>VDFB02000363.1:121124006-121724006 GCA_007258455.2 Sequoia sempervirens | reverse complement strand
AAGCTATTTTTTTTAGAGGAGTTAATGAAGACTATATTGATGCCTTGAACCTCATTAGCCAGGGAGATATTTCTTAGCTACCATTTTTAGAAAATTTTAAGGCCTATAGGAATTATTCTAGGACCTTCACAAAAAATCCAATAGAAAATAGAACATCAATTCTTGGTAAATCATCTACTGGGGTTTCAAAAGTAGAGTTGAGCAATCTATTATCCAATATGAAAGAGGATATAATCAGTCATTTGGAAACACAATTGGATACTCTCCACCTTAAGAAAAATTAGGAGGAATTTGAGGCTATGCTTATGAAATATTGTCCAAGCTATAGGAAAAGAAAAGAAAACTATAAATGCAAAAGAGTGGCCAACATCCAACAGGATAAAGTTGAGAAGCCTTATTTTCTTCCCATTGAAGGAGATGATGGAAAACTCTTTTATATAGCACAAAGGAGGCCATGGAAACAGAGACAAAGTATGCCACAAGACCCCCTTAGCTTTAATTCATCTTTTCCTATTCACAACTAAAACTTTTCTTCATGGAACTCTCAGCCCTAGCAAGTAAATCAAAACCAGTGGAAAAATCATCAATGGCCAAATCCTCAACCAAATTGGAACCAACAGCCAAATCCTTGGCCACAAAATAACTATCAAGGTTCCAATTACAATAAAAAATGGCCAACCTAGAAGAATCAGTGCCAGCCTTAGTGGCAAAAATGCCAACAATGGCAACAACAAAATATGAATTATCGGTAGCCCATGCTCCCTCCTCCACAACAACAACAAGATCTAATGCCTCCATCAAATATTGCATCCCAACCACCCAAGCAACAAATACCTACCTAACCTGCACCTAACCCTAACACTAAGCATGTTCAACAGGCTTATACTAATGAAGCTATGCAATACCCCACTTATGGGGTAGAGGTGAGTGATGTCCACCTTAGATCAAGAAAACAACTCGATGGACCTTCATCCCCAAAAATTATAGAAATGTAGGATGAGGAACTTACAGTTGATGCTTTTGATAAACCACCTTTGGAGCTTGAAAAAAAATTAGGTACACCAAACTACCTCAAAATCCAAGCCACCTTTTCCTAAACACTTAGCTCTACAAAAGCATCACACACAGGATGAGATAGACCTTTTAGGGTAGTTGAAAGATGTCAACATCAAAATCCCACTTATCCAAGCTATCAAAGACATCCTTATCTATACCAAAATAGTAAGGTATCTTTGTCTTAATAAACTAGGAAGGAAAAGGAAAGATCCACAAACAGATCATGTCTTAGGGAATCTTGTGGATATTATGTTGGGGAATATTACAGTCCCTAAGTATACCAATCTCGGTAGTCCAGTTGTGGACATTAAGATCAATGAGACCCTCATTAAGAACACTTTTATAGACTTGGGGGCATCCATCAATGTCATGACAAAAGAAACAATGTAGTTGCTTCAGTTGATCAACCTCAAGCCCACACAAATTGTCTTGCAATTAGCTGATAGGTCCATAGTCAAGCCTAAGGGAATTATTGAAGACCTAGTTATTGCATTGGATTCTTGGGAATACCCTACAAACTTCATAGTATTGCAACCCAAAGTTAATCTTGCAGGTTACCCACTCATCCTAGGCAAGCCTTGGTTGGAAACAATTGATACATTTATAGGCTACAGACCTAGAAAAATGATAATATCCAATGGGGAAATTACAAAAAACTTGGTTCTTTATCCACTTTCCCAACCATATGTAGACCTTGAGCACACCATTTGTCCCAATTTGGGTGAGGAGGAGGAATATAACTATTCTCTGCAAACACTGATGAATATAGAGCACAACTCCTTATTGGATGACTAGGATGAAGATGAGCTCATTTCTCATATAATCCAAAATGGTTGTGGCGAGAATCCACAGTAGTAGGATTGTCTCATGTGCCTACAAGACCCTTGCAAAGTATTATGCCTACCGATTATACAGAAGAGATATCATAGCTATTTCATTCATTACTTCATCAATAATGTTTACCAATCATACCAAGCCTTGATCTCTCACCAGTTCAAGAGTCATCAAAGGAGTTGGAAATTATGCTAGGAAGGAAGTTAAATATCAACAATTCCTTGACAAAGGAACACCAAAATTCTCTGCAATCAGTGTTGCAAGCATACTCAACCGCATATGCATGGGATTATCATGATATGAAGGGCATCAATCCTGATCTATGCATGCACATTGTTTACATTAATGATGACCACATACCTATAACATAACAATAGAGACACATGAATTCAACTCTAAGAGAGATAGTGAAGGATGAATTACAAAAGCTTTTAGATGTAGGTTTTATATACCCTATATCACATAGTGAATGGGTTTCACCATTGGTAATAGTTCCCAAGAAAGGTGGGAAATATAGAGTCTGTGTTGATTACAGAGAGCTAAATGCTGCCACAAGGAAGGATCACTTCCCACTGCCATTTATTGAAAAAGTTCTTGATTCTTTAGCAGGGAAGAAGTATTTCTCATTTCTTGATGGTTTCAATGGTTCTAACCAAATCATCACCAAAAGATCAAGATAAGGCTACATTCACCTACCCCTAGGGAACCTATGCATATTCTATCTTACCTTTTGGTTTGTGCAATGCTCCAACTACCTTTCAAAGAGTAGTACTCAACATATTTTTTGATTTTGCACATGACTGCATGGAGATATACATGGATGACTTCACCACTTATGGTAAAAGTTATGAGGAAGCTCTTAGTAACTTAGAAAAAGTGTTAAAAATATGCACATAACACAATTTTTCTTTGAGCAATGAAAAATGTTTTATGATGATGACAGAGGGCATTGTCTTGGGACATTTTATTTCTAGTGAAGGAATACAAGTTAACCCAAAGAAGATTGAAATTATATCTACTCTGCCTATACCACAAAAATAGAAAGATGTATGAAGCTTCCTTGGACATGCAAGTTATTATAGGTGATTCATCCAAGATTTTAGCAAAATTGTTGCACCTTTTTTTTACTTTGTTGATAAAGTATTTTGAGTTTGATTGGATTGAAGACTATTAGAATTCATTTAAGAAATTAAAAGCAGCTTTAACTCATGCACCAGTTCTAAGAGGTCCAAATTGGACATTTTCATTTCACATACACACTGATGCATCAGACTTTCCTATTGGAGCAATCCTAAGGCGGAAAGAGGGGAATAAGGAATATGCAATATACTATATCAGCAAAAACCTCAAGAAGCGGAGTTAAACTACACTGTGATAGAAAAAGAAATGCTTGCAATTGTCCATGCCATTAACAAGTTCAGACACTATATTACTGGCTATCAAGTATTCATACATACAAACCATACAACAATAAGATACTTGATGAATAAACCAGTATTAGGTGGAAGACTTGTAAGGAGTTATTGTTACTACAAGAATTTGACATAGGAATAGTTGGCAAACCCGAAAATGCTAATGTGGTTGTTGATTTTCTATATAGATTTCCTACCCAATCAGTAGAAGGGGTGGTTGAAGATTATTTTCTTGATGAGCATCTATTTTCTCTAAATGTACACACTCCACGATATGTTCATATAGCTAACTATTTGGTGATAGGGAAAATTCCAAGTTACTTTTCTCCAAGAGAGAAAAGATAGTTCATAGATGCTTCTCTTATTCTTGGATTTCTAGATTTTTATTTTACATTGGATAAGATAACATTATGAGAAGATGCATTAAGGAGGATGAAGTGTTTGATATATTGAAAGCATGCCACAATGAACCTTGTGGTAGAAATTTTGCAGCCAAGAGGATAGCCTTCAAGATCTTGACAATAGGATATTATTGGCCAACCCTACATAAGGAATTTGTTAAGTATAGTAGAAGCTTTGATCGATGTTAGAGAATGGGGAGACCCACACAAAGTGATGAAATGCCTTTACAGCCCCAGCTAGTACTAGCTCCTTTTGATAAATGGGGGCTATATTTTATTGAGCCTATCTCTCCTAGTTCAAATAACAAGGAATACATATTGGTATGCACTTAATACTTAACCAAATGGGTAGAGGTAAAAGTGTTGCAGTTTTCCAAAGATGGAAATGTAGTAAAATTCTCATATGATGAGATATTCACTAGGTATGGTGTACCTAAAGAGGTAGTGACTAATCAAAGATGAAAATTCACATTAGACCTAATTTCCAAATTGGTGGAAGAGTATTAGATTAGGCACAAGAAATCTACCCCATATCATCCTCAGGCTAATGGTGAAGTAGAGGTCACCAACAAGGAGATTGAACATATATTGACAAAAACAATGCAACTTCATAGGAGAGATTGGGTATCCAGATTACCCGAAGTTGTTTGGGCATACAAAACCACATGGAAGACAACTACAGGTTTCACCCCTTATGAATTGGTTTATGGAAAAATAGTAGTATTTCCTATTGAATTTGAATATAAAACATTAAGGAAAACAGTAAAGTTGGGAATGGATTTAACATAGGCATAAAAGGAAAGGTTACATTCTTTGAATGGGTTGGATGAGATAAGAATGGAACCAATCCATCATACAGAGGTGATACAACATCACATGAAATGGCATGATCAATACATAAAGACAAAAGAGTGCACTGAAGGAGATTGGACTCTATTATATGACTCTAGGTATAAAAATTTCAAGGGAAAATTCCATTCTTGGTGACTGGGTCCTTATGAGATTAGCAAGATTTACCCTAATGGAGTAGTAAAGTTGCATACCATTGATGCAGCCCAGTTCTCACTTCTTGTTAATGGCCACAAATTGAAGTTATACAAGAAACCAATGCAACATGATGACTTCATCTTTTCATTGATTCAACAATATGGTGCTCATAGTGAGCCTAAAAAAAAAACTTATTTACAAAGTCCTACATCAGTACTATGGGACATACCCAGCATGTTTGGTGATCCAAAGGTTGAGTTACATAACTCGACCCCTAAAATCACCCAGGCATAATTTATCATGCTTTAAAACCACCTGCACACATAGCACATTATTCATGCACACACTATATGATTATAATGATGTTCATAATATCTTCCAAGGAACCTGTAATCAATGTTGACAAGGTCCCTGATGTTGAGAGGACCTATAGCTTCACACTATCAATGCTCAGAATGGGACTTGATACTATAGGTTCTTGTAGCCACAACTGACGTCTCGAGGAATATTCAATGCATTTGGTGCCCTAAATATTTGCACGATTGCACCCATTCATTTCAAATATATTCATGTCTCATATCCATCATTTCATACAAATAGAGCGGCATATTTCTTTTATTGTCTACTCTTATTTCAACTACTTCAAGCTGTCAAATTTCTATCTCATGCTTATCATTTCTGTCTCATCATATCCACTCGCCATCCAATACTCCTTACCTTGTAGTTAATATATGTCCCATCAAATCAATAAGCAGATATGTTCTTTCAGTTTCCACATGCCACCGATGGTTATTTTTGCACGATAATACTTAAGGTGTGTTGTTATGATTAATCAAGTTTTCTTTAAACTTTTTATGCACTTTTCATTTAATTACATGCATGTGAAATATTAAATTACTAATTTCCATCAACTCACATTTATACCACCTCCAAATCATCACCGTGAAGTGAGGTCACTTCACCAATTAAGTTGGGGGGAGGGTACGCTTACTCCTACGGATTCAAAAGTAGTTATTGATGAGTGGATGAAACTTCTTGGGCATAAAGGAGTTGGCAAGGGAATAATGGAAATCGGGGAAACAAAATATGAGAGAATGAAAGTGCTAGATGTAAGTATTGTACAATAGTGTTATAAATATGTGTGAAACCGATGGAATGATCTAACCCCTGAATTACAAAAGGAGCCACATTTTGTGTACAACTTTACTACTATGCTCCAAAGGGTGCAAAAATATATGGCAACCAATATCAACAGAGGATTTCATTGGATACCTCTCACATTTCAACCACCTATTCTCCTTTGTCCAATTCCACATTGGAATGGAGATAAAAGTGATGAATGTGAAAGGGAAGGAGCTATCAGGATGAGGCATCTTTCAGCATACCAAGGTTTTTATCTATAATAGGATCAAGGTGCTAGTACAATCATGGACCTAAGGAAAATTTCTCTACAGTATAATCAAGACCCTTAGTCTTTTTCTTGGGGACAAGCAAAACATTTAAGTTGGGGGGGAATGATAGGTCTAGATAATAGATAATTTTTTGTTGGTTTTATGCAGACTTTAAGATACTTTTAAACATACTTTCTAAACAATATTCCATATCATACTATCCTTTTTATATCCATTATGTAGGCCTAAACCCAAAAAAATGGTGATGGAATTATGATTTAATATATTAGCATTAAATGGTTTATATGAATATGTGTTTGGGAATGTTTATGGAATGTTATGTTTAATTATGATAGTTATCCTTGTGTACGTGTTTTGTGAAACTAACTTGTTTTTTGCTAAAGGAGGAACCATAATCTATAACAGTTGCAAGATGAACTCATAGCAAAAGGAGCGTTAGACACCAAAATAGGGGAAATTGTAGTTGAACATGATGATCATTGGTTGGACGTACTTAATGAAGATAGAACGTGTGTTATTATAATCAATTAATAAATGCTAAAGAAGAGGTCTTTCTCACATGGGACTTTGACAAATAGGCGTATGATTGCATGCATTCTATTTTGACAGAGTTCTAGTTTTGATAGGATTTTCCTTCTTTTTCAATTGTAGGTTGAATAATTCAAAGTCTTAATTCTACACTCTAAATATTTGGGAGTGGAGTTAATGATTTTGATTAAGCTGTTGTTTTCAATAAAGATTCCCTCAATTTGTATATAATTGTTGGTTGAATCCATAAGTTAGTTGGTTTTTTGTATTTTTATGTTATTTGTTACTTTTAGTTTGAAACATGAATCTTCAAAATGGTTGAGTACGATTTGTGCAAGAATATTTTATAATATTTCATCTTATGCAATAAATGGAGATCAATTCATGGAATGTATGGAATATATTAGTTTGATTGAGTTCAATTAAAGTGGGAACAGTTACTTGAGCATACCACTCAGGGTATTATTCTTCACTTCACCTTTTGGTTATTTATTTCTATTGATAGCTATTATTAGTCTATCATTGCTCATGAATCATATGCAAGTTAATTGAGATTTCATTTCTTGCTTATTATGAATGAATTCTTAGGAACATGCATGTAATGATCATTAGTAACACTCCAGAGGATAGTTCAGTTGATTTAGTAGTATTTATTAAGTTTTCAATTAATATAGTATCATTTCATTAGCAATAGTTCAGTCACATCCTTTATTGTAGGTACCTGTAGCAACTAGTTTTAGTTTATACTTTTACTATTTTACAATTTTGTGAATTTCTAGCAATTAGAATGACTTTAGTAGGATAGTTTAGGTAGTTTAATTCCATTAAGGCATATATAATGCCACACCATCATAATCTTACACACCTTTTTTGATGATTTAATGTAGTCTTAAGCAATGTAACATGGATTGTTCAGTTATTTGACCCTCTGAATTGAATGGATTCCACCAAGTTTACAAAAAATTAGGTTACACTCTACAAGCATTGCGAGATAAATTCCTTCTACTGAAATATCATTATTTTATTCATTTGTGTGTTACACTGCATGAATATCAATAGATGGTGGCTCAGTATGCAGCCCCCTCATCATCCTCCTATCTAGATAATCAACTTGCTTTGTCTATCTTTAGAGAGTCAAAAATGAATAAAGTAGTAGCAAACATGGTACCTATTCCTATTGACAAAATTTTTGCAAGATGAAATAGAATTTTTACAAAATTGTTTGAATCCTACATAAATGTCCTTTAGAAATTGTTAAAATATGGTGTAATTTCTCTTCCATAGATAAGATCGATATCTAAGCCTTATCCTCAATGGTATGATGCATATTTTTTTTTAATAGCATCAAGTATTAGGTCATGATACTGAATGGCGTGTGCATCTTAGGCATGTTATCCAAGACCACATCAACAATAGTACCATTTGATTTGATGGTAAAAAGAAAAAATTGAACAAATATGTAGCTAAACCTAATAGTCAACTATAAATATACACAGATCCTTTACCTTCTCATTCTACTAATTTGATCATAGTTGCTTCTTCTTTAGCTATTGATCCTAGTCGATTTGTGTATGCGAACATGGTTTCATTTACTCATGTTCCTCCTTTAGGTAACATGGATAAAACACTTGATATAGAATTCACACCACGTGACTTTCCATTAAATAAGGAACCTTCTCTATTGTACATATCGGCTTGAGTTAATGATAATGTTGTGATTGGCATTATGGTTGACCCTACGAGTTGGGTCAATGTCATCATAGAGGATATCTTCTTCATAAATAATTTACACAAGAAATATGATGAGTCACAGACCATGCTTCGTACCCATGATAGTCTTTTTGTTCTTCCTACCAGTTCTATCTCTTTTTTGGTCCTTTTTGGACCTAAGTCTTTGGATGTCCCATTTGTTACATGGTATCTAAATTTGGCCTATTCAGGGTTAGGGTAGGCATTCTATGGCTAGTCTCCATGAATGCGGTTACCTTTTTTATCCATAAATGTTTGAAGTTTCCCCATGATGGCACAATGTATACTATCCAGGAAACTAGATAAAAACCACTCTTGTCATGGTGGGGACTTTTCCCTTGATCATTTTTGGACTAGTCCAGTTGGACCTTTACTTCCTAGAGGAGACTTTCTCTACAAGGCCTACTTTCAATATAAGATTGGAGGTTCAGTCTCTAATGTTGTCTTCTTTCCTTCCTTTTGGATGCTATTTTTTTAAAGGCTTCTATGCTCAGTAGCATACCTTATCCCTTGTACCTTCTTTGAAGGATAAGGAAAAATAAGCTCTCACCCTGAGGCCTTCTCCTTCTCATTCTTCATCTTCTTTTGTGACTTCACAACCCTTGGTGGTGTCCTCGATTCCATCTATTGTGCCTAGCATAATAAAAGAAAGGCGCCCATGTTGTGGAGGTCTAAACTATAGGTGTTCCAACTTCCTATCTTACCCACTATTCCCCATCCCACCCTACATGGTAAGGGGAATCATTCACGTGGGGTTGTTCCTACTTCTCAGCCTCCAAGGCCTCATCCTATTCCCCCACCTACCTCTAAGGTAGATAAGGGAAAGGGGTCTTTCATCAAGAACCCTTTGTCTATATCTATTCCTCCTCATGCTCCTCCTTAGGAGTCTACTCTTCCGCTAGCAATGATTGTGAAGAGTATTCCTCCAATGGAACAAGACCCTTAGGAGTCTTCTCTTCCACTGTCAATGGTTGTGGAGACTATTACCTTAGTGGAATAGGATCCCTTAGAGTCTTCTTATGTTATAGCTGCTGGTTCCCATAGCCATCACAACTATCTTACACATGAGCGTAAACATCATCAATAGGCCTTGGCCCAAGAACACAAAGCCTCATAAAAGACTAAGGGGGAGCCTCCTATTCCTCTTTTTTCTTTTGTTTCTACTTTTGTTCTTGTCTCTTCTTATGATTCTATTTATGCTTCCATTCCCATCACCTCTATTTTGCTTTTAGCTTCCTCAGTGAATCTTGATGAGCCTCACCCCAAGAGTGTGCAAGTGATCATCACTCCTTCTATGGAGCCTCCTTTTATTTCCCCTTTAATAGATCTCCCTCCTTTTCTTGAGCCCATTTATGTGCCTCACACAAAAGATTGTGTCTATTATGGATTATATTCCTTCTTCTTTTGTTGCTTCTAATGTGAGGATTTCACATCATCCACTTAAGTAGAAGTTAGAGCATGACCTCATTCCAAATGATGGTCACAAAAATTCTTCTTCACCCTCTTCATCTTATTCTACTTTGTCTTGTATTGTTCTTGTGACAGGAACGTCACCTCCTTTCCCAAAGTTTTTCACTACCCCTCTTTCAAAGGTCAACAATGACTCTCTAGTTCATCATCCTCCTTATGTTCAGTCATAACACTTCACTTTGGAGAAGTGTACATATTTGACTTAGCGGAGGACATTCCCACTCTTTCTTACATTTTTTCTAAGTCTATAACATTAGCCTCACAAGACCTTGTTGATGAGGACATTGAGACAACCTCCTCCTTAGCCCTTTCTGCAGGTGAGTCAGTAGGAACCATCCTTGCTACCCCCCCTATAGGCTTGTCTTCCTTTCCCCTACGATGATCTAGATTGGGAGCAATATGATTTGTTGGAGGTGTCATACTAGAGCGATACCACTTCATCTTTAGATTAGATTTTTGTATTTTTTTGTGTTCCCCTATGCTTGTTTGTTTATGTTTTTTCTCTTTCCTAGAGGACCCTTGATACCCTTGTAGGTACTTGGATATAGGAGAGAAAATATGTCATCAAACTTCTTCTATTTGTCTCATCATTGATCTATATGTCATACAATTTGGATTTCACAACGATAATGATGCAACGCGTTGGGGCATTTAGGCCTTTTCCATGTTGACCCAATTTTTATTTTTTCTTCATGTACTCTTCTTATTGTTCCAATCTATTTGGGGGTGATGAGAGCTCATACATATTATACTATATTTATCTATCTATATCTATGATCAGTTATAACCCTAAATAATTGGATCCCCCTGTGATCTTGATTTCTTTGTCTCTACTTTTCTTAATGTTGTGGATTCTATGTGTTGTCCCTCATGTGACAACATACCACGAATACATCTCGCTATGTATGTCATGCCACAACATCTCTTTGTCTCTCTCTTCTCCTCAAAATGACATGTTCTCCTTTGCATAACACACATCATTCTACGGGGGCTATCATATCTTCCTATTCTTATTTTTTCAAAAAAATGTCTTAAACATGTCTTAATGTCTTATGATCTCGTCATCTAGCTTGGGGGAAATCTGACTAGACTTGTCATTTTTATCTTTTTGTGACTATCTTTCAATGCAATTTGTAGCAACCACAGGCCTATTCGCTTGTCGTATGGACTCTAGTCTTGCTAGCCATACCTATCAATGTTGTCTTTTATCTAATTAGATTATGTCATTTCTTCAAATTTTATCATGTCTATTTTTTTGCTTTTTCGCCTAATGTGTTTGTCTGCAGCTAACATGTTTGTGGTGAGATTGCAATTAGCTTTGCAGGATAGAAGACCTATGTCCTCTTTGTGTCCTAGCTTAGCTCTTTTATGCATATACTAGATTGAAGACTTGTAACCAATTCGTCCTAGGTATGTTCTCTTCAACCTATTTCTACTTTAGCTCACAAATGTTAGAATACATATGCTCACTAAAGTGGGGGAAAAATTTAATATCATAAAATTGCACCCCATGCAATTTCACATTACATAATTGGGCCGATGCAAGAAGTTGGGTCCACAAAAAGCTCAAAAAGTGAGTGTTTTTCTTGTTTTTCAGAATTTGAAACACTTACACAATGAATTTTTTAAAAAATTAGTAATATGAAATTTATTATTTTGAATCTAGTTTCCAAATATTTAATTTAGTCTAATACCCAGATGATAGAAATTAAATTTTTATAGGCGTGTATAAAAACCACTTTTTAAAAGTCACTTTTTTTACCATACCATGCATGTGTACAGACACAAATTTTTGACCTAAATAAAATTTATTTTCTAATTCCTTTTGGGAAAAGATATTTAACAACATGAATATTGATGAGGATATTTTTTTGTAATTTTTTTGAATAATTTTTTATTGAATTTTTATTGGCCCTAATTGTTGTTTTAAAAATCAGCGTGTGCAGATAGCATAATTGGACCTAAACTAAACATTTTTTGATTTTTTTCATTTAGTAGAGAATTTTCTGAAGATTGATGTCACATAATTTTTTTTGTAAAAAAATAACAAAAATAAATTATTTAAAAACAAAAAAAGTCTAATATTTCAAGTTTATGGACCAGTTTGCTTAGAAATTAATTAAAAAATAGAAAACATAATCCAATCTTAACAAAAAATATATATTTAGAAACTAGACACCGCGATCTATAATGGGTTTTAATTTTGTAGATTAATTATAAAAAAAGTCCATCAACTATATTGCCAAAGTTGGACATTTCTCTTGAATCTTCCTTAGTTTTTTAATTGTAGGTCAAAGGCTATGGGTCGAAGTCGGGTTGCCAAACCTTTCTCGAGCCTAAAATAGAAGTAAAAAGTGGATTGGGAATTCAAAATTTAAATAACGCATACCCGTTATAAGACAGGTACCTATTCTGAAATAGAAACGGGTACCCATTACATAATGAGTACCCGTTCTTAATTTTCCTATTTGAAAATAAGAATAGGTACGTATTTATAAATGGGTACCTATTCTAAAAATAGAATGGGCACCCATTTTATAACAGGTACATGTTTCTTATATATATATTTTTTCCTAATTTGGAAAAAACCAATTCAACATGTTTTTTTGCAACATTCCTTTTTTGCAATACAAACCAACGACGCCATTTTCCGCATTTTTTAGTTCAATTTTTTCTTGTGCAATCTCTTAATAGTCATATTCTATTCAATTTTTTAAGGAGACAATTTCAAGTTGAATTTTCTAAAGTGGAATCAAGTACAAGGACTTTTCTAAAGAAGATGTGAAAAAGAGAGATTTTGGATGTATTCATATGTTTTTGTACTTCAAATTTTATAGAACAAAGGGTCTCCATATTATATAGTTTTATTTCAAAATTTTAAGGAGTTAGCAATTGGAGAATAGGTTAAGAATAATTTTTTTTATCAAGAGGGTTTTGTAATCATGGGATCAAAGCAAAGGCAAAGAAAAAAATATAGAAAGTTAATGACACCTGAAGAAATTGAAGAAAATAGAGAAATGGAGGCAAAAAGACAAAGATATATAAGAACAAGGATTCATCAAATGAAAAATATGGAATCATCTAGTTCCATGAATCTTGAAGAGGAAACCATGAAGGATGAGATGAATGTAGATGATTCAAATGTGGAAATAGTGAATATGGAAGAAAATGCAATTATGGAGATAAACCCAACTATGCCATCAACTTCAACTTTGAGTGATATGGAAATAGCGCCTATACAAACAACTTCAGGTATGTATTCAAATCCACCTATCAATGATATGGAAAATTCACCTATTCAAATAATTTATCCAGGTATGTCTTCAAATTGAAGTCTTGATAATATTGATCTTAGTTATTTAGATGAAGCGGGATACACCATTGATGATATGAATAATTATAGTTTAAAATAAACAATGCAAAAACAAAATAATAATGAAATATCTTGTATGAATGTAAATGAGAATGAAATCCCTCATATTGATGAAAATGAGAATGAAATCCCTTGTATGTTTGAAAATGAAATTGAAACCCCTTGCAGGAATGAAAATGAAACCACTTGTATGAATGAAAATTAAAATGTTTTTTTTACAATTGAAAGAGATGTCTTAGATAACCTTCCTGGTAAAATTTCTTGGAGACAAATGAGAACTCATGGAAATAAATTATATAGAATCTTTTTTTATAGAAAGAAATTAGGATTTCAATGTCAACTCATGATGCAATTGATGAAAAAATGGAAAGTGTGAAAATTGATGAAAAAATTAGGCATTTTTAAAAACCAAAAAAGAAAAATGATTCAGTAGAACAAGTCATATCTAGTATTGTCAATGTTGTTGATTTGATAGGAAAGAAAAGTTGATCTAAAGATAAGAATGCAGCACACTGTGCAATAACATTTGTTTTAGCTAATAAATCAACTTTAAATAAAAGAATGTCTTTGATTATGGGAAAAATAGGTTTTGATGGGGCCTCAAAACCTATTACAAATAGTTTTGAAGGGCTCTATAATCCTATCTATGACAAGCATACTGCAAATAAGATAAATCACATACACTTAGCAGCCAAACAACAACAGTTAACAAGAAGACATGACTACCCAAGCTGCATTAGATAAGAAAGAGAGGGACAAGATCCCTTAACAACCAAATTTTAACTAGGACCTGGAACCCTTAGGTAAACATAGAAACTACTTGCATCAGCCAAGCATAAGTAAACCAACTACTCAGGAAATGCATCACTGATCCAAGAAAAAAAAGACACTTTACTGATGAAGAATGATGCAGGAGCATCGACTAGATGTTCAGAGTTTACATTTATAGTTGATTTTTGGGTTGGTGATAGGATGCAAGTTCCTAACATCATAGTGATAGGAGCAGTGACAGAACATTGTGTCAATGAATCAATTGAAGAAGTCGAACAGTCAAGGAAGTTGATAGTGGGCACTAAAGACGAAATGGTTGAGGAGGTTGATGGTTAGCAGTTGAAACTGAAAGATCCTGATTAATGTCGATGATGCAAACTAAATGACACATGGATGAACGGTTCTAGGATGCAGATGATTGAAAATTACAAGCATGATGCTGATAAAGAGAGGTGACTCGAAGCAAAAAAAAGATGATCGACCAAGGAAAAAGGAGAACCCTGGGGAAAATGAAGAAAGGAAAGGCCGAATAGTCGTAGGAAAATTTATGTGTTCATTGAAAGCTCTATAATCATCTTATTGAATGAATAAAGGAGTGTTTTGAATTATTCGGGTCTTGCTATGTATTTAAATTTTTGAATTTTATGTCATTATTATTCTTAGTTACTGTCATAATTTTACTAGAAAACTATTAAAGTTTGTATGATGTCTAAGGATGATGTATGTCCCCCGATTCATTTGTAAGAATAAAGGATGCAACAGATGCTTGGCTGTTGGAATAAAATGTACTTCTTGAGATCAAAATAATTGAATGGTTGTTTATCTACAAATTAGTGGCTCTTGTTGTGTAATTGTTAAAAATTTGACACAAGTTATTGCCAAATTTTGGTTCAATCGTTATTGAGTCAGTTGTAATATGGATTAAGTGGGTCATTTGTGAGTTTGTAACCTAATTTTGGTGAATGGACAAGTGAATTTCTGATGGATTTATTTAAGTGATCTTCTCAGTCGAGTATGGGTCTACCATACCCTAGTTGAATTGAAGTTGTTGATAGTTGGTATTGCATCAAAGAACACCATCAAACCCATAACCATAATCAAAAGCATCAGCAACTCCAAGGTCCCCACCTCAATAGGGAGTTAGAGAGCACACTGAAACACTGAAGCACATCAACCTTCTTGCAACAACACCCCATCAGAGCCATTCCTACCTCCACCTTAATAGGAGAGATCTCCCCTCTATAGGAGAAGAAGAGACGAGAGCCCCAACCTCCAAAGACTTCACTCAACTACCCACACAAGCTCCACCTCAATAGGAACAAGCTGACCAGAACCTCCACCAAATCTACAACAACCATCTCCACCTTGATAGAAGAGGGTTCCACCTCAATGGGAATAGTCTCCACCTCCATAGAAGACCCCACCTGTAGATCTAGAGAGAAATAAAAAGCTTTGAAAGGAAGGAGAATAATAACCTCTTTAGGCATAGCAAGGGATAGGTATAGGAAAGAAAAACACCCTTCAACCAACTAAACAAAACCCAAAAGAATCTGAGCCTCCAGAATAAAAACTTGTAATTTCTTAGCCCAAGAATATCCCTCGAACCTCAACACACCAAGTCCATAACTCCTCTAGGAAACACTAGGGAGGCCAAGAGCTACACAAAAAAACTTTAGAAGATCAACAACCTCTGAAAAATAAAGGCATAAGTAAATACTAGGTTGCTCCAAAAAGAGATCAACAACCACGACAACAACTTCCTTAAGAAGCAAAAACAACTGACCATCTAGAAATAGATTTAAACTCCACCCAACCCACAAAACACAGACATAACAAAGGGTAGAAAACCCTCCAATGGAGAACAAAGGGTAGTCCTTAACCAAACAAAAAAGGGGCCACAAAATAACATGCCCTAACAAAGGAAAAACCAAACTATTCTTGATCATATGAGTCATAATCATGTGCCAAAGAACCACAACCCCTAAAGCCAAAAAAAAAAGCAAAGAGACAAAAAAGGGCTTAACCCCAAAAAAAACTGCATCGTGAAGCCACAAAGAGCCTGAGAGCAGGTCACACCCCATACAAAAACTAGGGAAGAAACAAATCCACCAACATAGTTGATAGAAATCACCCAAGCGAATAGCCTCCCAAGCAATGACCCAAACATAGCACCAGATAGTTGAATGAAGCACAAATACAACACCCTCAACCCTAGAGGATGTCAAAACCAACTAGAAAGCCCCATGCTAGGTAGATAAAGCAACTAGGATCAAGCAACATCAGGAAAATACAACAATGCAAGGAGCTTCACCTCAAAAACACCATCTCCACCATTGGCATAAAATGGATCCACACCCCCACTCCTACTCTTGCTTGCTACTCCCGAACTGCAAAAAATATTGAGAAGAGACCTAGAGAGAAAGGACTCTAATGACCCCACAAGAGGTTCCTGCATCCAACATACAATGACCTTTGTGTCTGCATCGTCGTCATCCTTAGGCATGCCCTCATCGTTGGTCAAACTCTCACTCCCACCTAAACTCCCACTCTCACTCATCGCTCACTTGAGTAAGCTTGTTAATATGTCTTGTGTTCAAATAAAATAATGTTAAGTAATATTAGTAAATATACAAAATCAAATCCTAAAACTTTGATAAGAGTAGTTAAGAGAAGAGAAAGTAATGAAAATGATCCAATTAATCGATGTTGGAGTTTTAGTGGTAGACTCCCAAGGTTAGACATGAAATTAACTAATGAAATCAAATCTTTAATCAAAAAATATTGGTATGATAATACAAGAGACCACCTAATATTAGAGATGTTTTAAAATTGAGGGTGGGATCAAAAATTCATGACCCTCATCTAAAAAATGTATCAGATATGACTCAAACTGAATGCTTAAAAAAAATTAGATGATTCAATCTTACCAAATATTAGTGTTATCTCTTAAACTTACCCGAATTGAGTTGTGAAACTCAATTAGCTAGAGAAACATGAGAGCATTCTCGAGTTGTGGGTCACCCAAAATGAGTATGAACCTTCGGATAGGACAACTTCCTAGCTGGTAATATCACCTAAAACTACTCACTGATGAGGAAAAGGGAAGAAGGATATGCATGAACTAAAAAATTAATATTAAAAAAAAACTAATGTGATACACCAGAAACTACATAGAGCCTGCATATATAGCTTGTATACACAATTCCGACAATGACTGAAACTAGATTACACAACTCACTTTGCATATGTCTTTACATCAATAATTTATAAAGAGGTTAGGATGATAAAACTCTTAGAGGGAAATAAATCTCACAACTAAAAATGATTGCACCTATAACACTAATTATAACCTGCAATGACTTATATCTTTGCAAAAGTTTCTGAATTTGAGATAAAATCACAAGGAAAAGAATAAGATTTCACAAGTAATTCAATCAATCAATAAGTGCACACAATAAAGCATAGAGTGAGAATGAAAAATACTCAACATCATTGATGTTCAAGGCCTTCACTGATATACATGTTCAAAATACTGAGTTACAAAAGCACTGTCTTTTCTCCAAAGTGTTGAAAAGTCACAGAGCAAAAAAAGAACTACTAAGAACTGATTACAATTAAGTCACATAAGTGACTATATCACTCAACTCCCAACAAGATCCATCAAAATAGCTCCTAGAAACTTCTTGGGTCGGATGCCCTCAAAAAGCCAAAAATATAGCATGTAAATCTTGAACAAATGAGCTCCAAACTATTGAAAAGGTCAAATTTGACCAAGCCAAACATGATGACACCTCAAACTGACCCCCAAAAGCTCCAATTTTGCCTCAAAATCAATCAAACACTCAAATATGCCCTCCTTATGTTCTCCCAACTCAATTTGACTAAGCATGATATTAGGTATAGGTATTCAATCTGCATTTAAAAGGAAACACGATGACTTAATGATTTATAACAATACCACCAAAGTCACTTGTTTTACAAATAAGCCAATTTAAAAGACTTACAAGGCATATAGACTTTGTCAAAAAGGAAAATCGACTTTGTCAAAAGGCATCAATGTTTATCAATGCATATAATATGCAAAAGGAATAAAGCATAAAATATAATGGCTAAAATATAAACCACGACTCATTAGTTGGGTCTTCTTTTTTTTTAAATGTATGGAAAAAAATGCCACCATGGCATAAGTCGACCTCATATGAGAAATAACCCTAAACAAAGGGAAAAGAAAACATACGTTCCCTTGTCATTTCGAGCTTCCTTTGAAAGCTTCTCCACTGCGGCTAGGGTTTCAACAGAGCTCCATTCATGGCAGATTTTTTGTAGTCTCAGAGGCATTTTTCTCACAGAATGTGACTCCCAGATGATTTGGTAAGCATCCAATGAACTATTCTATTATTTTTGTTACATTTTTTGAAGAAAACTTGCTCAAGTTAGAGCGATTTTGTAGAAATATGAATACATTTCAGCTTTCTTACTTTTTCTCCATCATTTTCATGCAAAACTCTATGAATAAAGACTCATTTTGAGCCTTTGAAGAAATCAAAATAATGGATCTGTTATTTTCTCTGTGCATCTTTTGAAACCTTCATGAGATAAGAAACTCATTTTGAGCTCGGTTTATGCAACAAAATGAATATTTCCTCAGAAATTTTGAGTATTTTCTATGTTTTTTATGGGTTGCGGCCTTTTGTATTTCCATTTTGGGTTTTGCCAGCTTTCATTCATGGCCGAGGGTTTGATTCATGCAAAAGTTCTTTTTCATTTTGTAGTAATACATAGAAAAAATATTTGTGTCTTCATTTGTTTTGTCTTCAGGAAACTCACTGCCTCTTTTGTCACATTGTCTCTTTCAGATTTTACATACATAGATTCATCATGATTACCAAACATTATCTAGATTACTAAAGATGAACTCTTATATTTTGTACTATGGCTTTATCTATTCAACTCCATTGTTTCTCATTCTACTAAAATGAATGATTGATTGGTGTTGGTTTACACAACTTGGCTTTGAAACTCCAAGCTTGATCTTGATTTGAAATCATAATAATCATTATTGTATTGTCATTTCACTGCTTACATTTTGTTTTTTTCCTCTTGTAAATCACTAAAATGTTGAAAATCATGCTTTTGATCTTGTTTTGATCACTTTTCAATGAATCTATTGTATCTTGTAGCTTCATTATTTTCATTGAAATAACAAAGATATTATTCCAATTTATATAAGATAGAAAACCCCCACTTTGTTGAATTGAAATTTCTGGCTCTCCTATCATAGGAACTACACCATTGTATAATATTGTTCATTGAATTCTGCAATTGGTAACTCCTATGATACTATTGAGGCACTATATTATTCACTGTACAGATACAGTGGCTAGGAATTCCATTGAAAGAATTGCTATTAGAGGGATCTCCTGTAATTTTACATAAGTTTTGGTAGCTTGCATTATACTTGATCTATGTGATATTCCTTGATCTCTCCTCCTAGAACTTGTTGTCACCGCACATACTCCTACTCACTAAAGTCATTTTTTCTTATGATGAAGAAGCACACCTTTCATTTCAAGTATTGTCATTTATCTGTGATATGAATTATACAGTCATGATATCTCTTATTGCAGTGTCCTGATAACTTATAGTCATACTGATTATGAACATGACTATGATTATAACATTGAATCTATGTCTATATTCATTACTATCACCGTTGTATGAGAAATATTTTAATATTCATTCCAAGGCCCTATTACCTCTACATCTTGATTGCATGATTACATTCATTGTAGGAATTTTTATTTGTTCACTTAATGATTCCTTAAAACTGTCCTTATTTCCCAGAGCATGATGACTAATCAAATAAAAAAGTTAGTGCAATACTTACATGGGACGGTAAATTATAATTTTTTTGACACATGATATAACCTTTTCCTTTATGATTTACATTGGGCAAGTATACATTATGTTTGACAATAATAAACACTCACTACCATAATTGATATGTGCTTGTTCAAGAAAACCATAAAGAGATGAGCCCTCTTTCATTCATTATCAAAAATACAATATGACATGTTGGGCTCAACCCTCATGGGAGACACATTTTAACCCACATGTTGTAATTAGATGAATAAAACAACAACATTAATTTTCCTATATCTACAAAGGAAGCAAAAGTGTTAGAAAAATAAATGCATATGATAGACATGTTTGATTCTCCTATGTTTCTTGATCATCTTCATGATGCTAACTTTTTTAATGAACTTGAAGATCACATTTTATGTTTTATAAAGGCATGTGCATATCAGGATTAAATACCTTTCATTTCTCTAAAAACATTTCTCTTCCAAATGCAAGAAACTAGGAGCAACAAGGACAAGGTAACTGTATGCAAGACAAGCACAGGAATGAAGATGCAGAACAACTCCACTGAGACCAGTCATTTAGGAAATGGTTGGTCCTTCTTCCTTTTATGTGCATTCCTTTTCTTTAATATCCATAAATGTATAATGTTTTCTTTCCTTTGTTTTAAAATAGTTAGTCTCATGACTTGTGTGAGACCTTTATACATTTACATTGTTAATAAAGATTACTTTGAAAAGATTTGTGAAATCTTCTTCTTTGTTATATGCATCTACATGGATGCAAACTGCAATTTGATAATGTAATCTTGCTTATTTTGTTTTTTGTACTTGGAATGCAATATAGCATAAGTAATATGTATCTTTGTTTCATATTGTAAAACAAAATAACTTAACCTATTTTTGAGCTAGAAGCAAAAAAAAGGTAACATTTTTGGTGACATCTGCTATATGTTTTCCTGCAAAATATGAAGACCGGTTGCCTTGACTATTCATTGGGCATGGAGTCACTTAGAAAACTCAAAAATAGACCCAGAATAGCTTTGTATATGGATGTAACTCATTTGAAACGGATCGGATTACCTTGAAAACTTATTGAAAACATGAAAACTACAAAAGGGAAACTATCTAACTGTGCTCGATAGCACTTAGGGAAAATAAAAATTGCAACTAAACCTATTCTAACCTACCCTAACCAACAAGAAAAAACTACTTAAATGAAACCATTTACCAGAAGACTAAAGTAGCTACCCATTCTTCTCAATATGTAGTGATTTGCATGCATGATGGTAGCTAAGAACATATGAAATGAAAAAATATGTTCAACAAGTTGATGCACCAATTCATGAAAGAGATAAATAGATTCACTTACCTCCCTAAATAGATCATATGTAATGCTACTTAAAAGAGGATAAGTGAGTTGATCATACTCTTGTTCTTTTGCAAGTGCATCCTTGATGTCATTTTCAGTCATATTTTCGTACTTGGTTATCTATGCTTGTTTGGACTCCATGTTGGCTAAGTATCTGATAGGGTAGCCTCTTGTAAGGGAAAATCTTGAGCTTTACTTTTTGATCTCTTGCTCATGGACTACCATTTTATCACCTTGTTGACTGGAAAGGTCTAATCCATGTGGTTGACTTGGTGGAAAAGTGGGAACCTCCTCAACATGCTCATTCTTTCCCAAATGAACATTCCTTCCTTTAATGGAGAACAATGAGATGGATTCCTCCAACACACTTTCAATTAAAACATCAGCCTCAAGCTCTTTTATACACCAGAAAGGAAGCTACTCATAGTCCTCATTATCACTCAAAGAAAGACATTCCAAATCAGGCTTGTTTTCCTCAATGAAGGAAGGCAACTGTTCAAACAATGAAGAAGCCTCATCCAACCAACCTTCAATTGGTATATTAGCTTCCAACTCTTCTGCACAATAGAAAGGAAGCTCCTTCAACTAGCTAGGACTGTGCAAATTAGATTCGTGAAGAGTCTCTTGATTTAAGAGAATGGGCTCCATCTTTTTATGCTCATATATCTCCTGTTGTTCCAACACCTCGTCAATCTTATGAACCCGTTGTTCTAGTTCACCATAATTGAAAACTTCTTCTAATAGGATTGATTCCTTGTAATCCAAATTTGAACAAAACTGTCCAATTATGTCTATGCACATTTCTTTATAAAGCTCGACATTAGCTTTCTCATTCAGAACACGCTCAAAGAATTCAAAATACATACCTTGGAGAAAAGTATCAGGCTCAGTTTCATGTTCTTCCTCATGATCCAAAATTCCATTTTCTTGCTGACTGCCATCAATTGGGAACTCATCAGATTGTTTGATGTCTTCTTGTTCTAAAAATGCATCCTCACAAGTGCCTTCCACTTGAGGAAGATCTTTAATCAGTTTTGAGCTTTGAGAAGAAGTAATTTGCTTGAAGCTTGGAACTGAAAACACGTGCTCCTCCAACCTAGCAATTTCATCATAGTTGTCCATGCTAGATTCATCCTTCCTGAAACTTGGAAGATTGTACTTTGGGCCTCCTCCTTCATAGGTTGACTTGGATCATGAAAGGCTAATTGGGGTTCTAGCCTTTGGGCTTGTGCAAGCAAGTGTTTCATCTACTCTTCCTTAGCTACAACTTGTCTAGCCAACAATTCCTTCTCATATATTTACGCTTCCAACTCCTATTGATGAATGCGAGCTTGAAAGGAAGGCTCCTCTTGATTCATGTTATACTCATTTTTCCTTTCTATGTCTAAAATCTGCCTTTGAAACTACAACATCTCCTTGATGATACCCAACTCAGTATCTATATTGTTATAATTTTGGGACTGACTTGGGAGGCTACAAGGCTAGCTCAAAGTGGGATTAATATGTTGTAAGGGGAATTGAGTAGGGGTGGGAGGGTGAAAAGCATGATAGGATTGTTGGTAATGCTGGTTGTAATGAGGAGAATGGCTGTTTGGAGACCAAAAACTTAATTTTTTATGAAATGGAGGAGAATAACCATTATATTGTTGATAACTAGACATTGCAAGGTAAAATATGAAGCATAGGCAAGCCTAGACAACAAAACTCATTTAGTTACAGGTACCTGGGCTACTAAAACTAGGTGATATTAAATTGGAGTCAGCATGGTGTTATTTGCACTCCCTCCAAAGGCTGATGATATTTGAGAAAAACACCAAATATCTCAATACTGTGATATCATCAATATCTCTTACATGTCCTTCCAAGTTTGAAAATCCCTCCAAGTGGATTTGTCCTTCCAACAAGGCATTCAATATCTCTTACATGTCTTTGTGCATTAATCCAAGTGGCATTTAAGTCATTTCTTTCTCCCTCCAATGTGTCATTTCATAAATTTGAAATTCCACCTAATATCATTTATTGGCACATTCATCAAAATGTTCTCAGCCTTTTTCCACTCACATGTTGACAAGTGGCTTAATGCTATTCGTTGTTCTTTTATCCCAAATTCATCCTTTTTGCCTCATTCTCCACCATTCTCATCTATAAATAAGAGGCTTTCCTTTGTATTTTGGATCCACAACTTAGAGCAAAGTTACTATCTTCATATTTAGATCAATTTCATCCATTTCCATAGCATTTTTCCATCATCATAGCTAGGTTATTGCAGATTTCATCAAGGAAGCACATTATTCATCATCATCAAGTGGATTAATCTTCATCAAGCTTACAAGGGATTGGGAAAGGGCCATTTTCTACATAAAAATGACATCAATTCCGCCATGGGATTGAGAGTTTTCATGCTTTGATAGGATTTAATAGCTTTTCTTTGTTTTTTCTTCATCTATTTCCTATTTTGAGAATTGTAGATGAGTTGCATGGGGAATCTTAGTTCTAACTTGCATATGTGATTAACATTATGTTTGTTCTTTGTGTTTGTGCAGGTCTAGGATTGGGGTTCACAGTTTCTTTGTGCAAAGTGGTTAAGGTTGGCTTCCAAAGGTTAGGAGGGAGTTTTGTACTTTCATGAGTTTTTATGGGGGTCGGGGATCAAGTGAGGCTACTAGGACAACCTAGGATGGGGGTCAGGGCCTAGGAAAATCTACCAGGCAACCCACATCAAGCCATGAGTGTTTGTATGAGTTTTATGTTTTTTCACATGGAAGTGGTTGGTATTTTGAGATTGTGAATTGTATACAATAGGGTCTCTATCCTTGCAATGTTGACATAATATTATGGTTATGATTTGTGAGCAAGAGGTTCCATGTCTTGCTCTGGATATGTGTTTCTTCTGGTTATGTTTAGTGTGCAAGATGGCTTTACCTTGTTTAATGTATTGGGTCTTCTAGTTGCAAGTAGGGGGAGTGGTTTTCAATGGGGATCGAATCCCAAAGTGGTGATCTGGAAAACCCATTGGAGAGTTCTTAATTCAGTAATAACCTAACTAATGAACTGGGGGGGAATGGGTAATTTTCACATAAATAAGATAATTGGAGTCCTCACCCATGCCTATAATGCTTGTTTATGCTAAGGATGGGGTGAGAAGGCATGGTTGGCAAGGTCAACCTCCTTTTCCTCACGAAAGGATTTTTGGCTATGCATGTGTCACCCTATGGGTTCGGGTCCTAGTGAGAGGAATGTCAAATAACCCATGCCAAGACCATGTGATGACACTCTTTCCTCTTGTAGTCTATCATTCCCCAGTCTTTTGTTCCCCTTGTTGTTTGCATGCCTCTAGAAGTGGTGTCACTATAATGTGACGTTGTGTGGTATTCGTTTGTTGGAGTTTTGATAGCCTTTTTTTTGTGCTACTGTCTTCTTGACTACTTTGGTGGTGGGGCCTTATTTTTATCTAATAGCATGGGGGTGGACCTTAGGGTTCCATATGGTCGGTTGGAATGTGTGGTGCACTCCATTGGGTTTCTAGTTGATGTTCATGAGCATGGAAGTTGTACCTTATGCAAATATTCCATATCTTGTACCAAACTTGAGATAGTGTTGATGTTATGTAATGTAATCATTTCAAGTGTATCTTATCATGTATCTAATGTATCCTTCCTACTATATGTTGGGAAGTATTGATGTAATTATGTAATCATGAAACGATGCACCTTTATGTAATAAAAGTGATGTATGTACTCCTTGGGTTTAACATTTGATCATTGATAGTTATTTACTTAATATGATGTATGGTTTTATGATGTTCATTTACTTGATGCAATGGATTTATAATTAACTTTTGTGGGTTGGTTAATCTTAGATGTTGGATTAGAACATGATTGGGAATGTCTGCATGTAATGCAGTCATGATACCCTAAAGGACATAGTTAGAGAATATGTACATGTAGTTTACATTCTATGTTAGTTGATAGTATGATCTATATGCTGATTCACTTTAAAAAAATTGTCATAATTGTTAGTTAGATGTGTTGTCCTTTGGGGTTTCGTGGCGGGGCATTACATAGGTAACTTTGACTATTTTTTTTCTATCTTTTCTTATGTTTTATCTTGTTGACCCATTCTGAGGACCTCTTGATGATGTATATCTAAACAATTTCGATAGAAATGAATGGGCCATTGATCACTATCGTTTGTTTGTTGTGCTTGTGGGATGTTCTTGTAAAATAAATTTGGTGAATACTTGATTTGTTGTGTGTAGGGAGGTCATTTTGAATAGATTGTTGACTATTGTGTATGCTTTGGTCTGAAATATTATAAACTTCTAAACTACATTACAACAAGGTTTTTGTATGTCAAGGTGTGTGCAAAGATTATCCTATTTGTTTACAGAGTCAAAGTCCACTGCACTAGATACAATGCCATCCTATTTATCAATACCTAGATGCATCATATCTATGTGTTATATCAAAAATAAGGAATGAAGCACTAAAGTATCCTAATCCCTGGAAACAAGAAAGTCATCAATCTTGTCACCATACCTAATAAAGTCTTGAAAAATCATAGAATTGTTGGACTTCTGAATCAATCTCAAAATCAATGGTCAATCCATTCATCTTATTCTTCTATCTTCTTTCTACACTAACATGGTAGCATGAAAATCAAAAAAAAATCATAAAGCATCCATCCTGCATCCACAAACCATCAGCATGTATACATCCTACATAATCATATCATAATCATCAACATATCATAACCATGACATCATCACATGGGAAATATCCAAAAGGAAATGTATCCATCGCATAGCATGTCATATAGAAAGATACTAAAAACAAGAATAAACATCCATTGCATTGCATATCATATAAACATCACATCATAGATCACATCATATCATAAGGCGTAAGTAAAGAAATGCATCCATAACATAAGCATATGCATCCTATTAGGAAAAGGTGTGTTGTACACCTTGCAATAATGTATTTAATTTAATTATCCTTGGGGCCACTTAATGTTGCATGTAACATTGGGACATAAGTTAAGTTGCAAAAATGTAATTATTTAATATTTGGGAAAAATAATAAATAAAGTACCCAATATTAAATAAGGGGACATGGTTTTGTAATCTCATGGTTTTAGTCAAATAGTTTTGTGTAATACCACTTGGTGGTTTTGTGGGAGCTTGCTTCTATAAAAGCAACCAAAAAGGTAGTTGTTTAAGGTTGGTCAATTGGTAGGTTAGCTCTGGTGAGCATTTGTGAGGGTTTGAAGCATGGCACAGGATGTGTGGTTGCATGCTTGTTCACATAGATTGCTTGAAGAGGGCTTGTTGCTTCAATGGTGTTCATGGAGACTCTGAAGATGTATTGTAATCTTTATTGTTGAATAATACATGAGAGATGGATGCTTTTGGAGGCTGGGTTTTTTCCCTCTTGAGGGTTTTTCCAGGGTATATCTTGTGTCATATTTTCATGGGTATGTTGTCTATTCTCTTGCATGTGGATTTTGAATACTTCGTTGCATAAATTTCTCTTATGGGTTATGTGGAAATTGCCTTTAAATGGTTGCAAGTTTCCAACAAGTGGTATCAGAGCTTTGGTTGTGGTTGTATAACCCTTGGTTGAGAAAAATCTTGTTTAATTTTGAATCTATGCATTGCATGTGAGAATCAAAGGCATGGCAAGATATGAGGGTTTTGTAGGTTGTTTATTGTAGATCTGAGGGTTTTGGGTTTGTTGTTTTGATAGGTTGTTTATAGATTTGGGGTGTGAGAAATTTTGGGTGAAATGGGTTCCTTGGTTTTCCATTCAAATGGGGGTTTTGTGGGGGAGAAATTTACAGAAGACCTCATGGAACAAAATTGACCTCATAAGTGGATCTGGGTTGGTCAAGAGACGAATTTTGATATATAACTTGACCTATTTTGGAGAAGTTATATATAAAAAAAAATTAAAATAAAAATAAAATCTGAGAGAAAAAAATTAAAATAAAATCCGAGAAAAAAAAAAATTTCCCGTCAAATTAAAAAATCCCAAAATAAATTTAAAAAACAAAATTGAAAAAAAAGGGGTCAATAGAAAAGGTTTGTATTAATTTTTTTTTGAATTTTTTTTTGTGGGGGGTCAGCCCCCCCACTATACATTGGTGTTGGCACTGCTAGCATGGTACCCTGTGGTACCTGCTAAGAGCAATACCACTAGTAGTACCGCTAGTACTAGCGGGCCCTACTATCGCCGCCCCATTCGGGCTAAAATAAAAAAATTTAAAAGAAAAATTTTATCATTAAAATTTATGCCATTTTGTTGATAAGTTTGCCAATTTAAAAAGACCTAATGAAACTTTTTGTATATTGAAAATTTAATTGAATTTGAATATATGGTCTGGTCCGCCACCAACTGAGCAGTGCCGCCTGGGTGGGGCCACCGCTTAGCCACTTAATTTTTTGTGCCTCACATGCAAACTACACTTTTACTTTAGATGGGCATAACTTTTGCCTAGATTGTCCATTTTTCAACTTCTTGGACTCATTGGAAAGCTGACTCAATGCTTTACACTGTGGTGCCTGTGATTTTCTAATATTTTTCAGTTTTGATAGTGTTTTACATGTTGGAAGTCAGGAGTTTGATTTGAGCTTCGAGAGGTGATATCGGGTGCATACGAAGTCATATTTTGGACTTTGAATAGTTGAAAGAAAGCTTGTTCAAAGCACTACATAGTGGATCATGTTTAGAGATATTTTGGCATGGTTTATTTATTTTTTTATTTATCTAAGGTATTTATGGATTTCTTTGACTATGGTGATACTATGAGTTTATGGATGATCGGATCTTGGAGATTTGATGTTGGATTCATTGTATGCTCAGTTGTACATCTCAGATTATTCTCTATTTGACATGGTTATCAGTATATGTTTGTATTTTTATGTTGCATTGTTATATCTACAAGTTGTGCAATGTTGTAGGTGGTCTATACTTACATGTTGCATTTACGACTTGGACATGGGTTGTCTTTTCCCATTGATTTTTCAGTGTTGATGCATGTTTATTTTTGGTGGCTTGGTTTACTCACTTGGTTTGTTGGTTTTGTTGTCATATTGAGAAGGTGAGATGGTATTACCAGGTACAGGCATGATATGAGACCTATGCAATTGACTATGTTTATGCAGATATGTGGACACAGTTGGGTTGAGTTGTTGGTACATTTGGTGGTGTGTTGGTGGTGGGTTTGGCTCCTTAACTATGGTACTTGAATATGGACATGTTTGGAAAATCATATTAGAGGTTGATTTGGTGTTTGAGTCATCTAGTCTATATGGTTATTCTCTTAGATATCTCAGTTTGTAGTTTACTAATGTGATGATGAGTTTGCATGTTTCAGTGATTGGATCTACAAGTCATGCAGGTTGTGGATTAGCTACTCATTTACTTGCAGTGGGATGACTTGGTTGTGGATTATCTTTATTCACCAAGTTTAGATATGAGAAGATGGATGTTTCTTATAGTACCTAGACAGTTATTTTTGGGACAAGTAGCATGTGGTTTATTATGATGTCATGGATAGCTTGGTTACACTTTTCAATGGGAGCTTTTGACAGTGATGAATTGGTGCTGATTGGATATGTTTATGAGGGTTTGGCAGTTGTAGGTATCTTCTTGGCTTGGATATTTTGGCTCTACTTGTTATATTACTAATAGTTTAGTTGTGTGTGTAGACCTGGATGATCTTCATGGAGAGGATGGTTGTCACAATGCCATGTGTGACTTGGTATCACTATTCAGTGGGAGTTGTTTGCAATGATGTGCATTCACCATTTGATGGTGGATGGTCTTCTGTAGTGATTTTTGGTGCCATGGATGGACTCTTGGTTTCTACTTTTATGCAGTGACGGTTCATTGGCATCTTTGGTTTCATTAATAGGGGATGGTTTTATTCATATTGATTACATATTTTTTCTTGGTTCAGAGTGTTTTGTTATTATGTCATGGTTTAATCTTGATCATATGTTAGAGTTTTGACATGGTACTTGTTCTCTTGAGACCAAGATGTATGTACTACTGTATGAAATCTCCTAGTAGGAGATGGTTAGATCATGTTGTCATGTTTATGTTCCTGATTCATGATTGGAGCTTTGACATTGATCTTGTGTGGTTCTCTTGGTATTGGGTACATCTATCATTTGCTTGATTACATCATGATGGTGATATGTTGCATTTGGAGTTTGGAATGGATTGGTTGGTTATAGGTACTCATGGATACTTGGATACATAGGTGAGGCTTGAGTTCTCTTGTGATTAGAGGAATGGGTTGAGATGGTTACTCTTGATGAGATTTCAGTAGGAAGTCTGAGGAGCCTACACCTTGGTTGGATGTGAGTTCAACATGGACCTATGAGGAGAGTGTTCTTGGATGAGTCATGATGAGTTGGATGTATTGGAGGAGCATTCTCATTCCCCATTCTTGGTTTTCTCGGTGGTTTCACTTGAGAGGTATTTTTCATTGTTACTTTCAATTGCTTTATGTTTTATGCTTTATCTTCTCATGCATATGGATCTTGAGCTATGGATATATGGTTTTGGAGGGTTCATTTGAGGAGTGTTGGCATGTTTATCTCCTTATGAATTGTGATTACGTTCATTGATGTTGAGTTTAGGAGATGTATTGGGATTATTTCCTCCATTGGGAATGGATTTAGTTTGATCTTCTTTGGTTATGAGAGGCTTACATCCATGTTGATTGCATGATACATATGTTATGTTTGATCTTGGTGATTGAATGGTTGGGTGTTTTCATGGCTTTTCTTTTGGGGTGTTGTGGATGAGATCATACTTGACATAGTTGGAATTTAGAGGTGTATGTAGGATATTTTTGTAAGGAAAGCTTAGGTGCAGAACAAACTCTCCTAATGCCAAAACCTCAGGGAAGAATGCAAATATGACTTTAAATTTTGCAATTACAGTTCAATAAGATAAACTTGAAAAGAATTAACAGAAAAGAAAAGAGAAATGAACACATACACAATTGGACACCAGATTTACGTGGGAAAACCCTTATGGGAAAAAAACCCACCACACTAAGAAAAGCTTCTTTGTATTGTAGTAAAGAAAATTATATATAGAGATTAGACTTAACTTTCTGATGTCAATTTACAATAGAAAAAATCATTGATCAATCTTGTACAGAACATTAATATCACAATACTCTCAGACGTATACTATGAACCCACTCAAATCAATTAGTGTTCAGTATTGAACAAAAAATCTCCATTACCTGAACCCACCATTGTCATCCGTTATAGAGTATATCTCATTATGTTCATGTTCTGTTGATCCTCCACACAAGAACGGTTGCAACTATTCAACTTCCAATGGTTCACATTTCGCTTCTCTCATTGGCTCATAACACACCACGTAGGACAGATGTTCGATCAAAGAGTTTAACTGAATCGCATGTCGATGAGACACTAGACTGTGTCTCCCCGATGCCAAAATACATGAACACATAGCTATCGGCAAGAACAAAGGAATTGGAAACACTCTAAGAAGTCAGACTGATAACAAAACAAGTATCCCCGATATCACAAGAAAAAACAACTATCCTTATCGGCAAGAGTCACCACCATTGGCAAGACATCTCACCGATGTCCACTGCAGAACTATCGGCAAGACCATCACTATCACTAAGACTTCCAAGAATCTCAACCATCGACAATATCCTACATTGACGCGGAATATTAGTAGTCATTAGTTTATAAATAAAATCCTGAAGACTTTAGGTATCCACGAGTTAGTCCTTTTATTACCAACTTACTCGTACACTACATTTGACCATCGCACCAAACTGTTGGTCATTCCTTATGGTCTCCACCATGACACGCATTCACTGCTCGTGCATTTTTGAACAATCAAGCTAAGAATCTACAATATTCTTAATAAGTATCCCAGAATTCCAAGTGGTCCCCACGTCCGCCAGCTTGTCACTCAATTAGAGAAAACAAAAACTTCGTAACTCCCACTACTGGTTAGAAATTTCCCAAATGCCGCGACAATGAAGGAAGTCGATCAGTTGAGAAATTACGAAACTTTCAAACTCCGTGACAAGGTTCTTTAGTTAGGAACTCCAGTGATCGACCGACAATTAAGACTTGAATAGAGATACAAGCCAGCAAGTCAAGACACAATTTCCAACAATCTCCCACTTGACAAAGACTTACTGGCTTCCTTCAAACTCGAAGTTAATGAAGGTCATGGGCTCCAAGGCCCATCGAACTGGCACACCACCTGTACTTGTCTGTGCTCATTGGTTTCGTCAATGCATCTGTAACATTTTCCAGAGTATACACTTTTTCTAAAGAGACCTTTCCATCCTCCACCATATCTCATACAAAATGATACTGCACATCAATATGTTTCATCTTGGCATGGAAAGTAGGATTTTTTGCCAAACAAATAGCACTCTGACTGTCACAGTAAATTGTAATTTTCCCTACATCAACCCAATGTTAGAACACAAACATTTTAACTAGATTGCTTCTTTACAGGCATGTGTTGTTGCCATGTATTCTACCTCTGTAGTGGACAAAGCGACTACAACCTGCGCTTACTCATCCAACTAACTACACCACCATTTATCATGAAAATATATCCGTTGGTGGATTTTTTGTTGTCAATGTCCCCTACCCAATTAGAATCCACATAGCCTCGAATGCTAAGAGTCCTCTGTGATTCAACCAAATTTCCATGGTAACACAAAGCATATTTTGAAGTGCCCTTCAGATATTTGAACACTCTCTTCACAGCATCCCAATGTGTCCTTCCAGGATTTTCCATAAAATGACTAAGTACTCCCACTACTTGGGAAATGTCTAGCCTTGTACAGACCATTTCATACATTAAACTGCCAATTGCACTAGCATAAGGCACTCTGGTCATGTCCTCCATCTCAGTAGGATATTTTGGACAGTCTTCAACATATAGCTTCGTTCCCTGCAAAACTAGAACAACTAGCTGCTTGCACTCAGTCATACAAAATATCTCCAGAACAGTAGTAATATACTTACTTTGACTTAGCCAAAGTTTTCTACTCTTCCTGTCCCTGGTTATTTCCATTCCCAGAATATACCTGGCTGCACCAAGATCTTTCATTTTGAACTTTGCAGACAACTAGGATTTTAGATCAAAAATCATTAACTTACTATTGCCTATGAACATCATATCATCAACATAGAGAGCAATAATAAGAACACGATCATTTTCAGCTTTGTAGTACACACAATGATTAGATTTCAATCTTACAAATCCCAATGACAAAACAAAAGTGTCAAACTTTTGGTACCACATTCTAGGAGATTGTTTTAATCCATACAAATATTTTTTCAACTTGCAAACCAGATTTTCTTTACCTTTTTCCACAAAGTGCTTAGGCTGGGACATATAAATATATTCTTCAAGGTCACCGTGGAGAAATTTTGTCTTCACATCCATTTGTTCAACCTCTAATTCATACGCTGCTGCAAGTGACAAAAGAAATATGGTAGATGTCAGCTTAGCTACAGGAGAAAATTTTATCCATAATCAATTCCCTCTACCTGGGAATACCCCTTCACAACCAACCTCGCCTTATACTTCTCCACACTGCCATCTAGACCTATTTTCCTTTTAAATACCCATTTGCAGCCAACAACTTTTCTGCCTTTAGGATAGGGCACCAAACTCCAAGTATCATTCTTTTCTAATGATGCCATTTCTTCATTCATGGCTTCCAACCAAGAGTTTGAATCATACATTCTAAATGCCTCTTTCACAGTCCTAGGCTCATCAGTGCCAGAAATTAAAGCATAAGAACAAGTAGAATCTAACATAGAAAACTCATACCTATTAGGTTGCTTTCTTTCACGTGTTGACCTCCTCACAGGCTAAGGCTGAGGTTGTTCTTCTTCTTCAGAACTCTCAGAACTACTTGAGCTCTTAGTTTCAGGGACATTTTGAATTTTCAATTCCTCTTTATGTGGTGTCAGAGGAATTTCAACTACATCCTTTTTATCTTCTGATTTTGTCTCTGACTGTAGATCCAAAGTAGAAGGCTTCAACTCACAAAAAATAACACTTATGATGTATAGGACCTTCTCCATATCAGGATTCCAAATCTTGTATCCTTTTATTCCAACACTATAACCAATAAAAATACATTTAACATCCTTGTTTTCCAACTTAGACCTTTTTTCATTCGACACATATGCATATGCCTCACAGCAAAAAACACGAATGTGTCTTAGAGAGGACTTCTTTCTAGACCATGCTTCCAAAGGTGTTTTCTCAACAAGAGCAGAATTCAGAGAACAATTTATTAAATAACATTTTGTTGCAACTTCCTCAGCCCAAAACTTCTCATCCAAGCCAACATTGCTTAGCATACTTCATGCTCTTTCCATTATTGTCCTGTTGAACCTTTCAGAAACTCCATTTTGTTGTGGAGTGTAGAGTGTAGTTTTATGTCTTTTAATCCCATGATCTTTACAGTACCTTTCAAACTCATCAGAACAAAACTCACTGCCATTGTCAGTCCTTAAACATTTTATTTTTCTTCTAGTTTGATTTTCCACAAGGTTCTTAAATTCCTTAAAACAACTGAACACTTTTGATTTACTTTTCAAAAAATAAACAAATGCCCTTCTTGAATAATTATCAATGAACGATACATAATATCTTGATTTAGACAAAGAAGGAACATTTACTGGACCAAAAACATCAGAATGTATGTAATCAAGTAAACCAGCAGATTTGTGAGGATTGGAGTAAAATGAAACATGGTGTTGTTTACCATATATACAATGTTCACAAAACTCGAATTCGAGGTTACAATCATCAAGCCCTTCAACCAGGTTTTTATTTTTCAAGGTTTTTAAACCTTTTTCTCCAATGTGGCCCAACCTATGATGCCAGAGCATAGTCTTTTCTGCTAGAATTTTAACTTCCATAGAGTTTGCACTATCAGGAACTTTTTCCTCCTTTTCTCCATGAGTAGTCTTCTGTGACTTTGCAAAGACACTATCGCATTGCAGAGCATGTGCATCCAACTTATACAAGGTACCAATACGAGCACCCATAGCTAGCACCATTGAGCCTCTAGTCATTTTGTAGCAATTTCCAAAGAACGTGACTTGCACTCCAACATCGTTCAGCTTACTAACAGAAAGTAAATTTCAAGCTAGACTTGGTATATACATTACATCATTGATTCCCTTCACTCTTCCATCAGGGAACTGAATTTTGACTCTTCCACGACCAACTATTTCCAGAGATGAATCACTTGCCAAATACACCCTTCCACCATCGTATTTTTCATACTTAGTGAACCAGTCTCTATGAGATTTCATGTGGAAAGATGCTCCAAAATCAATCAGCCATATATCATCTGATGCCTGAGTAGCCAAGGCTACAATGAAAGTGTTTGCATCACTCTAAGAAGAATCATTGTCAGAAGAATACTTCTTCATTTTCTCCTCTTTGCAATCCTTTTGGACATGACCAGGTTGTCCACAATTCCAGCACTTCACCTTGGAACTCTTGCCAGGAGACTTTGATCTCCCTTCTGATTTGGATTTGGACTTCTTGTCCTTCTTCTTGCCTTTTTCTTTCGATCTTCCTCTAATAGCAAGAGCCTCCTTCGCCATCTCAGTAGATTTTCTTCTCACCTCTTCTGATAACAAAGAAGCAACAACATCTTCCATCTTAAAAGTGGATGTCATACTCCCAATAACCATCACCAAGTGATCCCAAGAATCTAGCAAAGAACATAGCAATAGCATACAATGATCTTCTTCATCAATCTTCACACCCACAGATGCTAACTAAGCAATCAACATGTTGAAAGCATTCAAATGATCAACAATATATGCTCCTTCTTGCATTTTCAAAGAGTACAACTTCTTTCTCAAGAAAAACTTATTCACCGAGGACTTGCCCTGATAAATAGCTCCCAGTCTTTTCCACAAAGAACATGTAGTCTTTTCCACAAAGAAGATGCAGTCTTTTCTTCATGAACATTTAGAAGAACAAAGTCTACTAAATAGAGCCTTATTAGCCCCTTTGATTTTTGATCTGTGAGGTCCCAATCCTCTTGCTTCATGCCTGTAGGTTTCGTTCCAGACACAACAAGCCAAAGATCATGGTCAACTAACAGATCTTCCATTTGAAGTTTCCACAACTCAAAATTGTTGCCATTGAATTTTTCAATTTCAATCTTTCCTAACGTGCTTTCCATCTTAATCTATAATTCAAATTACCAAAATTCTACAAGACTCCCACTAAACAGAAATGACACAAAAAACCCAACATACCCACAAGGATAACACAACTGGCCAAGCTCTTATACCACTTGTAAGGAAAGCTTAGGTACAAAACAAACTATCCTAATGCTAAAACCTCAGGGAAGAATGCAAATATGACTTTAAATTTTGTAATTATAGTTCAATAAGATACACTTGAAAAGAATTAACAAAAAAGAAAAGAGAAATGAACACATACACAATTGGACACCAGATTTACATGGGAAAACCCTTATGGGAGAAAAATCCACCACACCAAGAAAAGCTTCTTTGTATTATAGTAAAGAAAATTACATACAAAGATCAGACTTAACTTTCTAATGTCAATTTACAGCAGCAACATTCACTAATCAATCTTGTACACAACATTAATGTCACAATGCTCTTAGATGCATACTACAAACCCACTCAGATCAATCCGTGTTCAGTATCGAATATAAATCTTCATTACCCAAACCCACCATTATCATTCGTTACAGAGTATATCTCATTCTGTTCATGGTCTGTTGATCTTCCACACAAGAATGGTCACAACTGTTCAACTTCCAATGGTTCACATTCCGCTTCTCTCATTGGCTCATAACACACCACGTAGGACAGACGTTCAGTCAAAGAGTTTAACTAAATCGCATGTTGGTGAGACACTAGACCGTGTCTCCCCGATGCCAAAATACTCGAACACATAGCTATCATCAAGACCAAAGGTATCAGCAACACTCTCAAAAGTCAAACCGATAACAAAACAAGTCTCCCCGATATCACAAGAAAAACAACTGTCCTTATCGGCAAGAGTCACCACCATTGGCAAGACATCTCACCGATGTCCACTACAGAACTATCACAAGACCATAACTATCGCTAGACTTCTAAGAAGCTCAACCATCGACAATATCCCACATTGACGCGGAATACTAGTAGTCATTAGTTTATAAATAAAATCCTAAAGACTTTAGGTATCCACAAGTTAGTCCTTTTATTACCAACTTACTCATACACCGCATTTGACCATCGTACCGAACTGTTGGTCATTCCTTGTGGTCTCCACCATGACACGCATTCACTGCTCGTGCATTTTTGGAGAATCAAGATGAGAATCTACAATATTCTCAACAAGTCTCCTGGAATTCCAAGTGGTCCCCACATCTGTTGGCTTGTAGCTCAATCAAAGAAAACACAAACTTTGTAACTCCCACTGCTGGTTAGAAAGTTCCCAAATGCTGCGACAACGAAGGAAATCAGTCAGTCAGGTAATTTTGAAACTTTCAAACTCCGCAACAAGGTTCTTAAGCTGGGAACTCCAGCGATCAACCAAAAATTAAGACTTGAACAGAGATACAAGCCAGCAAGTTGAGACACAATTTCCAACAATTTTTCTATAGGTATATGATGTGCAAAGTTTCTCTCTTTTGGTCTTGGTTATCTTCTTGGATGTTTGGTTTCACATTACATTGGTTTGAGGTTTGGTTGGAGCTATTGTGATAACTAGCTTGTGGTCATGTGTTTTCACTTATGTTCTTGGGTGATGACATGAAGGTTCCTTTATATTTTTCCTTTGTTGGGTGTGGAGAACTTGGGAGAGCTATGGAGACTTGTGGTGAGATTTGTTCTTATAGCATATTGATTTACAGGTTTGCATATCATTGTGGATGATTCCTTCATTCTACATGATGTTGTTTACACTTTCTATATGATGTTATTGGCAGACTTGGTATTCCTTGATCTTTTTTAGATTTGCATTACCCATGCAATGGGAGCTCTTGGATGTGTATGTCATTCTCTAACAGGTTTTGCACATGGAGTTTATGATTGCAATTTATGGGAGTATATGTTTATGGCATGAGTTTACTATGTTTAGTATACCTTGGAGGTATGGATAGTTGGATGTATTGGAACTTGTTGTGGGTGTTATTTCATCTTTGGATTTGTGTATCTTGACAACTACTAGTGCATATTGATACCTTTGGATTGAGTGTTTGTGTTTGGGATATCAATTGAGCAAGACTTATGCTTCATTTTTAGATAGATTGTGTGGCTTCTCTATTGGATGGATTCTTATATTTTTGCATTGGCATGATGGAGGACAAGAGCATTCATGCTTAGGATGGTGGTCACTTTGATTCTTGTTGCAGGTATCTTGATGGATCACATGGAGCACTTTGATTCTATGATGGTATATGTGGCTATATGGATTGTTCATTTGATTCATGTTTTGAGGTTATTTATTCCCCTTATGTAATGTATACAACAAGTGGGAGAATGTTAGGAAAAGGTGTGTTGTACACCTTGATATAATGTATTTAATCTAATTATTCTTGGGGCCACTTAATGTTGCATTTAACATTGGGACATAAGTTAAGTTGTAAAAATGTAATTATTTAATATTGGGGAAAAATAATAAATAAAGTACCCAATATTAAATAAGGGGACACAGTTTTGTAATCTCATGGTTTTAGTCACATAGTTTTGTGTAATACCACTTGGTGGTTTTGTGGGAGCTTGCTTCTATAAAAGCAACCACAAAGGTAGTTGTTTAAGGTTGGTCAATTGGTAGGTTAGCTCTAGTTAGCATTTGTGAGGGTTTGAAGCATGGCACAGTATGTGTGGTTGCATGCTTATTCACATGGATTGCTTGAAGAGGGCTTGTTGTTTCAATGGTGTTCATGGAGACTCTGAATATGTATTGTAATCTTTATTGCTAAATAATACATGAGAGATGGATTCTTTTGGAGGCTGGGTTTTTTCCCTCTTGAGGGTTTTCCCAAGGTATATCTTGTGTCATATTTTCATGGGTATGTTGTATATTCTCTTGCATGTGGACTCTAAATACTTATTTGCATCGATTTCTCTTATGGGTTATGTGGAAATTATCTTTAAATGGCTGCAAGTTTCCAACACATCCATCCATAGCATGTGCATCCATACATAAACATAACACATGAAATAAATGAAACATCGCATCATATCATAATCGCATTGAGCCATCTCATATATATCATCAAAATCTGAATATCACGATACAAATTTAGAGTCAATGTGTCAATGTCATCAAAAATAGATATATATAGGAGGCAATCAAAAATCAGCCAATGAATGTGTATACATATAAAAATTTAGGGCTCTACATCCAAAAATGTCCACAAAATGTGAGACTAGCCTTGGCTCTATCTGTCCTATTCCTAATGACCACTTGGTGGCTGTCGATGGCTCCCAGAAGGTTACCCAACTAAAGGTGCTCCTAATGTGCTTGGTGCTACCCCGCTCCTATGGGAGAAGTATAGTTGTCTCCACTATAGGGGCACCGACATATGATACAAAGTATAGTAATACAATGCCTCCACCATCACATTCCCATACATTTGTGCTAGAACTACACCCTGGCCCTGTGTATGAGTTATGATGGCCTCCAACTACCACCTTTGCCCAATCTCTTGTGCCAGTTCAACCTTGAGATATTGGACTTGCTGGTGGTCCTAGTCCCTCTCACATGTAATAGTTTTTAGTTACACATTCAATTGTTGTACCTATTGTAGAAGATAGTCTCTCTACAATATAAGCACATGAATCTGTGCATCTCTAGTGTTTGGATTCTATGCATGTTGTTGTTGATCATGGCATGGTGGTGGGGGTGGTGGCAATCCCAATGGAATATTCCTTGGCACATTTCAGTCATGCCCTACCTGCTGATGCTACCCATCTCTGGGAACCTATCCATCTTGACCATCTTTGGGATGTTGTTGAGGAGGCTATGAGGCACCCTCCCATGTCCTCTACCTCTGCCCTATCACCTACCCCTAATCGGTGGTTGTACCACTGTAGGATCTATCAAATAGATAGGTGTGAATTGTCTTCACCAAACATCATATGTAGGTGTGGTACCTACATCATACTGACCATCTATGTATGCCCAAGGTTGGGCCACAAGTTGTATAAAATCATCAACTACTACCTATAGTGGGATATGTTGTCCTGTTGAGCCTCTCTAATGGTACATGAAAAAATAGTTGTGTAGTCCTAAGGCATGACATCCTACACCTCCCCGAACTGGCGAGCAACCCAGTCTGGGGGTATCTCTCTTTCATAGTATGCTCCTTTCTCTACATAAACTAGGTCTTTCTAGAAAATAATAGATGTTGAACATCATCATACTAAGCAAGAACCTATAACTAGGGTTTCCACCGAAACACTACCATGTCATAAATAACCCATCTCTAGTATAGGATGCCTAAGGGTCCTATTTGATGAAGAGTGATCATACCTCTATAATGGTTTACAATGGGATCATCTAGATCCACATCAACATCTATTGGTTTAACAATCAGTCTCAACACAACAATGTGCTCCCATTCCCATATGTGTAGTAATGTAACCCCAGCCCCTATGCTCTTCCCATCCATGTAGACAACCTAATGCATATCATGGTACAACGAGGCAAGTACTATGAGGCCCCAAGTGAAAAAAATCATGTCCTATATCATCTGGGACCAAGCAAGTCCCCAACCTAGGTTGAATCCTTTCCCCTACTGATCTAGAACAAGCACCTATCATATCAAAGTGTCAATGATCAAAGTCAAATTTGGGGCCTGTCCTCTATAATCCTCTAGATCAATCTGTGATGATTCTATGTTTAGATTATCTATCCCAAGAACATCATAGAAATCCATACCCTTGGCATCCACATCGTAGATAATCTACTCACGATGGATTGACATGTGTAGGATCTGCTAGATGTTCTCTAACATCACAGTGGCCTCCTCAGTCGGCAAGTGAAAGGAAGAGGTCTCACTATGCCACCTCTCTACCAATGTTGTCATCATCACCAAATGGGTCATGATCTCCGGCATGTGTGCAACGAACCCTAACCCAATTGCTCCAAGGAATTTTTTTTTTGATCTCTCAACTAGGGCATGATGGACAAGATACCATATTTGCACTCCCTTGAATGAAGTGGCTAGATAATCTCTTGCACAATCAAAGGAAAATTGCATCAAAATTTCTATAAAAAAACTTGAAAAATTTCATGCTTTGAAACCTAATTTACAAAAGTGTCACAATATTTCTATGTGTCATTGTACCAAAATGATAAAAGAGTTGTCATTTGCATATGTGCATAGATATTTCAATAGCGATGTTGGACCAAAGTAGCAAAATCATTACTCCTTGCAAACACACATCGGATTTTTGAAAGTGACGTTGGACCAAAATAAACCATAAAAATTAATGCAACGCTATATCGCAAAAGCACGTCAACATTGAAAATGTGTTGCTTTACCTATCTAGACAAAAATGATGCTATATGTAGAAGCATCCCTACTACAAAAGTGACACTGACTGGTTCATAAGCGACGTTGTATAGAGACGCTATTGTTTGGACTTTTTGACCCCTAATAAATGCTAAAAGACAAAAAATGAGATTTTTTTTATTTGCATACTAGTGGTCCTACGTCCACTATGCATTGGTACTCTCGTACCATGTCTGAGAGGTGCTGTGGGATCTATCAAGTTGCCATTTCGCCAAGGTGTCAAAGAAAAAATGGAAAAATCTCTCTAAGTTCAAGTGTTCAAATGAATTGAAAGTGACCCTCCAAGCTATATTTACAGATGAAAATTAGGGTTTACCCTAATTTGAGGGGTAAACTAGGGTTTTGGTCCTATTTTTTCAATTTTTGAGCTATGGGGCTTATTTTGAGATGTTTTATTTTTGTGTTTTTGAGCTTATTTTTGTGTCCTGAAACATATTTATGAACCTAAATCCATTTTGAACCTTTGTCACAACATCAACTCGAAAATTAAAATTGTTGCCCGATCTCTCGAGGGGGTAGGGTACTAGCTTAATTCCTTCCAGGAGGGAAATACTAGGGAACCCAAAATATCTAAAAAATCAATAATTTTTAATTTTTTTATCTAAGCAGCAGTATTAATCAGAAAAGTGACAGTCTTTGAACCAATGTAATAGGTACCTTGCTTCAAAGAGGGGAAAAATGTAGACACTTAAAATTGTCCTGAATGATATATATTACACACTTGAATCTAATTACTAACACTATTTCATCCTAAATTCATCTTCTTTTAGACTATTTGATTGAATAAGCCTAGTTATTAAATTAAATGCATCATTCTCATCTATTAATCTAATTAACTTCATTAGGTTAATTCACCCCCTTTCACACTAACATTTCATCTTGCTTAATTGGATACTGCAAGTTATTTAAATTAAACCCCCTTATGTCCCCTCATTTAATTAAATAATCTAAATTATTGAATTAAATGTCACTTAACCCCTCTTTTTATCAAATAAATTAATTATTTAATGACAATCCTAAATTCCTCTAATTTGCACAATTAAAAATTTGTTTTAATTATCAAATTCCTAATTAATCCTCACCCTCCCACTTGCAAGGGAATATTCCCTTGGAATATTCCTCGTTTGCACATTCCTCCAAAAGGGAATATTCCTTTCTATGCACTCATTCAAATGGAAATATCTTTTAACCACTTCCTAATTCTTAGGAAGTGTGTTTGTTGAGAGAATATTTGGACCATTGATCAAATTGCTTGATCCTTCTCAACTTTCAGCCTTAACCATGGATTAGAATCCTCAATCCATGCATAATCCTCTCACTGCTTTTCATCCCTTGATTAAGGTAATCAATCTTGACCATTGGTTTCACAATTTTACCTACAAATAGACCTCACTTCTATGAAATAGGGATCCACTTTTTACAGAAAAGTTACTTTAGTGAAATTTAGAGCAATCATCTTGAGAATTTTAAGCATTTTAGCATCACCTCAATTAGTTTATGTATCCATTTAACCTTAGTTTCCATTAATGGATACCATCTTTGGGAATTGCTTCCACCTAGCTTAGTTTGCATCCATCTCCATTATCATTTATCATTACCAATTTAGCATTTAGCATTTAGCATTTAATATCCATGTTAATCTAGCTTTGCATTCATGTTTAGCTCACATTTCATCAATTTCATCAAATTTTATCAATAAAAATCCATTCAAAGGCTTGCTTATCTAAGGGATTGGGAAAGGGCTATATTCCACATCATATGTAGCACCACTCCTCCAATGGAATGAAGTTTGGGTCATTATAATAGGTTTTCATTGTGCATTTCTTCATTGTTTTGTGCTTAATGGCTTCCTCTTTAATGGTTTTCAATAATTTCATTCGAATTATAACTTAATGGACTTAATATAGCTTAAATTCACATGGATCTGGAAGATTTAGGTCATGTTATGATTATAGTCACATTTTGGTGCTAGAAGGAGGGTAGAACTAACCAAATCTAATGAATTTCTCTTGAGTTTCCTATGATTTCTTATTTGCAGACAAACCAATGCTTTTGTTTTTTACCATAGCAACACCTTTGTGGAACAACGATGCTTTTGTCATATAGGGGAACTTTTCAAATTCAGCAATGCATTTATTTTTTATGGTGTTGCTTCTTTTTTTTTCACTAGAGTGACACTTTTGACGTCTCTAGTTTTTGACAGGTGTTGTAGAGAATATTTTTTGACTTTCACCAGAGTGATGCCTTTGAAATACAATGACACCTTTGTGGAACAATGATGCTTTTACTATTTACTAGAGCAACGCCTTTGTTTTCCAACGACGCTTTTGAAAGGTAAAACAAAGAGCTATATTTTAATGTTTGTCTTGATTTTTTAATTTAATCCACTCTGTGGTTATTTAATGACTTTTGGTTTTTTATGTGAGGCTAACTGGTTTTGCAAATTTGAAAAAGGAGCAAAATCTTGAAGTAAAGAAGCATATTATCACTTGACCATATATTGTAAAAGTATTTTTTAACACTTAGGGGATGATATAACCTATCATATGTTGCCTCATTTCATTTTCTAGGACAAACATATTTCAATTGGGTTTAAAATTTACAATGCAATAAATCTTTCAAAGTTGGTTAAAATTGAACCCATACATCCTCATCATTGTGATATTGGTTAAAATTGAACAAATACAAACATAAACTTTAGTTTGGTGCTTAAAATGAAGTCATCATTTCCTTTGAGGATTAAAAAAAGAATGAGTGTATTGCATGATTTCTTTTCTTGTGTAAACTTGTAGTGTGTATCCACTCCCCTTGCACTTCATGTGATCTTGGGTGAGGAGAAACACTCCAAGTATACAAAATTTTTTGGTCACCCCCAAGAACTTGCTACGTATTCACTTCCCTCACACTTCATGTGATCTTGGGAAAAGGGAAGTAGCATTTTCTTGTCTTTTTTAGTGAGGGCCTACCATGTGATACATCCCACAATGGAGAATTCATGGTGACTCTCAAGAATGTTTATCGGTGGGCTTTATAAATATTGTGAATGTTCCAAAAGGCAAGTAACTTTTATTCATGAATGGCTACTTCTCGTGCCAACTCTCATGAGAACGAATGGGTTGCTTAGGGGAAGCTAAAGAATTTAGTGTCTCAAGGGTGTTGTACACCTCATGATGTTCACGATGTCACTAAACACCTTATCTTAGTAACCTATCCTTGTTTTCTGAAATGTACTTTAAATTAGTGCATAGGAGGCACACCACTTCTAGAAGTTACTTACCATGTTTGGTTTTTTGTTGAGGCAATAAAGCAAATGGGGAAGGGACTCTTTTGCTTGGCATGTCAAGATGATACATTTCCTTGACATAGCCTATTCTTCCACTCCATCTTCACAAATTAATCATTTCTTAGGTGATGATGGTAAGCATACCAAGAATTATGTACCTACTTGAGATAGAGATGTTATCGCTTGTTCTTGTTGAGTTATTTTGACATATCTCTTGGTTTCAAAACAATTTAAACAAACATCAACATGTTCTTCAAATTTCAAACCCTTTGGACTTAGTGTGAATACCTTTGAAATGTCCTATATTGCTTCTTGTCCCTAAGGATTTTATCTTTAGAGGCTTCTAAATATTTGGACTTATATCTTAATTCACACATTCCAAAGTCAAAATAGGAGACTATGGCCTTAGCCTCTTCATTTTCACATAATGGACTTTGTGGAATGAAAGTTACTTACACATAGACATTTTAGCTTGAACTTAATTAAGACATCTTGATATGGTAATAAAGAAATCTCTCTATTTATCAAAGTTTAAAACCAAATGAAAACACCACATATTGAGCTTATTTTGAAAACACATTCACTCCCAAGCAACAAAGTGAAACAAGGAAATTGTATTGTCCAAACATTGAGTCAAAATTTCTATTATCAAAACATTGAGTTCTTACGTTCATCACTTTAGAGGTAAAGCATGTTTTTCACTACCTTGGTCTTATAATACAAAGGTCCCTTTTAGGTTAGCACATTTTGGGTCAAACATCTCATCTATCTTCACACATTTGAAATCTCATTTCATAAACAACTTTAGAAACTTTGGACACATCAACATTCTATACTTAGGCTATCATCAAACCAATCCCCTCACTTAGCTATATGTGTGTAAATGAATCCTTTTCCATACACTTAGTTGAGTTAGTCATCATTCTTTTGAACTAGTCTTTGTTAAAGGTCACAAGTCTACCTTTTAGATTTACAAGTTCATTAGCACTATTATACAAGGCATCAAAACATCAAACCTTTAAATATAAAGTGTCGTCCAAAGTTTAGAAAATTCATCCTTCATATCATTCACCCTTTTTCATCCTCCACTCACATAATTGGTCCAAATAAACTTAGAGGGTCCCTTTTATCAAAATTTAAGTCAACTAGAGAGTTCCAACAATACAAATCTCAACATACCTCTCTCATAGTTGATCCACAATTTATGGTAACCAAAAGGTCACAACACAAGAAAAACATGGAACAAAACAAACCCACATCCACCACAAGTGATCCTAACCTACAAGAATTTGATCCTAGGAGCCACTCTACCCCATCACAACAACCACCAAATCCACCAAACGTAGGGTATAAGGTAGAATATATCACAAAAAACCTCCTTGATCTCACCGGAGAGGAATTGCTTGACTACCAAGAAGATCCTAAGAAAAGTCACATCATCAAATCCTTGATGAAAATGAACCCTACACAATACATGCTAGAAGAAGCAAAGGAAGGGGATAAACTCCCTTCAACATTTGATGTAAACACACTTAGGGAACAACCCTTAGAAAATGGGGCTTCAATTCCTCAAGCTTCCATCTCACAACCCTTAACACAAGGTGACACTCAACCCATCATTCAATCAACCCCATCAAATGCACCAAGTCAACCATTGGCAACTAGTCTTGCAACTAACCTTGGTCACATTCCCACTTTAGGAAAAAACACACTTTTTGGTACATAAGACATCACTCTTCCACAAAACATAAATTGGACACCAACATTTAGTGCCCAACCACATTCTTCCACCACCATCCCTAAAAACCCTCTACATCCACATGTACCACTTACATTCCATAACACCACAATGAACTCAAAATTTCAAGCTCAACCATCTTCATCCACCACCAAAAGTACCATAAGTGATCCTAATGTCACACAAATCAATGTGAGCCAAGTACCTCAAGTAGAACAACAAGGGCAAGTAAACACCCTCAAACAAGGTCAACCCTTAACAAGTGGTTCCGACCACCCCATTGACACATCAAAACAAGTTGTTCCACAAGCCACTCAAGCTAACCCACCAACCGCATCAAACCCATTTGTCATGAATCTTATGAACCAAGGTAACACCTTGTCCCCAAATCAAACACAACAAGAGAACCCTCAACCTCAACAAATCAATCAAGGGAGCCCTTCCAATCAATTGACCCAAGGTCAAAATGTGCCATTAATATCGTAATGCCAACTTGCACCATCGTCACAACCATTGGTCCCCCAAGCCATGCAAAAATCAAATGGGACCCAAAACCTACATTCCTCCACCCCAATCGATAATTTTACAAGGAATGATAGCACAAACAACTCCTAGAATCTCACCACACAAAAACCATCTCAAATCAACCCACAAATCACTCCCACCATGGTCACTCAAAATCCATCTCATGTACCCAAAAATAAAAACACTTATACATTGCAAGCACAACAAGCTCAAGCTCAAGCTCTGCAACAAAAAAATCCTATCAATAAACGTTGCAAGCACAACATGATCAAGCTCAAGCTTTGCAACAACAACAAGCCCAACAACAAGATTTGCAAAAAAAAAAAGCTTATCAACATGTATTGAAAAAGAAACAAGCTCAAGTGCAAGCCTTACAACAACAAGCTCAACAAAAATACTTGATTGTGCAACAACAATGACAACAAGCATTGCTCACACATCAATGATAACAAGCCCAACAAAAAGTGTTGCTCGCACAACAATACACCCAACAACAACAATAACATGACCTAAATCATAAAATGACATAATTTTACCAAATCCATATGAATTTAAGTTAGATTAGGTCCATTAAGTTATAATCCTAATGAAATTAGTGAAAACCATTAAAGAGGAAGCCATTAAACACAAAACAATGAAGAAATGCACACTGAAAACCTATTCTAATGACCCAAATTTCATTCCATTGGAGGAGTGGTATTGCATATAATGTGGAATGCATCCCTTTCCTAATCCCTTGGATAAATAAGCCTTCGAATGAATTTTTATTGACAAAAGTTGATGAAATTTATGAAATGTGAGCTAAACATGAATGCAAAGCTAAATTAACATGGATATTGAATGATAAATGCTAAAATGGTAATGCTAAATGATAATGGAGATGGATGAAAACTAAGCTAGGTGGAATAAATGCTCAAAGATGGTAGCCATTAATGGAAACTAAGCTGAAAATGGATGCATAACCTAATTAAAGTGATGCCAAATTGTTTAAAATGATCAAGATGATTGCTCTAAATTTCACTATAGTAACTTTTCTCTAAAAAGTGGATCCCTCTTTCATAGAAGTGAGGTCTATTTATAGGAAAAATTGTGAAAACAATGGTCAATATTGATTACCTTAATCAAGGGATGAAAATAAATGAGAGGATTAGGTATGGATTTGTTGAAAGAATGAGAGTGTTGTGGAAAGATTTTTGTTGTTTTCATTGATGCCAACTGGTCAACTGGTTATCTATTAGTTGTTGTTAGTTGTATATGTCGAGGATATTGAGAAAATTGTAATAAAGATATGTTGCATGTGTTTAGTGGTTGCTTCGGTTTTTTTTCCAGATTTGCTCATGTGGTTATGCGGTTCAAATATGTTGTTCATGGTTGTTAGTAGATGTTATATCCATATTTTTCGGTTGTTGATTCGTTGTACAGTGAAATTTGTGTTCATAGTTGTGAACTATGGTATTCTATGTTTCTGTTTGAGGTCTGAGAGAAATGGTGTTGGTCCGGATTTCTCTTTGATGAAGTCTTATAACTTTTGGTTCTAGAGTTGTGTTGCCATGGTTCTATTGAAGATAGTTTTGGCATCTGGAAGATTTGTACTTAATGGTTTTATTTGTTTTACACTGGTTTGGCTTACCTTGTGTGAAATACTACTTTCAAGGATAATGAAGCATGTTGGTTCTTTTTGGGTCCCTTGAAGCATGTGTTTGGGTTGTCCTCATTCTAATTCCACCCTAGGATGTTTTGGTGCCAACCTAATTTGAATTTGGATTTGGATAGCCGACTTTGGATATGATTTAAAGATGAAGATGATATAAATGCAAGATGATTTAACGATGAAGTGAAAGATGTAAGAGTGAAGAAGAAGAGTGATAAGAGAAAAGAGAAAGTGTAGTTAGATGCAACATTGATTCTATTCAGTATGTGTGTGTGTTGTGAGTGTGGGAGATCAGTGCAAGGCTTAATGCTGATTTTTTGGATGCAATGAGCAGAAGATGAACTCTATCATTCATGCAAGTTGATCGACTAACTGTAGTGGAATCCTTTGTTGCATTGGGATTGTAGTCTCTCTGTAATAAGTCTTATTTGTCTTATTTGTATCTTTGTGGTAGTGATCCCTTCAATTTGTAGCTTTGTTGGATAGTGAGTCCTTATTTTAGGTAGTGAGCATTTTTGTAATTGGATTTGATATTCTCTATAGTGTGAGTTAATCCTCTCTGTGGTTTTTCACTCATTGGGTTTTCCACGTAAATCTGGTGTTATTGTGTTTATGTGTTGGATTTGAGTTTCTGCTTTGGTATTTGATGATTAATCATTTAAGTAGTTTTAAATATTAGTTCTAGTGATTGAATTAAAGGTTTAATTCTGTGACAATTGATTCACCCCCCTCTCAGTTTTCTTATTCAACAATTGGTATCAGAGCTTGGTTTCTTGGTGAAGAGCTTAACCACTTGAGGAAGGTCTGGGATGGCTGGAAAAATAGTCTTTGATTATCCGAGGATTGATGGAACTAATTATGGTATCTTGAAAGTATTGATGGAAGAATATTTGGAGTATTATGGATATGATGTGGAGAAAGCTTACAAGAATCCTTACACTCCTCCTGCTAATGGTCCGAGTACACCTGAAGAGCTCAAAGCACATGAAGCAAACAATAAGAAAGTATTGATGGAAGAATATTTGGAGTATTATGGATATGATGTGGAGAAAGCTTACAAGAATCCTTACACTCCTCCTGCTAATGGTCCGAGTACACCTGAAGAGCTCAAAGCACATGAAGCAAACAATAAGGAAAAGTTTAATCTTGAAGAACATTCTAGTACATTAAGGTTCAAGATTTGAAGACAGCTAAGGAAGTATGGGATGCTTTAGAAAGAGCGCATGATGGTGATGAAAGAGTTAAAGAGATGAAACTACAGAATTTGGAGACATAGTTTGATCTTCTACATATGTCTGGAGATGAAAATATTAAAGCTTAAGTACAAAGATTGGATGAGATAGTGGTTGGAATGAAAGGACTTGGTGCTACTATTGATGAAACAAGGATTGTAAAGAAGATTCTGAGAACTCTTCTTGATGATTACAATGAGAAGGTGAGTGCTATTGAGTAGACTATAGAGTATAAGACTTGTACTAAGGATCTGTTGTTAGGACTTTTTACATCTTATGAAATGAGGAAGTCGAGTCTAAGAAATGGAAGCAAATTAGAGACTACCTTTAAAGCTACAAAAGTTGAAGATCCAGATGAAGAGAACTTTGATGAAATAGAAGCTAACTTTTTAAGAAGAATGAGAAAAGGATCCAGTAAGTATGAAGGTAAGTTTCCCTTTAAATTCTTTAGTTGTGGATAAATAGGTCATTATGTTGCAAAGTGTATGGAAAAGAGCTAAAAGAAATAAACAAATATATGAGAAAGAAAAGAAAGGAAAGAAGATTAACAAAGCTTACTATGTGAATGAGAATGCTAGTATTTCTAATGAGGATTTAGATTATGAAGATCCAGATGACAATGAATTCTTTCTCTTGGTGATTAAGGATGAACCCACTTCTACTAATTCTAAAAAATAGATAAAGGAAAGCCCTCTGGAGAAGAAGGAGAAAAATGAAGGTACGGTTTTCTCTACCCTACATGCTAAACAAGAGAAGAATTTTTGGGTAGTTGATAGTGGTTGTTCACATCACATGATTGGTGATAAAATTAAGTTTTTCAAGCTTGAGAAATATGATAGAGGCTTGGTTATGTTTGGAGATGATACTGGTGCTAAAATATGTGGGATAGGTTTAATAAGTTTTGATGGCTTGCATCATACTAACAATGTTTACTATGTTAAGGGGTTAAGGTGTAATCTGTTGATCATTGGTTAGCTGTGTAGAAAAGGATATGATCTTGTGTTTAAGGATGAGAAAAGTGAGATCTGGAAAGGATTCAAAACATTAATTGCTACAAGAAAGAAATCTAAAGGGAATATCTATCAACTTAAGGGTGTTGATGGATGATGCTTTATGACTCAAATTAATGACATCTAGTTATGACATAGGAGGATGTGTCACATGAATTTTGACAACTTGGAAAGGAGTGATGCTTTTTCTACTTTGGTCTAGTGTCGCTATTGAAATAATGACACACATATGCAAATGGTGACACTTTTCTCATTTTGGTACAACGACATCCAAAACTACCATGACACTTTTGTAAAATAGAGCTGCTTTTGTAAATTAGGGTTCAAAGCATGAAAATTTTAAAATTTCTTCAGTAATTTTGATGTAGTTTTCTTTGATTATGTAGGATATTATCCAACCACTTCACTCGAGGGAGTGCAAACCCAATATCTTGTCTATCGTACCCCAATTGATAGATCTGGTGAACATTTTCCTTGGAGTGATCAAGTTAGGGTATATTGCACACATGGTCAAGATTAGGACCCATTTAGCGATGATGAAAACACTAGTAGAGAGGTGGCACAGTGAGACCTCTTCCTTTCACTTTCCGACTAGGGAGGACATCTAGCAGATCCTACACGTGTTGATCAATGGTGAGTAGATTATCTATGATGTGGATGTTAGGGGAAAAGCTTGCTATGATGTTCTTGGGACAAATACTTTATACATAGATTCATCATAGATTGATCTAGAGGACTGTAGAGGACATGCCCCATATTTGACTTTGATTGTCGATGCTTTGATATGCGGGGTGCTTGTTCCAGATCAGTGAGGTAGAGGATTTAGCCTGGGTTGGGGGCTTGATTGGTCTCAGATGATAGAGGTCATGATTGTTTTCTCTTGGGGCCCCATAGTACTTGACTCGTATCTTGATATGCATCAGTTCATTTACATGGATGGGTAGAGCATAGAGTTTGGGGTTACATTGTTACACATTTGGGCCTAGGAGCACATTGCTGTTCTAAGAGTTATTTTTGCACTAATAGATGTTGATGTGGATCCAAATGAGCCCATAGTATACTGTTACAGTGGTATGATCACTCTTCATCAGATAGAACCCTTAGACAACTCGTACTGGAGACAGGTGATTGATGATATGGAAAAGTTCCAATGGAGAACTTGGTTATAGGTACTTGCTTGGTATGATGATATTATAGCTATTGTTTTCTAGAAAAACCCAATTTACGAAGGGCACAGAGCATACTATGATAGAGAGATACCTCCTAGACTGGGTTGCTCACCAATTTGGGGAGGTGTAGGATGTCATGCCTTAGGACTACACAACTATTTTTGCATGTAACATTAGAGAGGATTAGTGGGGGCCATAGATTCCACCATAGGTTGTCGTGGACAACTTCAAACTATTGGTTGCACATCCCTAGGGGTATACAAGTAGTCTGTATGATGTAGGTACCACACTTGCATATGACGCTTTGTGGAGACAATTCACACCTATCTATTTGATAAATCTTATAGTGGTACAACCACCAAGAATGGATAGGAAATAAAGTGGAGGTAGAGGACATGGGAGGGTGCCTCAACAATCTCCCAGAGATGGTTATGATGGGTAAGTATTCAAAGAAAAGTAGCATCAATAGGTAGGGCATGGTATACAAGTGTTGGGGCATATGTCATTGTGACCGCTGCCACCACGCCATGATCAACAATAGTAGGAATAGGGTCCAAACCCTAGAGATGCATAGATTCAGGAACTTATAGTGCAAAGAAACCAACTTATTTAGTAACTTTATAGTAGTTGACTACATAGCTATAGACAGTTACAGTTGAGAGGGACCAAGACGACCAGTAGGTCTAGCAACTTAGGGTCTAGCTAGTACAGGAGGCCAAGTAGAGGTAGTAGTTGGAGGCCACCACAACTCATACACAAGCCTAGGAAATGGTTCTAGTGTAGATGTATGGGAATGTGATGGTGGAGGCCTCGTATTACTGTACTTTGTATCATAGGTCGTTGCCCCTAGGAGTGGGGTAGCACCGAGCACATCAATAGGTCTATCAGTTGGGCAACCTTCTAGGAGCCATCGACAACCACCCAGTGGTCATTAGGACCAGGACAAATAGAGTTGAGGCTAGCCTCGCATTTTGTAGACATTTTTTGGATGTACAACCTTGATTTTTTATATGCATATGCATTCATCGGTTGATTTTTTATAGCCTCTTGTATATCTATTTTTTATGACATTGACATATTGACTCTAACTTTCTATCATAACATTCATTTTTTTGATGATATATATGAGATGACCCAACGTGATTATGATATGATGTTCCATTATGGTGTGATGTGATGTTTCATTTATTTCATGCTTTATGTTTATGTATGGATGCACATGTTATGGATAGATGCATATGCTTATGTTATGGATGTGTTTCCTTATTTATGCAATATGACATGATGTGATGTATGATCTTTTGATGTGATGTTTATCTAATAAGCAATGTATGATATGCATTATGGATGCAATACGATGGATTTTTTTATTCTCTTTTTAGTATCTTTTTATTGGAAGAATGAAGAAGAATGGCCTACTATACAGTTTTTTGTTGTCATTGATGTCACCATGTTATATGAGTTGCAACTGCAAGACTAAGTTACTTCTTGAAACAGTATTTTGGTTCGGTATCTAAATTGGTATGAAGCTTACATCCTATGATATTTTGGTCCGCAATCCTCCGCAGTTGATAGTTGTTGCCTCTTGGTTTTGAGAAATAGTTTATGGTTGTTGAAAGCATGCATGTTCACAATCTTTCATGCTCCAGTGCTCGTATGGTGTATAGACATTATTCTATTGATTACTTTTTGCAATTAAGTCTATTTCTAGCCGATTTCATGAATAATTGTGATATTGTGAATCAATATTTTGCTATGCGGATATATGTGCGACCTATCTTAGGTCTATGCCAACATAATGTAGCGTGTTAAGCATTTTTGAATTGTTGTTGGAAGTTTTTGTGAATTCTTGAGGCTGACAGTTGGTATTTTTGATAAACATGGATTGCATCTAATTAGGCCAACCTAATTAATGCTTGCGAACGCATCAGGTATATATGTTGAATAGGTTTGAAGACTGAGATGTGGGATAAGAAGTAGTTGTATCTACGAAGTTGTGAATGCAAAAAGTGCGAAGATAATGAAATGTGTTAAGTCAATTTATTGAGCATCTCTAGAATTGTATCAGCACTTGTTAGGTGCACTCTCATCAGTTCATTTTGGTTGTGAAGCCAAATTTTGTTCTGTAATTCATTTTGTAGGAAATGAGCCAACTTGTAATAGTGAGCTCTTGTATCTAGATAGTGAGTCCTATTCTGGGCAGTGGGCCTTATATATTAGATTTTGGAACTTCTTTATATTGTGATTTAATCCTCACTGTGGTTTTTCCCCCATTGGGTTTTCCACGTAAAATTTGGTGTTCATTATGTTGATTTTTATTTCTATTATCTACATCTCATGTTCATACTTAATAATAGAATAGTGTGGTTGTGAAATTAATAAGTGTTTGAAGTTTTGTGTTTGAATTTGGTGACAATTGATTCACCCCCCTCTCAATTGTCCTATGCCTTTTAACAATTAGTATCAAAGTTTTGTTCCTTGGTGTAGAGCTTAACCACTTGAGGAAGATTCTGAAGGTTGATCAAATGGATGATAAAGAAGAACTCTGGATTGCACTTGAAGATCTTGATAAGGCAGAAAATGAAAATAGAGAATTGAAAGAGAATCTAGATGAGGCTAATGAATGTGTCTACAAATTGAAAGAGCAATTGAAGAAATTCAAGGAAAGACATAGAGAATTGAGTGAGCAACAGAAACAAGAGATCATCGGATTGAAATTGCTTGTAGAAGAAAATAAGAGAATTGAAGAATGTTTGAATACAATGGTACAAAACAAGTGGTAGTAAACTTGAGAGTAGAACTGGAGAAGGAAAAAGAAAAACTCTGTGAGAAAAATTTTAGATCTAGCTCTGACAAGCTTGAAGAACTACTTGCAAGACAAAAATAAAATAAAGACAAAGGTGGCTTGGGAAATGAATCAGATGAAAGCTCAAAATACAATCAAAAGACTCAATACAAAGGGAAGCAGAAAAGAAATTCAAGAAATTTTGTAAGGAGACCGCCTGTGAGATAGCCTAATGCACAAAAATATTCATCTTTCAATAGTGTCTATTTTTCATGCAACAAATTTGGTCACAAGGAAATAGAATGCAAAAGTAGGATCAATCAGTTTCCTGGTTCTTTCTCTAGACAATTTTTTTCATATAAAAAAATTGGATATAAAGCCACTAAATGCATATCTGAGGTGAGAATGATCAGTCAAGTGATGATGAATAGGTTTAATGGAGACAGAATGAATCAATCCTTTAATGGCTACTACTATACATGTAACAAATTTGGACACAAAAAATCAATGTAGATCAAGAAGTAATGGAGGTTAGACTAATCAAAAAAGTGTTGTCTACTATAATTGTAACAAACCTGGACATATCTTGAAAGTTTGCAGAAGTAAGAAGGGAAAGCAATCTACTCTGGCAGAGAAGAATGAATCGGTAAAGAAAATTGAAAAAGAAGAGGTGAAGCAAGAAATGAATAAGATATGGAGGAAGAAAAAAGAAGAACCTGAAACTGTTGATACATCTGTGCCCTCATCTAGCACAGACAATTCCTCCAAGAATTGGACCTAGCATGGTCTTAGGGTGAGCATTATCATAAAACTATAAAAACCTCCTTGATGAATGGCATGTCAGAGGATGGCACGAGGATGTATTGTGAAGAATGAATAAATAGAGGTTGTGGAAAAGAAACTAGAAGAAAACATGTTGGCATGCTAATTTGCAAATCAAAATAAGGTTTTTTGTGTTGTGAAGAATGTTTTTAGCAGCTTTTTGTATCTTTCCACAATTAATGTGAATTAGGGAAAACCAATGGTGTATAAGGTAAAAATTTCTAATTTATTTTGATCACTTAAGCATTTGAAGAGTTTGAAAGGAATCTTGGAGTGATCTCGACGTGATCTGAAGCAATTCTGAATATTTTTTGAAGGAATTATTATGGATACTGATGGATTATTTCTTAGTTTACAAAAGGGAAGAAAGGAAAAGGAAGGAGTTTTGATTGAGTGTTAATGAATTCAAGAAAGATAAGCACAACAATGGACAGAGGATTGAGTGGTGATATTCCACTAAAGTTGAAAGGAGTTGAATTGGAAGAATTTTATCATAGAAAGATTAAGGAAATGGAACTAGGGATGAAGGAAAATGAGTTACAAAGCATAAAAACCCTAGGCATGGATTTATAGTGAGAATTTCCCTAGTTTGCAGATAAAGAATTCATCTTGTTCTTGTTAATTCAATTGAATAACGATAGTATTATGTTGGATAAACCCTACCTGATCATGAAGGATGTGATCAAAGCAATTACTAGTTTATGCAGTGTTGGGGATCTCCTTGAGAGGAAAACCATGAAATACAAAGATGTGGAGGAACTTACTAGCATTGATAAAGAACCTCAAGCTCTATTGATAAACACTCTCATATATTCCATCGTAAGGTATGTTGCGTACAACATTTCTTATAAAATCTATTTCAAAAATCATGAAGGTTCGACTTCGGCTATTATTGTATATCTTGCACACATGATGGTTAAGGAAAACAAGAAATTTGATTTGTGTAGCCTATTACTTGAAAACCTAACTGAGAATGCCTAAATGTTGTTGGTTGAGGGTTATCCTTTTCAGTTTGGATCTTTGTTCGTGTGTTTGGATTTTTACTTTTTGAACTTGCTACAGGGAAGAGAAAATGTTGAATGGGAATTTGGTATTCCTATTGGAAACCAAGTTTACAGATACTTGGAATCATTGAAAGATAATGTAAATTTTTGTAGAACATATTTCACATCTGTAAAGACAAATCTGTGCTTTGGAATGTAAGTACCTAGTTAGTTTGAAGTGGGTTCATCCTCCAGTAAGAAAGAGTTGGAAGTTATCATTGGTGAGTCCCCTCTGAAACCTAAAAGGAGGAAAACTATTGTAACAGATGTCTCGAAAGAAAAGAATAATGAAGAAGAATTTATGTCTAGATCTAACTCCTTTGATCTAGAGAATATACAGATGATGATAGTCAAAGGTGAAATGAAGAAGATTGGTGAAATGTGGAATGCATGCTCTTCGATTGAGAGACTTAAAATTGATGATGTACCGGTTGATTATTTTCTCAATAAAGGTATTTCAGTTTCAGATGTATCAAACTCTTCTCCAGATGATCTAGTAGAGATTATTGAAGAGAGAACATTGTTGAAAGGACCTGAAGGTTATAATTTCAAAGCTATGATTGAAAGAAGATGTAATAAAGAAAAACAAGTGTTATTTGAACATATTAATGAGACAAAAGAATGCATCAAAGAAATATCTGACATCTACATGTATTTTCTCTGGTGGCTAGCAACTATTGACAATTTCAAGAGTAGAATTGAAGCCATTGAATCTGAGATGAATATTATTGGAAAGAACTTTGATTTCTTCAAAGATAAGGATGGAAAACAGAGAATAAGAGTTGGTGAATTATAGGTGGAATTGCTGAATACTCAAAGGAAAAGAGAAGATATGGTTAAAACCTTTCGGTTGGTTAAGGAAGTTGTTGAGGCCTGGTTGGATCATCTCTCTGGAATTCTCTCTTATGCAAAAAAATGTGAACAACTGTGTTTTTCTTCCAATCAAATACCCTCCTTTACACAATTATCTTTATTGGATGCTATGAGTGCAAGAATGAATTCAATTATGCTTTCCTAGAAAATGATTCTTCCTATCATAAGAGAGAGGTACAAGAAAATATTTCATGTAAAAAGTGTCATTCTCATTTGAATGTTTAGAATGGAAAGTTGGAATTTATGTGTATATACAAGGTTATCATATACATACATTTACATCCTACCTTTTGGTTTCCCTTTGCAATTGATGTCAAAGGGGGAGAGAGTCGCGTGAAGAATAGCTACAGTGATAAGAAAAGAGAATGTTGTAAATTTTGGCACATGTTGCCATCAATGACAAAGGGGGAGATTGCTGGAATAATGAAGAAGAATGGCCTAATATATAGTTTTGTGTTGTCATTGATGTCACCATGTTATATGAGTTGCAACTACAATACTAAGTTACTACTCGAACTGATATTTTGGTCTGGTATCTGAACCAGTATGAAGCTTACATCCTCTGGTATTTTGGTCCGCAATCCTCCGCAGTTGATAGTTGTTTCATGTGGTTTTGAGAAATGGTTTATGGTTGTTGAAAGCATGTGTGTTCATAATATTTTGTGCTCAAGTGCTTGTATGGTGTATCAACATTATTCTGTTGATTACTTTTTGCAATTAAGTCTATTTCTAGCCGACTTCATGAATAATTGTGATATGGTGAATCAATTTTTTTCTGTGGATATATGTGTAACCTATCTTGGGTCTATGCCAACATAATTTAGCGTGCTAAGAATTTTTGAATTGTTGTTGGAAGTTTTTGTGAATTCTTGAGGCCGACAGTTGGTATTTTTGATAAACATGGATTGCATCTAATTAGGCCGACCTAATTGATGCTTGTGAATGGATCAAGTATATATGTTGGACAGGTTTGAAGACTAAGATGTGGGAGAAGAAGTAGTTGTTTCTGCAAAGCTGTGAATGTGAAAAGTGTGAAGATAATGAAGTTTGTTAAGTCAGTTTATTGAGCATCACCAGAACTGTATCAACACTTGTTAGGTGCACTCTCATCAGTTCATCTTGGCTATGAAGTGAAATTTTGTTTTGTAATCCATTTTGTAAGAAATGAACCTCCTTATAAGTAGTGAGCTTTTGTATTTGGGCAGTGAGTCCTATTCTGGGTAGTGAGCCTTATATATTCGGTTTTGGAACTTCTTTATATTGTGATTTAATCTTCACCATGGTTTTTCCCTCATTGGGTTTTCCACGTAAAATCTGGTGCTCATTGTTTTGATTTTTCTTTCTGTTATCTACATCTCATGTTTATACTTAATAACAGAACAGTTTGGTTGTGAAGTTAATAAGTGTTTGAAGTTTTGTGCTTGAATTTGGTAACAACTGATTCACCCCCCCTCTTAGTTGTCATGCGCCTTTTAACACTTTTCATATGGAATGATATGAGATGGATGGATTTTTCTTTTGCATATTTCCCATGTGATGATGTCATGATTATGATGTGTTGATGGTATGATATGATCATCCAGGATGTATGTATGTTGATTGTTTGTGGATGCAAAATGGATGCTTTATGATTTTTGTTGACTGTCATGATACCATGTTAGCATAGAAAGAAGATAGAAGAATAAGACAAATGGATTAACCATTGATTTAGAAATTGATTTAGAAGTCCAACAAGTCTATGATTTTTTGAGACTTTATTAGATATGGTGATGAGATCGATGACTTGCTTGTTTCCAAGGATTGGGATACTTCAGTGCTTCATTCCTTATTTTTGGTATAACACATAGATACGATACATCCAGGTATTGATAACCAAGATGGTATTGTATCTAGTGCAGTGGACTTTGACTCTACAAACAGATAGGATAATCCTTCCTCACACCTTGACATACATAAACCTTGTTGGAATGTAGTTTAGAAGTTTAGAATATTTCAAACCAAAGAATATGCAATAGTCAAAAATATATTCAAAATGACCTCCCTACACACAACAAAGCCAATATTCACCAAAGTTATTTTACAAGAACATCCCACAAGCACAACAAATGAAAGATAATGATCAATTCCCCATTCCTTTCTCTCTAAATCGTTTAAATAGACATCATCGAAAGGTCCTCAAAATGGGTCAACAAGATAAACCATAAGAAAAGATAAAAAAAAGAGTCAATGTTACATATATCTCTTGCCCAAGTAACATAGGTAAGGTGATTTCTGAAAAATGATGTCCATTGTAGGAAGGATGCATCCTAGGACATGTTTATCATATGTTTTGACTAAGACTAAGTGTTTGATAGGTCATTGATACAAATGCCACCGACTTATTTACCTATGATCTAGACTTTAGATTTCTTCATTTAGGTTCACACTTCACGAATTTCCATACGTGTTTCCACTTGTTTTACCAAAGGCTGACAGTGATGAATGATTTATTATGAATGGAGGTTTAATGTGAGTGAAAGTGAAATGGGATGAGTTGTTTTTGAGTTTTTTGGTATTTTCTAATGTTTTGAGGTTGTTTTTGGTCTTTTTGAATGTTTATGTGACTGTTTATGTTTTCAAATTATGTGAGGTTGTTTAGGGTTTTCCAATGTGTTCCAATGTTTGTGTGTGTTTTGAGTTTTCAAATGTTTTTTGTGTTTTCTGAGTTTTTAAATGTTTTTATGTTTTTTGAGTTTTGACAGACTTAAAAAAGGGGCTAACCTAGGGCCTCAGGGGCTTATCAAATATTAGCCTTGCCTACATTATACACGCAGAGACCGTGTAGCTCTATTGACTTTGACCAGGAAATGTTTATTGATGAGATATGAAAATTGATGGATTGTTAGTTTATTGTAATGGACTCCTAAAGGACTTACCTAAAGCATCTCGAGGGCACATCATTGATGGCCTTGCCTACATTCAAGCTCAGAGAAAACATAGTTTAACATGGTAATGTTTTTATTTTTTGATGTTTTGACATGTTTAGGGATTTTTGATGTGTTTTGGATGTTTTTGATTTTGACTTTACAACTTTTTGAATGTTTTTGGATTTTTTGCTATACAAGATTTTGATATTTTTGGATTTTGCAAGTGTTTTTGTATTTTGATGATTTTTGAATGTTTTAGGATTTTCTGAGAGATTTAGAATAACCTTAAGATATACAAGAACCCAATCCAATGCAAGCATGAAAAAATTTCCCCCAATATGATGTGATAGACTACCTCGATATAGGCAAGACAAACTGACCCTAGGAATGTGCCAAGTAGTACTAAAGGGGAATATGATACTTATGTAACATCCAGCTATGATACAGACATGGATGGGTGATGAAATAAATAGGATTAGTGGATGTGATGTGAAGTAGGATAAGCTAAAGAGCCAATGATAGATGGAGGTGCATATTTACGCAAGGCGTTTGTTTTCTAGGTTTTCACCAAGGTACTTGAATAAAGTGCCACCAAAGTGGTTTTCACTAGAGGACAATTTCTTTTTTTGTTTTCAATCCTTTTTCTTTTCTTTTTTTGGATTTTGTTATTTTTTTTATTTTTGTGTATTTTTGGATTTATACCCTTCAAGCCTAGGCATAATTTTTTTTGAGATACAAACTATTGATTGGTTCCTGCAAAGGTTCTCCTTCAAGCATTGATAATTGATAGGCTCTTGATCCATATCTTGTTGTGACGATAAATGGTCCTAACCAATTAGGCTCAAACTTACCTTTTTTATCTTGATCTAGCATGTTCTTCTAATTCTGCTTGAAGACAAGATCTCCCACTTGGAAGGACCAAATCTTGATTTTCTTGTTGTAGTTTCATTTCAGTTAGTTTTGGTATGCCTCCAAATGATTCAAGGCATCAAGACAATGCTCATCCAGGAACTATAACTCATTCAAATGAGATACCTTGTATTCTTCATCAATGATCAGATCCTATAGTGACACTCTCAATGAGGGGAGCTCAACTTCGATGGGTAGGATGGCTTTAGAACCATAGACTAGGGAGAAGGGGGTTACACCTATAGGTGTGCGGATACTATTCTATAGGCCCACAAGGTAGTATTTAGTTGCAAATGCTAGTCATAGCCAACTTAATTGACCATCTTCTTGAGGATTTTCAGAATGGTCTTGTTTGACACCTCAGCTTGACCTTTACCTTGGGAGTAATAGGGAGTAGAGAACCAGTGTTGGATGTTGAATCATTGGCATAACTTTCATACATCCTAATTTTTGAAGGGTGTTCCATTATCTGGGATAAGGGCTTGCAAAACACTATAGTGAAAAATAAGGTAATTCAAGATGAATTTAGAGGTTTTTTTCCCCATTATGTAAGTCATAAGGATAGCTTCCATGCACTTTATAAATTACTCAATGATCGTGATGATAAATTTATGACCATTAGACGAGGTGGGGTAATCTTTCCTATGACGTCAAGCCCCTACTATGAGAAAGGACAAGTTGTAACAATCGGTTGAAGATCTTGAGTTGGAAAATGGATAGGTTCTCCATGCTATTGGCACTATATACATTTCTTCACAAACTAATGAGCCTCTTGCTCCATGGTTAGCCAGTAATACCCTGTCCTCAATAGTTTATTAGATAAGGTCATACCACTAGAATGTGAACCGCAAATACCTTCGTGTAATTTTTTTAACGCGGTTAAGGCTTCCTCTTAGTTGAGACATCATAATAATGTCCCCTCAATGCTTCGATGGTACAAGGTATCTCCTAGGATAAAAAATTGAGAGGATTTCTTGATGAAGTTTTTCTTAAGGTTGGAAGTGATTTCAATGGTAAGGATACCTCTATTTAGGTAGGTGAATATATTGTGATACAATGGGGAACCAGGACCAAATATTTTGCACACAAATTCAGATTTAGGTATCTCAAAAGTTGGTATGAGGAGCTGCTCTACAAGGAACTCGCATTGAAGAACATTGTGGGGCATGTCTAATAAATACCCAATTGTTTCCATGGCATCATTTGCTTGATTTTTAACATGGGGTATTTTCTCAAATGTTACATCAATGAAGAAGTCCGTAAGACTATCTAGCATCTTCTTGTGAGGGGTGAGTTTATCATCCTTAGTTTGATAGTTGTTGTTGACTTGATTTATAACCATTTGAAAATCCTCATAGACCTTTAACTCATGTATCTACCACTGGACTACTATTCTTAACCCTATTATGAGAGCTTCATACTTTACAATGTTTTTGGTAAATGGAAAGGATAGCCAATATGATTTGGGGATACAATCACCTTGTGGGGTGATAAAGAGAATTCCTACCCTTGATCCATATTGGGTATATGATCCATCAAAATACATCTTCCATTGATTTTCTATGTCGAGGACAAACATTTATTCATCAAGAAACTCAAATAGCAAAGTATTCTCTACATAGATGGGTGCCTTGGCCAGTTGATTCTGAGGTGGATGCCAAGGAAGATGGGTCAACAAATGAGGGGAAGGATTTGGGACCTTCATCATTTTTTGGTATTTGTGGGATCTTGTAAAATTTATCCTCAATGTTCTTACAATAGTAGAATGGCTCAGGATCACCATGGATGGTAACTTCTTTATCCTCAAATGGAAACTTGACACATTAGTGGTACGTGGAAGCTATAGCTTACATGGAATGAATCCATGGTCGACCAAGAAGAATGTTATAAGGAATGTCAAGATCTAGCACTTGGCATGTGGTTTCAGCAATAGTGGGTCCTACTTGGATAGGTAGCTTGATTACGCCTTGAGACACCCGCTCTTGATTGTCGTATTCCCTAATGGTTACGCCCTTTGTATTTTCAATGGAATCCTCTGAGTCACCCAAGTTTTTGACTAACTGAAGGGTGCAAATGTTTATACCAACACATTCATCCACCAGGACTCTTTTAACTTTATTCTTTTTAACAACAACCTCAAGGTGCAAAGAACGATTGTGAGATGGTTGTGTTGGGAGGTCTTGTTCTGAGAAGGTAAGAAGATGGGGGGTGTTGATATGTCTTATCATAGCTTGAAATTTCTTAGTATAAATATTTTTTTTGGTATAGAGGAATTTGATAAGGCCTCTTCTAATATATCCCTATGTGCAGGGATTAACTTCAACAATTCTAGGGTGGAGATCTATGCAGGGTTTTCTTTAACTAATCTAGGAGACTATATCTACTAGGGTTTGATGTTAGAAGTGTAGTTTGTGCCCTATGTTGAGATGAATCTCCTTTTATTATGACCTTCCCATGTCGTGTGGTGACTCCACACTCCACACTAGGTCCTTTGACGATGATGATTGTTACAAAATTATCACAAGATCCAACCACATTGGAATACACATGCCCTACACTAGTGTAATCTTTCCCCTTGCCATTCTTGTTTCTTTCAAGTTCTGATCGGGCATCAGGTTTGTGTATATCTTTAGGTCTTGGTTACCTATGGGTTGATCAATAGTCATGTCCCCACTTTCTATGATATCTTGGATAATGTTCTTTAGCTTCATATAGCTTGTCATTTTATGTCCTTTGATCTTGTGGAAATCGCAAAGATCCTTTTCATTATACCAAGGTGGTTTAACGTGAGGTTCTTGATAGTTTTAGTAGTTTGAAATAATGATTAGGTTTGATTGCACCAAGTTCTTCATGACTACTTTGATGGACTCCCCCAATGGTGTGTATTTACACTTTTGTGGGTAGTTATTCCTATTGGGTGGTCCTCTTTGTTGGGTGTTGGTGTTGCTGATTTGGTTGTTTGGTGGGGGTATGTTGGTTTGTTGTACAGTGTGTTGTGTGTTGGTTGGTTGATTGGTGGTTTTTTGGGGAGCACTTATGACTACTTTAGCATCAATGACACCATCATTTGTTACATTCTTGTTCTTAGCCCACACATGAAGCTTGTCATTAGAACTAGTATATGGGTGGTTGTATTTATACTCTTTTGTGGTTCCCTATGAGATTAGGTCTCTCTCTATGTTGAGGGCCCTAGGGATAAGCTCATCATAAGATGTGACACATTGCATTTCTAATTGAAAGGATAAGTCTATGTCAACATTAGCAATGATGATTCCTACTTGTTATTCAAGAATAGGCCATTTGCTCTTGCTAGCTCTAAGCCTCCATCTTTGTAGGGAATTTGTGAAGGATTCACACTTGTTTTTTTTGAGGGTGTATAGCTCTTCCAATCTCACATCCATGTCAAGATTGAAGGAGAAATGGTCTAGAACTTATCGATTATTTCTTGGAAGTTTTTAAGTCCCAGAGGCAACTGTAAGAACCAATCAATCGCTTGACCTACCAAACTGTGTGGGAAAAGACACATTAAGTATGAATCATTGTAATCCACCATAAACATTATGTGGAATTATTTGATATGGTCCACGGGATTTCCCCACCCTTTGTATTTGTCAAATTTTAGGACTTCAAATTCGCATGGGAAAGGTACCATCATGATATTCATGTCAAAGGGGTATGGACACAATTTTTGTTGTGCATGTGGTATCTTTGTTTTCCCCATTTGAATATCTTGTATTTCTTTGTGAGCACCTTGATCTATGATGAAAATTATCTTACAGATTGGGTGGAGCATATGTGGTGTACTGTGGGATGGTAGATGAGTTGTAGGTGGGATTTTGATATGGTGGGGTGTTGTATGGTGTGTAGGGTGGATTCGGATATTGTGAAGGTGAGGGTAAGAGTGGTGGAGGTGTATATGCTCCTTGTGCATTGGGATTTACAACATTTTGTTGTGCAGTGGCATATTTTTAGGGATTATAGTAAATTCCCTATTGTTGTTGTTGTTGTTGCACAAACACTTGTTATTTTTGGGTGTATTATTGGGCTCATTGTTGGTGTGCGAGCAACACTTGTTGTTGGGCTTCTTGTTATTGTTGTGAAATCAAGGCTTGTTGTTGAGATTTTTGTTGTTTTAAGGCTTGCACTTGAGTTTGTTGTTGTTGAAACACTTGTTGATAGGCTTGTTGTTACAAAGCTTGTTTTTGGGCTTTTTGTTGCTATAAAGCTTGAGTGGTGATATTGAGCTTGAGCTTGTTGTGCTGGCAACATAGAAGTGTTTTGATTTTTGGGTACGTGAGATGGATTTTGAGTGACCATGGTGGGAGTGATTTGTGGGTTGATTTGAGATGGTTGTTGTGTGGTGATATTTTGGTGGTTGTTTTGTGTTATGATTCCTTGTAAAATTTTTGATTGGGGTGGAGGAATATAGGTTTGGGGTCCCATTTTATTTTTCATGGCTTGGGGGACCAATGGTTACAATGATGGTACCATTTGGTGTTGTGATATCAATGGCAAATTTTGACCTTGGGTCAACTGATTGGAAGGGTTCCCTTGATTGATTTGTTGAGGGTTCCCTTGTTGTGTTTGATTTGAGGCCAAGGTGTTACCTTGGTTGATAAGATTCGTGACAAATGGGTTTCCTTGATTTGGATCCATGACAAATGTGTTTGATGTTGTTCATGGGTTGGCTTGAGTGGCTTGTGGAACCACTTGTTTCAATGTGTCAATGGGGTGGTTGGAACCAATTTTTAAGGGTTGACCTTGTGTAAGGGTGTTTACTTTCCCTTTTTGTTCTACTTGAGGTACTTGGCTCACATTGCTTTGTGTGACATTAGGATCACTTGTGGTACTTGTGGTGGTGGATGAAGATGGTTGAGCTCAAAATGTTGAGCCCATTGTGGTGTTATGGAATGTAAGTGGTACATGTGGATGTAGAGGGTTTTCGGGAATAGTGGTGGAAGAATGTGGTTGGGAACTAAAAATTGGTTTCCAATTTATGTTTTGTGGAAGAGTGGTGCCTTGTGTACGAAAAATTGTGTTATCTCCTAAAGTGGGAGTGTGACCAAGGTTAGTTGCAAGTCATGTTGCAAGACTAGTTGCCAATGGTTGACTTGGTGCATGTGATGGGGTTGGTTGAATGATGGGTCGAGTCTCACCTTGTGTTAAGGGTTGTGAGATGGAAACTTGGGGAATTGAAGCCACATTTCCTAAGGGTTGTTCCCTAAGTGTGTTTACATCAAATGTTGAAGGGAGTTTAGTGCCTTCCTTTGCTAAAGCTAGCATGTATTGTGTAGGATTCATTTTCATCAAATATTTGATGATGTGACTTGTCCTAGGATCTTGTTCGTATTCAAGCAACTCCTTTGCGGTGAGCTCAAGGGGGTTTTTTATGACATCTCCTACCTCATACCCTACATCAAGTGGAATTTTTGGTTGTTGTGATGGGGTAGAGTGGCTCCTAGGATCGAATTCTTGTAGGTTAGGATCACTTGTGGTGGATGTGGGTTTGTTTTGTTCCATGTTTTTCTTGTGTTGTGACCTTATTGTTACCATAAATTGTGGATCAACTATGGGAGAGGTATATTGAGATTTGTATTGTTGGAACTCTCTAGTTGACTCAAATTTTGATAAAAGGGACCCTTTAAGTTGTTTTGGACCAATGATGTGAGTGGAGGATGAAAAAGGGTGAATGATATGAAGGATGAACTTTCTAAACTTTGGACAACACTTTAGATTTAAAGGTTTGATGCTTTGATGTCTTGGATAAACGTGTTAATGAACTTGTGAATCTAAAGGTAGACTTGTGACCTTTAAGATAGACTAGTTAAAAAGGATGATGACTAACTCAACTAAGTGTATGAAAAAGGATTCATTTACACACATAAAGCTAAGTTAGGGGATTGGTTTGATGTTATACTAAGTCTAGAATGTTGATGTTTCCAAAGTTTCAAAGTTGTTTGTGGAGTGGTATATCAAATGTGTTGGGATTGTTGAGATGTTTGATCCAAAATGTGTTAACCTAAAAGGGACCTTTGTTTCATAAGACCAAGGTAGTGAAAAAAATGCTTTACCCCTAAAGTGATAAACCTAAGAACTCAATGTTTGGGATAATAGAGCCTTTGACTCAATGTTTGGCAATACAATTTCCTTGTTTCACTTTATTGCTTGGGATTTGATGTGTTTTTGAAAATAATCCCAATATGTGGTGTGTTCATTTGGTTTTAAAATTTTATTTAGTGATATTTCTTTATTACCACATCAAGATGTCTTAAATAAGTTCAAACTAAAATTTCCATGACTTAAGAAACTTTCATTCCACAAAGTCCAATATGTGAAAATCAAGAGGCTAAAGCCATAGTCTCCTATGTTGAATTTGGAAAGTGTGAATGGAGATATATGTCCAAATATTTAGAAGCCTCTAAGGATAAAATCCTTAGGGACAAGCAACAATATAGGTTTTTTTAAATGTATTCACATTAAGTCCAAAGGGTTTAAAATTTGAAGAACATGTTAATGTTTGTTTAAATTGTTTCAAAACCAAGCAATGTGTCAAACTAACTCAACAAGAACAAGTAATAACATCCCTAGCTCAAGTAGATACGTACTTCTTGGTAGGCTTACCATCATCCCCTAAGAAATGATCAATCCATGAATATGGAGTGGAAAACTAGGCTATGTCAAGGAAATGTACCATCTTGACACACCAAGCAAAAGAATCCCTTCCCTATTTTCTTTATTGCCTCAACCAAAAACCAAACATGGTAAGTAACTTCTAGGAGTGGTGTTCCTCCTATGTACTACTTTAAAGTACATTTCAAAAAACAAGGATAAGTTACTAAGACAAGGTGTTTAGTGACATTGTAAACATCATGAGGTGTACAAAACCCATGACACACTAAAGTCTTTAGCTTCCACAAAGGGACCCATTCATTTGTATGAGAGTTGGTATGAGAAGTGGCCATTCATGAATACAAGGTACTTGCCTTTTGGAACATTCACAATATTTATATAGCCCACTGATAAATGGGCTTGAGAGTCACCATGCGTTCTCCATTGCAAGATGTATCACATGGTAGGACCTCTCTAAAAAAGACAAGAAAATGCTACTTCCCTTTTCCCAAGATCACACAAAGCACAAGGGAAGTGAATACATAGCAAGTTCTTGGGGGTGACCAAAAAAATTTGTATACTTGGAGTGTTTCTCTTCACCCAAGATCGTATGAAGTGCAAGGGGAGTGGATACACACTACAAGTGTACACAAGCAAATAACTCATGCAATACACTCATTATTTTTAATCCTCAAAGGAAATGATGTCTTAATTTTAAGCACCAAACTAAAGTGTATGTTTGTATTTTTTTAATTTTAACCAATATCGCAATGATAAGGATGTCTGGGTTCAATTTTAACCAACTTTGAAATATTTATTGCATTGTAAACATGAAATGAAGCAGCATATGAGGGGTTATATCATCACCTAAGTGTTAAAAAAAAATTATACAATATATGGTCAAGTGATAATATGCTTCTTTACTTCAAGATTTTTCCCCTTTTTCAAATTTGCAAAACCTATTAGCCTCACAAAAAAAACTAGAAGTTGGTAAATAACTAGAGAGTGGATTAAATTGAAAAATCAAGACAAGCATTAAAATCTAGCTCTTTGTTTTACCTTACAAAAGCATCGCTCTAGTAAAAAACAAAAGCGTCGTTCCACAAAAGCATCGTTGTATTTCAACGGCATCACTCTGGTGAAAACCAAAAGCAATCTTCTACAACACCTATCAAAAACCAGAGACATCAAAAGCATCACTATTATCAAAAGCATTTCTTTAGTGAAAAAACAAAAGTGTCGCTAAATTTCAAAAGTTCCCCTGTATGAAAAAAGCATTGTTGTTCCACAAAGGCATCAATCTGGTAAAATGCAAAAGTGTTGCTTCATCTACAAATTGGAAATCACGGGAAACTCAAGAGAAATTCATCAGATTTGGTTAGTTATGCCCTCCTTCTAGTGCCAAATGTGACTATAATCATAGCATGACCTCAATCTACCAAATCCATATGAATTTAAGCTAGATTAAGTCCATTAAGTTATAATCCTAATGAAATTATTGAAAACCATTAAAGAGGAAGCCATTAAACACAAAAAAATGAAGAAATACATAATGAAAACCTATTCTAATGACCCCATCTTCATTCCATTGGAGGAGTGGTGTTGCATATGATGTGGAATGCAGCCCTTTCCCAATCCCTTCGATAAACAAGCCTTTGAATGGATTTTTATTGACAAAATTTGTTGAAATTGATGAAATGTGAACTCAACATGAATTAAAAGCTAGATTAACATGGATATTGAATGCTAAATGGTAATGCTATATGATAATGGAGATGAATGCAAACTAAGCTAGGTGGAAGTAATGCTCAAAGATGGTAGCCATTAATGGAAAATAAGCTAAAAATGGATGCATAAACTAATTACGGTGATGCTAAAATGCTTAAAATGCTCAATATGATTGCTCTAGATTTCACTATAATAAATTTTCTCTAAAAAGTGGATCCCTCTTTCATAGAAGTGAGGTCTATTTATAGGTAAAATTGTGAAACCAATGGTCAAGATTGATTAGCTTAATTAAGGGATGAAAATAAATGAGAGGATTAGGCATGGACTGAGTATTCTAATCCATGGTCAAGGTTGAAAGTTTCCAAAGATCAAGCAATTTGATTAATGGTCCAAATCTTCTCTCAACAAACACACTTCCTAAGAATTAGGAAGTAGTTGAAAGATATTTCCATTTTAATGAGTGTACATAAAGGAATATTCCATAAGAATATTGCCTTTTGAAGGAATGTGCAAAGGAGGAATATTCCAAAGGAATATTACCTTGCAAGTGAGAGGGTGAGGATTAATTAGGAATTTGATAATTAAAACAAAGTTTAATTGTGCAAATTAGAGGAATTTAGGATTGTCATTAAATAATTAATTTATTTAATGAAAAGGGGGTTAAGTGAGATCTAATTAAATAATTTAGATTATTTAATTAAATGAGGGGACATAAGGGGGTTTAATTTAAATAACTTGCATTATCCAATTAAACAAGATGAAATGTTAGTGTGAAAGGGGGTAAATTAACCTAATGAAGTTAATCATATTAATAGATGAGAATGATACATTTAATTAAATAACTAGGCTTATTAAATTAAACAGTCAAAGAGAATATGAATTTAGGATGAAACGGTGTTAGTACTCAAATTCAAGTGTGTAATATTCTTATTCTATCAGCACACACTTTATCTTATTCTTATAAATAAGAGCTTCTATGTGGAGTGGGTGATTTTGAGATGGATCAAGTGGAGGAAAATCACTTGGAGTGAAAGCGAGGTGATGTTCGGTGGAAAGGTGTGAAACAAGGTCTTGAAAATATGAAGGGTGGATATCATTAGGGACTTGTGATTCTTGTAGGATACGGTTTAAGATGTCCCTAGGAGTAGGTGTTGTGTAAAGAAGCTCGAGAATAGAAATTTGGGTTGGTGTTCTCTCAAGATGATCAAGGTCATATTGTTTGTGATTGTTTGAAGTGAATGGAGTAGGACCTAGAATTCTTACTTTTCCACGTTGAGTGGTAACAACACAATTGGGTGTTTTCACTTGTATGGTATGGATTTGTTTGTCAGAATGCTCAATATGACCAATAGTGAAATCATAGATATAAGAGGTCTTGTGATAACTAATTGTGTTTATATGAGATTCTTGATCTTTGATGCATTACTGAATATGCTTAAGGAAAGGATTTTGGTATATACAAGTCAGACCACAATAGTGTGTTCACTTTTTGGCCAAAGTAGGACAATGAAATCAACATTTTTCACCAAATTTTCACTTTATGAAACCTATAGCAACTAAACCATAAATAATTTGGATATGATGTGAAATAGTGATTTGTGTGTAGATTTTAAATATATATTAAAAAAAATAGAAATAAATTATGATTTTTTACGTAACTTTTAATAACTTATTTTTTATAGTAAACAACATTTTGAAAAGTCATGTTTATGTCGTAATGCATAAATTATTTTATTCAAAGGATGAAATTATAAATTTTAAAATATAGATTTGTAACATCAATATCTAGTGCATGGATATTTTCTCATAATTTTTTGTTGCATTTTTTTTTTTTAAATTAATTTTTGAAATCGAAGTAGTTATAATTTGGACACAGTTAAATGTCGTAACATATAACTTGTTTTTTATGTATTGAAATTATTATTATTATTGAAATGAGGACATCAATACCTAGTGCACACATATTTTTTAGAATTTTTTCTCTCTATTTTTCTATTTTCCGCATGAGTGAAATAAACACATTGATGTTTGGTGAAAAGCCTACATTCACAAGAAATAAATTGTAAAATATATAATAAAATTTAAAATATTCAAAATTATGCATTTTGGAAAGCTTATAATAATTTATGTACATACTTACAAAACATAATTTCTAAATGACTTTATTTGATCCCTCAAAAGATAAAGAAAAAGTGGTTTTTTGTCAGCATTTTGATAGGTGCAAAGGAGACTCCATTATGGGTATGATTTAAGGCTAGAGGGGTTCTATCCAAGTGGGTTTTATATAAGGGGTCTTATCTAACCCTCTTCAATTAAAACCATTTATTTGGAACCCCTCAAGGCTTAAATCATTATTTTTTCTAAAAAATATGTTATTTTAGGAAAAAAATAGGATGTCCCAAGATTGGGACCCATTATTATGGGATGACCCATACCCAAGTCTTGGTTAGGTGATATATTTGATGATATCTCAATTTCAATCTCACCTTTATCTATAATGTCTTGGATATGATGCTCTAATTGCATACACTTTCCTATGTCATGTCCTTTAATGTGATGATAATCACAATATTCATCTTCTTTATATCATGAAGGATTTATTTGAGTATCATCAAAATGTTTTATGAGTGTAAAGGCCACCTTTTTAGCCTTGAAAATGTGATGGAAAATTGACTCAATGGATTCCCCTAAAGTTGTAAAATATCTTCTTTTTCTTTTTGGTTTAGGGGTGTGAATGGAATGGAAATATATGAGATTTGTTTAACATTTTAGACATGTTTTGAATCAATAACCCCATCTCAAACTAGATTTTTTTTTCCAAAGAGATTTGGTTTATCATTGTAAAATTTAGATTTATCATTGTGATCCTTGGAATAAATTTTGATAACCCCTTTAACAATACAGATTTTTAAATTTGAATATATCTTTCAATGATTTCATCAAAATAAGAGACACATTAGACTTGGAGGTGGAATTCTGAATCCAGATTAATATTGGTAACAAAGACTAATATTTTTCCATTATTATCCATGAGAAACTACTAGCTAAATCTCTCCAACATTGAAGGAACAATGAGAAGCTTCCCCTGAGGTTTTGTTGAGTTTTAGAAAAATCTATCATGGTAAGCTCATGTTATATGTTATAGGAGAAATATTTGATAATTTTTTTATTAAGTCTTCAAAGGATGTGATGGACCCCTTATATAGGTGCAAGAACCACTCAAGTTCTTGGACACCTAAGCTATGAGGGAATATATGTAGTAAGTATGTGTCTTTGTGTACTACTTCTTGACTATCCATTAATAATTCTTTGACATTTTCCCTAGGATCTTCCTTCCCCTTGTACTTGTCATATTTAGGGAAAGGTATTTTTGATATTGACCTATTGAAAGGATAAAGGCATAATTCCTTGAAGGTATAGGATTTCTTATAATGTCCTCCTTAAATTACTTTAAGAGCACCCTTCATGGCTTTCCATTCTTGATCAAAGGATGAACTAAGTAGTGGTGGTGATGTGTATGGATGATGTTGTATGTTATGGAACTTAGGTGAGATGAGATTTTGGTTGAAATGACTCTTGGAATTTATGTTGACCTTGGGTGAACTTGGTATGTTCATAGTGATAGTGGAGGTTTTTGGTTTTGGAATGGAGATGGAGATGAGGTCTATATGACTAGTTATAGTTTGTGTTCCAAGTGGGATATTTATTGTGGATGTGGTATGTGGACATGGGATTTTGAACCTCATTAGGAATGGAAGTGGATACTTTATGTGACACCGGCCCTTGATATAAGGGATTACCTAATAGATAGGGTTTGTTTCCCTTTAGGAGTGATAGGGTCCTCATGAGGATTAATATGGTCATGTGTGGGATGAATGACTTCATGGGTAGTATCAAGATAAACTATGTGATCATGATTGGAGAGGTCATAACCAAGAGGTAGTTGTGCTCATGATTCTATGATTTATCTAAGGATGGCATCTTTGTTTGTCTCAATGTATTTCTCCATAAGATCTCATCCTTGTTTGGAATCTAGGATTTTATTAAGATCAATAGTATACTCAAGTTGGTGAGGAATATCCTCATCAATATCACTATCATCATGTGGAACTTGGGAAGTCTCTCCTAAGAAATGAAACCTTTCTATGACAGGTTGATTATGAAATGGATTTTATTCCATGTTCTCACATCTAGTGTTTCATCTTGTGGTGGGAGGCATTGGTTTTTTTTTAAACTCGATGTGGGAGATGATGGATATGGATGAACTTGATGACCTTGTTGGGTTTGTGATGACTAAAAAAGGGATTCAAATCCTAATAAATAAGGATAAACTTGGATGATGAAATGGATGAATTGCATTTAAAATGGAATGGATTGACTAAACTTGGTTTAAAGTGTAAGTTACACACTAGGATCCTAAGATTGTTTGGATTATGACTTTGATTTTTAGAATCTACGAATTGGTGTAGAGTTTCCAAGGATAAAACAATGGGTCTTAGGATGACTAAAGGTCCCAAAGATTAGACTAAAATGATGATCTTTACTAAAGGATCCAAAGGTATTAACTTTCAATTATGACCAAAGATTTGATTTGGATGATGATCAAATATGGATTATAAGGATCATGGATAGATGATGAAATGATTTTAGGGATATCCTAATGTTCTCAAAGATGTTGGATATGACTTCAAGTATGACTAGGGTTATGATAAAGTGGAAAATGAGTGACAAATTATTGGTGTTATGATTGGATAATTGAATTGATTTGGAAGAAAATCGTTATCTTAAGTTTGGCTTCAACAATTTATGTTTCAAAAGGATACCAATTTGGAAAAAAAATTCAAACAAAAAAATTATTTCACAATTAACTTGACTCAACTTGGTAGTAAAGGTTTTGAAAAATAAGTACTTTGGTATATACAACACTCAAATAAAAAGACACAATAGCAATCCTATATTTATTCAATAAAGGGTGTCTTTGCTTAATGTGGGCCCACATAATAAAATACCTTCAAGTGAGTGGATAACTAGGGTATGCAAAGGTAATGTACCACCTCTACACCCCTTATCTTAAAAGGAAAAGGCCCAATCAAGGAATAGTTGCTATCTCAACACAAGAAGGTACATGGTGAGTGCCTTCAGACAAGATACTATGCTTTGTACCACAATTAAGAAACAACTGAAAGTTCTTAAACTAGGCTATATACGGCTTATCTAGGGGCATCCTCCAAATACCACAAGGGTACATGTGGCCTAATCCATAAATTTAAGTGTGCAGAAAATTCAAACAACTTAGAGAAGAGGGTAACCCACCCTTTTCCTTCACTTCCCCAAGGTATAAAGTTCTTGTGGGCTTAGCCCAAATGATAAAAAGAAACTTCCAAGAGGCATATCTTTCTATTCACTCCCTGATATTTGTACTCTTAGGGGTGATGAAATCCTCAAGAAGGCCCCCTAAAAATAAAATAATAAAACACTTTTTTTTGTTCCTTAAGATCACCCTAAGGTGTGAGAGGAGAGCATAAATAAGTGTGCTTGGGGTTTAAAAGACACTTTCTAATTATTATCCAAAATTAGAATGTGAAGTAATTTTTTACCTGATTTCAAAATGAGAAATAAATGCAAACAAAGCACACATAAAGTCTATAGTCAATTTCTTCAACCAAACATCCTACATAAACCACTTGAGTTAGTAGTTTTCAATATTTAAAGTCTTGAAATCATGAAAAGAACTACAAACAAAAGTTAGTAAAAAATAGAAAAATAGTAAGTCCTATAGAGAAATGAACTGCAAAACATATTTTTTGGGATTTTTTTAATAAGTTTTTTTTTAAATCACTAAAAAATAATTAAAAAATGAAAAAATTATGGCCAAATGAAGTTACAGAACAAAAGTTGACTTCAAAATCTTATACTTGAATTTTGGAGAAAAAATATCAAATTTCACATGTAGCACAACATCTATGGTGGAACCAACTTTCCAATGCTTATAAAATTTTGAAAATAAAACAAAAAAATACCAAGCTATAATTGTTTAAGTGCAAGGTATTTTTTACAAAATTTGAAAGGGTTTAATTAGGCCTTAAGCCCCTTTCGGGCTGGCTCCTAGTCACCCAGTTGATCACTACCCAAACACTAGAGGGATAAGCCATAGTGGCTTATTTTAAGCTCCTTCAAGCTCTATGTGACTATGGGCTCAGGCTAGTACACTAAAACATAGAAAAAGAGGGGTTCTAGGTCTAAATGCAATGAAACACTAAGACTAAGGCCTCTTTTCTTAGGGTTTCATTAGGATGCAAATCAACAAGGTGATTGGATCGACTTTCAACCATCAAGGTGAGTCAATCAGACTTGTATTTGCATATTTTTGGATCTTAGGGATGAATTGGAATTGATTTTACTTGATTAACCTAATTATATTATGTTCCCTAATATGAAAAATGCAAGATTCCAACAATTAATATATTGTAACGGAGATTTGCTGGAAGATCTAAGAAGGGAAAAATACTATGCACCTACCTTGTAAATTTGAATTTAGTCACTATAGAAGGACATAGCTTCCCAAGGGAATCTTTGTCCTTGTAGGGATATTCCAAATCTATTTTCATAGTCCTCTGATGTTCGATATGAGTTCATGATTCCCACTTGAAAACTTGTTGGATCATTGCCAAATAATTTTATAGGTGACCTTTCGTGAGTTGACAAGGTGTAGGGTTTTGAATGCAATAATGGAGAATAGATCTTCAAGCTTCCTTAAATCTCCTCCAAACTTGAAACTACACATTCAAAGAGAGAGGAAGGATTGTTCCATTTAGGGGCTTTCCTTAGTCAAACCCCATGTTAGTGTGTCCACTTCCACAATTGCAATATCAATGATAAAAAGGATAAAGGGTAGGAAGGAATGATGAATCAACAAATTGCTACAACTCACCACCCTTCAATGGCTTCCTTGAAGGAATAAATTCATGCACATCACCTCAAGGTCTTGGATATTTCTTGCTTAATTTGCTTGAATTTCTTGGAGACGTACAAAAGGGTTAGCCTTCACAAACAACGATAACATGCATAAACTCATATAAGGTTTGCCCTGATTTTTGGATCTAGAATTGTTGCAATAATGTTCACGAATGTTGCTCTTGAATGCTCTTGACTTGATCTTGACAATAATTTTCACCTCTTGCTTCTTTTTAGATTTCAAATATTGCAATAACTAGGTATTTATAGGCATTTATTCAATTTATTGTAAATTAGATCCCAATAACCAACATTTGCAACTTGAATTGGAAATGATAAAATGGAAACATTGACATATTCAAATTTTGGGCCTAGAAAAATAGGGGGACAAATCCACCCAAGGGAATCCCTATCCTAGACCTATTTTCTAGGGATTTAGGTGTCAGGGAAAAATCATTAAATGAATGCATTTGTTCTATGCTTGGAACTTATCAAAAAATGGTAAAATAAGCCTCAAAATGCATAATTTAGGAAGTTAGGGATTTGATCAGGTCCAATAAATTAAGGGGGAGTAAAAAATAGTGTAAAATTATCAAGGGTGATAATTTTTGATGCTACATTTAGCCCCCACGTTAGTGAGAGTATGAACTTATGCTCAGACTCACACTAAAGCACAAAATATATATGTCAAGAGGGGGTTGATTGTCCAAATGTTGAAGAGATAGGATGAAAAAGGATCTAGGGGGAGTGGGAAAGCCCCCAGGATCCAAGATCACATGGAAAGACAACATAAGGAAATAGGAACACACACATGTATGAAATGCAGAAAGATAACATACACAAACGTACATGTTGGAAAAGACAAAGCATACATGATGACAACACATGACATAACTTAAGATATAGATGACAATAAAATGAACACAAAAATAATACAAATATAATGAAAACATGAAGGAGACACACAACAAAAATACAAGGTTATTACTAAAGGGATTCAAGTCAATAAGGAAAAGAGACCTTAGTCTTAAATTTTCTCAAATACCAAATTTCATCCATAGAATAAAGAAATTCTCCTATGAGGACCAGAAAGTTGTGTTATGCCACATCACTCATGACCCACATGGATCTACTAGCTAGCAAGTTGCATTATGTTAGGTGTCCATGCAATATTATGGGTTTCATAAGGATAGCAAGTTGTATTATGCTAGACACTAATGAAACACATAGCTCTACTGTCAATCAAGTTGTGTTATGCTCGGTGGCCATATCAAGGTGTTAATGACTCACACAATAGAAAGTATGATATTTTCTAGGTGAATCATAAACCGAAGGAAAAACAAGGTCTAGTGAAGTCTGATATTCACTAGGTGAGCCCCCAAGACAAAGTAGCAAAATGATAAGCACACAAGGTTCAATGAAGTTTGATATTCACTAGGTGTGTACCCATTGACAACCATAACAAGAGCTGTACTCCCTAATAACTCTACTAAGGTGCTATGAAAATTCTCAAAATTTTATGCAAACACAACACTAACTTCAACATGTGTGAAAAAAATGAAGCACAAAAATTAGCTGGCACGGGTAGCGCGGTTGGCTTGAGGCTGTGGGATGGCTCCTCATGGTCTTGGGTTCGACTCGCTCTCGGAATTACCCAGTGGTTGTGGTTGCTAGCATCGTAGACACCCTCAGGGACTAGTATCGCTCCCCCACTCACCGTGGATTGTCGCTGGGCAGTGGGCCGCAGGGACACCCTGAGTTAACAAAAAAAAATGAAGCACAAAAATGTCAATGTCAATGCACCACTAAGTCCAACACATGTGAACAAAGTGAAGAAAAATTGTCATTGTCAATGCACCACTAAGTCCAATGTGTGTGAACAAAGTGAAGAAAAAATGCCAAACTCACCTAAAAAGGTGAAAAAACTCGCCTAAGGAGGCACAACAACAATGACAAGATAATTCCAAAACTTCAAGGGGTATTCTAACAACACCATCGCAAAAGGTGATTTACAAGAACAAAGGGGCTTTGATCAATACATGAAAGGTGACACCTTAGGGAATATCACACATGCCATCACCACCAAGAGAGGACAAGTCGTGGAATAGAAACTCACACCTTAGTGCATACTAACTATAGCATTACCACCAAGGGGAACATCATATGCCAAGAAATTTCACACTCTTATAGGACATCAAGACTAATATCACCACAAAGTAGACACTAACATAGATCAAGAAGGCCACACTTTCATTGCCAATGTCACACTTTCTCTGAGATATATGCTATCATCACTAAAAGGGGACCATTCCTTATACAAACAATAAGCATGGGACCATATGCCCCCCCTTAAAATGTTAGTGTACTCGCCACACTAGTATTTCAAGGAGATAGAAAGGGATCCCTTGTCAAAAGGAATGCACCTAAAAATAGGCTATTTAAGCCTTTTCCCCCTAGAGTAGGGAAAAAGATGAACCATAATAGATGATGATATGTTGCTCCTTGAAAGATGAAACAATATTGCATAAAGCGTACTTTATACCTCCATGCATGGTAGTGAGTATTGTGTGATACTACAACTACCACATGGAAGAAGCAAAGAAAATGTTCATCATTTGATTGTGTAAGGTTCAAACTCTTTCAAAAAAAAATTCAAATCACCACATTCATCAGTAGTATGTCCAAATAATCTATGATATGCACAGCAGGATAGATTTGTACTATTTTTCTTTTATTAATTATCTTTTTGTTCATGCACGGGTGGTAGTGTTATTAATCCCAAGTTGAAGAGTGTATCTAGACTACTCTCAGTCTTTGATAAAGGATGCAGAGAAGGTAACATACATTTTTTAATAGTACCATGGACTTTGTATTGCTTGGCTGGTTGGACAAATGTTTGATGTAAAGGTGGAGGACCTTGGTAACCTATTCCTTTTGTGTTTGCAGATGGTGTGTGTTCCAAAAGAGAATGGATCTCATGTTCATTCTTTTTGTCACACCCTTGTTTTTTCAAGATCTTAAAGCCTTGTACATAGTTTTTCTCCAAGTTAATAGGTGTGTTTGTAACTTTATGATCATATTATAGGAGATTGGTTGATGTGATTGTTACTAATAGGTGTTTTCATGTGCATTAGGTGAGGTATGAATTGTTGATCACTTTTCTCATGTAATGTGGGAAAAATTTCATGTGGTGGCATGATAGGTGGTGTTGGTTGTTGGTATGGGTGATTAGGAAATTCCATGGAAGGATAAAAGTTTGCATTTTCTTGAGGTTACACAAAGAATTATGTATGAATTCATTCATGATCTCATCTTGTCCCAATATATATTCATTATGAGGACATGTGTTGGGAGGTGAAGGATCATGAATATCATCATTTGTATTAGGGTCATCACCAAACACACAACTTGAAACATCAACCAAGGATTTCAAACAAGTCAACATATTACCAAAACATTGAGCCATCATGATGGTACGATGCATTTACTAAGGTTAAGACTGTTATGCAACAGGTTACTAGAAAATAAACAAAAAATATGGACAAAAGATCTTGAGAAAGGTCAGTAATAGAAATTTTGAGCAACAAATAGTAGGAGGACAAAGCCACCCAAGGGCATCCCCATCCTAGGCAAGGTTTTAGGAAATTCAAAATTTGATTGTGTGTGATATTGCTTAACGTTTCTTGGTCTGTTTGCAAATAGGTCTGATGGTGGCTATTTTTCTAGAATTTTCTCAATTAATGCCAATGTAAGTGTATAAAAATATTGGAAATGTTTGACAATAAATTAAAAAATTGAATACAATTTTCAAATTTTAAATGTAACAATTGACTTATTCTAAGATGCCAAAATCTGAAAATGATGATTTTGATGTAGTTTTAAAACAAAACAATGCATTTTTTTTCACTTTTTGAGCTATATGAAAGATGCCTAAATGAATGTAGTTAAGAATTTCAAATTAACAATCAACAAGCAAAAACTAAGGACACAGAAACAGAGATATGGGAAAAAATTGGTTAAGCCAAGAATAGGACAAAGCCACCCAAGGGCATCCTCGTCTCGGAAAGGGTTTTAGAAATTTTTTATTTTTGATTGTTTATTAGACTATTTAAGGACTATATTTGTGGGCATGTAGGTTTGAAAATGAGCATTTTTCCACATTTACTCAATTTAAGACAATGTAACTCAAATGTAAATGGGTAGCAATGCTTGAACAACAAATGACAATTGTGAATGCAATGTTGAATGTAAATCTCACCTAAATGACTAAAACTAATCATATAGAAACCTATGATACAATATGATATGCAATTTTTTTATTTGAATGTTTATGTCTTCTATGATGCAAAAATGAAATCCTAAGTGAACAACGCAAATCAATGCAATGCAAAACTTAGATTTAGGGTGTTAGAAGGTATATAATGTTAACAAGTCAGTTCACCAAAATGAAACATAGAAAAAGAGGGGGTCTAGGTCTAAATGCAATAGAACACTAAGACCAAGGCCTCTTTTCTTAGGGTTTCATTAGGATGCAAATCAACAAGGTGATTAGATCAACTTTCAACCATGAAGGTGATTCAATCAAACTTGGATCTACATCTTTGTGGGTCTTAGGGATGAATTGGAATTGATTTTCCTTGATTAACCTAATTAGAATATGTGCCCTAATATAAAAATGCAAGATTCTGACGATTGATACACTACTATAGTGATTTGCAAGAAGATCTAAGAAGGGCAGAATATTGTGCGCCTATCTTATAAATTTGAATTCAGTCGCTATAGGACATAGCTACCCAAGGGTGTCTTTTTCCTTGTAGGGCTATTCTAGATCTATTTTCGCATTCCTCTGGTGTTGGATCTAAGTTCCTGATTCCCACCTGTAAACTTGTCGTATCATTGTCAGATAATTTTGTAGGTGATTTTTCATGAGTTAACAAGGTGTAGGGTTTTTGAATGCAACAATGAAAAATGGATCTTCAAGCTTCCTTCAATATCCTCCAAACCTATGTTGAACATCTAGAATACTGAGAGGGGGGTGAATCAGTATTCTATTAAACCATTTAATCATAATCCATCCAATAATAAAAACATATCTAACTGCAACTATGAATGAAAGCATGAAAGGAACCACAAGATTGCATAGCACATGAACACTAATATTTTTACGTGGAAGACCCAGAAAGGGAAAAAACATGGTGAGGATTAGCTCATAATATATTATAACCAGTTATAAGATATTATAGGGGCTCATTGCCAGGACACATTATCCTTATAAGCCTCATAGCTAGAAATAGATACAAAACATAAATGGCTACACAACCAAAATGTGAACTGATATAAAGTGCACCTTCCTTGAGTTGAATTTAGTTCCTTTGAAGCTCTGAATACAAAATATTGCTATGCTTAGTAGCCACTCAATATTCACAAAAATTTTGCTATCATTCAAATCGCATACATACAGATTCACATGTTTGCATTATATCACACCTTTTGCACATCACATTACATCTCATATGTCTTCATACAACTCAAAAATGTCTCATATATATACCCTATTACATCTGCATAAATCAATTAGTTGGCCTAATTAGATGTAGCCCTATTTTAATTCATCACTACCTTGTCGGCTTCACACTTGAATCAAAAACTTCTTCTCACTCAAATAAACCATGCAACACTTTATTTAGGTTGGAATGGACCTAAAATAGATCCCCTTAACATCCGCAATACATATTTAATCTTCATAACATATATCAAGCATTAGGTCATCCAGGAATTAGACCTAAAAAAAATAAGCCAATTGATTACACACCAACGATCCATCTGATCATATAATCACTCACCATCTGGAATATATAGTGTAATAACATCTATAAACCATCTCCACAAATTTTAAAGTCATATTCTAGTTACTAGAGGAACGCGAACCAAATTACACTTACTCATTTACCTTGTATATAGAGCCAAAATCTATATGTCAAAATTTTGTTACTTGTAATTTTTAGCCTGTTCATCCAAAATCACTGAAATATTGATCATAGGTGCATTTAGTGGTCTTGAATAACATACTATAATCTCATAAGCTGATCTTATAACATGAGCAATTCTAAACCAAATTACTAGATTAAGATGTCTTTATTTTGTTTATCAAATTAGACAAATTGTCAATAATTAATGTTTGCATCAATGGAAACATGTCAAAGGATTTCTTCTTCATTATTTCAACAACCTAAAACCTGTACATTCAAAGAGAGAGGAGGGGTTGTGTTATTTAGGGGTTTTCCTAAGTCAAACCCTGTGTTAGTGTTTCTACTTCCACAACTGAAATGAATTGTCTTGACTCCCCCTCGGGGAGTTATCCCAAAAATTGGATTTGATCATATGTACATTGGAAAATTTGAAAACAACTGAAACAATGAAATAGTATACAAGTGAAATATGTTCACTCAGAGGAGGAGGCACCTTCAAGATCCTTAAGGATTGCTTATCACACAAATTTTCCTTCATTCCAAATCTTCTTAGCTACAGCAAGCGACTTGTACATTGATTCCAATTCAACTAAGCTCTCCTCTCCTTTCGGAGTACCTAGATTAGGATTTATATTCTCAAGATTTTTTGCATCAACAAGGGAACTTGATACTAGAGTGTGATTGGTCTTCACCAAGTCCCCAAGCTATCCAAATCTCCTTATTATGTCTTCTTTCTTCCTTTGAAGAGTGAAAAACTTGTTTTGCAAATTTGTAATGAAAATCCAAGAAGTATAATATCTATCATGAACAGAGTCATATGTTCTAGAGGCATTAGTTATCTGTGACTCAAGAGAGTCCATTAAGTCCTTAATTTCTTGAGTGGCATCCAACCACCTCATGCAATACAAAAACAAGGTTCTAGCCTCATCTTCACACTCCTTCACTTCTTTTAGACATTCTTTTACTTTCCCATGTGAAGATGCGCATCTATCCTGCAACTCAATTAGCCTCTTCTCTATAAATATTGATTCCACTTATTTCTCAGTCTGCTCCTTCAGACTGGAGGCATACTCCTTGAGTGAATCAACTAAAAACTTTAAATTTTCAACAAGAGTCAATGAATTGTCAATTGTGGCACTAGGGGTAGCATCCTATAGAGACTCGATTGCATCATTAATTAGTTCAGTCCCCTTTTGATGAGTCTCAATGATCTCCTTTCTTTTAGTGGCATGAAAAATATCTCTAAGCTCCAACCTCTAAATTGGTGGGATCTTATTTAGATCTATACTACCTTGGTACGACGGGAGTTGTATTAACTGGGGAGGAATAGCCAATGGAAATCTTATTTATCTTGTCAAAAGACCCTTAAGAGTATTACCAAGAGATTCTCCAGATGGATTTGTTAGCTCCATAGTCTTTTTAGACTCTTCTTTGTTCTTTTTTCTTCTCTTTGTCTTTTTCATCTTCTTTGTCGAAGGGCTTTCCTTTTGTTTGTCTTGGTTTTCATCCCCCTTCTCTTCCTTATCATCTTTCTTATTATTATTGTCCTTTTCTTCTTGACCTTCTTCTTCTTCTCCATTTTGATTTCCTTCACCTTTATTTACATTACTAGCATCCTCATTCTACTTGTCAGGGTGGTCTTCAACACCATCATTAGCATCATTCTTATCATATTCCTATTCTTGTTCTGCATTCTAGTTTTCATTATTTGCACCGATAGTATTTTCAATATCTTTCAGAAGAGTAGAGATATTCAAAGAAGCATTTGTATCATCTATCGGTGTTGGTGAGGACACCACATTCCCTAAAACATCAAATTATGGAGTTTCTTCTATAGTATGGCCATCCATTTCTTCTAGAAATTCTTTGAAAATAGGTAAATTAGTAATCAAAGGAATATTTTCCTCTACATCAATAACCTTTTATTTTTCAAGCTCCTTATCTTGAGCAGTACCAAATGATGAAGCAATAATCATCCCAAATTTATCTGCTATGTCTCTCACAGTGTTCATTATTTATTGCTTTAGCTTTTCTGCACTATCCTTTTCTCTACCCATTAGAATGATGACCCTTTGCTTCACTCTGAACTCTTTTGTATACACTTCAATTAATGTAGCATTGTCATTTTTAGATAAAGAGGATCCAGTTTCCTCTAGAGAATCATATTTCATCTTGTCATCCGCTTCAACTGCTTCACACCTTCTTTCCACTAAGGCTTCCCATACCACACTCGGCACCTTCTTCCTAATGTTATTCATGTTTGCATCTAAAATGACGATATATTGTATGATGGATTCAATTATTTCTGTCTTGTCTTCCTCATCTAGTTCATCATACAATTTTGCAGTTCCTTCTAATAGACCATCATGATCCAACATATTATTAACCAACACATTTAACTTTATTGGTGAACAAGATCTTATCGGATGATTTTTTATCTTCTTTTCAGGATTTGAAGTGCCTTCCTTTCATTTCTTTTCCTTCTTCTTTGCAAGCTTCTTGTGGATGTGAACAGTGAAAGCCTCCTTTTCCTTTTCTATCTCTTCTTTAGAGGTTTCCACAATATCAATCTTGTGCTTCTTTGCTTCATTGCTAGCCTCTTGTGAGGCGCCTTCACCACTTATGGAGACACTGCTTCTTCTTTCCCTTTTTAGTTATTCTTCTTCCTCCAATCCAAGCTCAATTTCTTCTTCTACAACAATAGTAAAATTCTTCTCTCTAAATTCTTTTTGTTTCTTCCTCCTTCAAGAGGTAGCTGGGGGTGATACCAAAGGTATATTCTTCCTTTTTTTGGTTTGGGTGTTTGGTCTAGAGGGTGTAGTCACTTCTTCTAATACCAGAGCACTAGGCTCCACCTTCTTTCCTTTAACAGTTGTAGCATCAAAGGGTTTTGGAAATGCAAAGGTAGGGGTGGAAGTTTTTCTTCCTAATCTTTGTGGTTTAGAGGACTCTCTAGCTACTTTGGCATCCCTTTCTACAACAATTTTCCTTAACCTTTGTACTTATTTTGAAAGACCATGTTGCATAAAGTATTGATCTAATTTCTTTGTCACTCTTTTAATCCTTGTAGGTGTTGAAGTTTCCAAGTGCACTTCAGATGTTTTTTCTTCATATGTACCTTGTCTCAGCAAGGAGGGGTCCTTAGGAATCTTTAGCAACAATTCAATGTTTCCTTCAACATCTTTCTTTGAAACTTCATAATTGAGAGGCTCAATTCATATTTTCATAGGTTCAATAGCCTCAATAATGCATTCATCAGTAGATACAAGGAAAGTTATTTTCTTTGCATACTTGTCCACAATATTCTAGGGAATCCTCTCTCTATCATGCATGTTGTTTTAAAATACTACAAATAATGTAGCCAATGCATTATCCTGAGCCTTGTAGTCACCAATATTGTTCATATAATCAAAAATTTGATGACCCACTAGTCTACTTCTATCCCAAACAATGTCTCTTCTTCCGAGTAGCTCCCTCAAAAATTAAAACAATAAGCACACAATTAGGGTTCCAAACTTAAATGCGTACATCTCTCTACTTTGTTTTAGATTCTCCAAAAGTTATTGCTAGAGCAACTCACATAAGTCATAATCCTTCCCATTCACCACTATATAATAAGCAACATAAATTGTAGTTGTAGACACTAAATTATCTCTATTAGTAAAGTATATTTTGTACCCTATCATGATTGAAACATACTTTATAGTAAGGTTTGTGATAGGTTTAGTTGTCAATGCTCTTCTGTAAAAGGTTGCACCAATTAGCTCCATAACCAATTCATTTTTCATAGATTTTAGTACCGATATAGGTCTGGTATTGCACAGTCCAATTATAGCCTTGATTACTTCCTTAGAGATAAGTTTGGGCACGCCTGACCACATGAATTTATCATGCATTCTACTCAATGCAATCTGTTGGTTATTTTTTTAAGAACCAAACTGGTCTTTAGAAATACCTATGGATTTTTCCATCTCCAATTATTAGTAATTCCAAAGGGATTGGCCAATGAACAAATCAAGTTTGCTAAAATTTTATTCCTACTCTTTGGGCTCTGTAAAAACTGGGAGGGTGATCCCACAATGTACACCTAAATACTTTTCACAATTAAAATCAAATACATTGTCAATAACAAATATCTCTCATGATACCACTCAATAATATGTACATCAAGTAAGTTAGCAGCTTACATATCAATGTTATATATATTAAGTATGAGAGAGTAGAATTCGAACACAAAAATAACAACAATAGTATTCCCTTAATTTTAAAAAAGATTGAGTAGTTAGTGAATCAACACTGTAATTGTAACACAAATACTCTGCATGAACCAATGTATTTATCCCAAGCATGGAGTTAATACTAATCTACATAACCTGATAACAATTTAGATAATAGCAACTATAACCCAAAGAAATCTTGCATTACAACATTCCTCTATGACGTTCAGGATTATTACTTCTTACAAATATCCTAGCAATAGTTCTTATAAGTTATCAATCTCATACAAGAACTTACATCAATTCATTAAATCAATAAGAAAGCATGAAACTAAACATCCATCAAATAGTGATAGAGACAAATGAAAGAAATTATTGATTACTTTTAATCATAACTCATAACACACATACAAGGAGATATAATAACCAAGGAATTGATATTACTCTGTATTATAAATGCTATATCATTATCAGTCTTACATGCATAAGTATGAACTCCAAAAGAAACTTAAAACAAAGACTCTAAAAATTGCTTCGTATTATCTTGACAAAATAACAATATGAACTCAAAAAAATTCAACTCTCTTGCTACTAATCTTGAATTACTTCTTATAGAGATGAAGGAGAAAACAAGCCTCTGACCAGATAGCACACATGTCATGATCCCATTGGACCTCTTGCAACAATATTCCCCTTTCAGTTACACTTGAGTCTTCAGTGGAGCAAATAAACACGAGACAAAATTAACCTCAACTCTTCATGGAAACCAGGTCCCACCTCAAAAGACATCATTAGTTTGTTACAACAATTACAAAATATTCCCCATGTGTTCAAAATTCCAACTATGGGAGAATCAAAACAACAAAACTTACTAAGCAAGGAAAGGAAAGCAAAAAGGAGTCAAAATTTGTTAATCCACATTAGCACCACGTGCTATTCATTTGAATTTTAAGTAGAGAATAATTATTTACCATGTTATACCAAAAGCCTAATCTATATTGCATTCAGGCTATGTATTATTCCTCTCCTATCCATTATTCTCCTTATTCAATGATCCACACACAAATTCACTCTATGTATTTCTCCAACCAAGTGTTGTATTCATCCTTAGTGGGCCATTTAACATTCAATAAATCCTGCACCTTAGTAATATACTAGGAGTACCTAGCATCAATCAAAATCCTGGCTTCCTTAACAAATATATCCATTTTTTTATTCAATTTCCACCATTGTATCAATGTTTGAATTCAGCAAGATGTAATCGGTGACAAACAAAGTCATCATAGCCGCTCCAAACAATCCCCCCAAATTTTTCTTCCAGGTGTCAAATGGATGTAGTTCACCTTTTGAATTTAATATTTGAGGCATACCACATTCATCCATCTCCTTGAATATTTTCAATTTACTCTGGAGTTGTATACCTAACTTTCCATGGAAATTAGCTATCTCATTTATTGAGTCAATAGTTTTCAAGATGTCAAGAATATTTGTGGGTGCATCGGGATCCTCATTCATTTTTGGCATCATTTCTTTGAAAGCATTTACCCTACCAATCCAATCATTCCATTCATTCCTAAAGGCCTCCTATACTTGCAGATACTTTGTGTTTGCCTCATGAATATTCTTATACATGGCCTAGACATCATTAGCCTTGTGGACCAACTTGGTCTTCCTATGCTTCAGTACATCCTCAAAAAATTTATTGGCCACCCTAACTATTTCTAGTTTGGCCTGCTTGACATTTTCCTTCTCATTAGTTAAATTTCCTTTCAAATCATCAATTCTTAGGGCCAAAGTCTCCCTATCCTGTGTAGAAACATCAAATGAAGAAGAAGAAGAAGGTTGAGTCATTGTTTTCTGAGTAGCCTAAATAGTAGCTCTCATTTGATTCAGCTCATTCAAGGCCTTATTATATTCCTTAACCAAGGATTCATATTTTTTCTGAGAAATATGTGCAGTATCCACACTAAGCATTGTAGCATGTGTAGTTAACTTGGCTACCTGGATAGGAGTTACGTCAGTAGCTCTCTTAACCACTAGTAAACCAATAACTTCTTCAATAGGCCTAGCAACCTCATGTTTACTAGTATTAGGTGCCATAGACCAAATTGCAAGAGTATGCAACTTTGGACTATATCCAAAACCAAATACTTTATCCTCAAATTGATCTTCAAATATCAAAGCTTGAGGATCTCTCCTAATTGCATCATATGCTATGGAAGCAGTGATAGTACATACTAGTAACAACATGATTCCACTATCTTTAATAATTCTTTGACCTTCAGTGGGAGTAATAGCTGCAATTTCAGCCCTAATTTTCTCTCCCTCTACTTTCTCAGCTTCCTCCTAATGAGAAGGGTCAACATTGACTCAGGCTGATTCAAGTCTCTCTTTTATTTCCTTACTCCACTGTTGAATAATGAACTCTTGAAATTATTTGGTCTGCACAAATTTATCATCAGCCAAAAACTCATCACACTCCCTAATCCTGGGATCATCATCATTTTCTCTGTCATGTTGCCACTTGACAATCCTATTAGGAGGAACATCTGAACTGTGAGTTTCTTCAATATGAGGAAGGGGAAATTTCTGCTCCACCTCCTTATTTTTTGGCACATGTTCTACCATTTGTTTCTCCTTGACCTCTTGAACATCTATAGGTTGTTCTAGGATATCCATAGCTTGTTGATGTCATTTTTCTAAGAGGACTTTGGCTTTGTCTATAGCCTCCTTCACCTTCACCTGAAACTCACCAGACTGAAAATCCCTTATCATAGTAAAGGTCCTCTCCCAGGGGTTTACAATTACATTGTATGGACTGATGTAAAAGGAATTCCTTTTCATAAGCTTCTCCTTAAGGTTTGTCATAGCCGTCCATTCTCTTTTCCTAGCCATGACATCCTCATCACTTGTCATATTTCTTAGTGCATCATCTCTATAGAAGAATTCATGATGTATGATGCCTAAGCCCTTTTGTCTTCTTCTTCCTACCACAAATCCTTCTTAATCAAAAACTCTAATCTCATTGATAGGCATTCTAAGATTATTCACCATGATGCCCAGTTTTTCATACCCCTCAGAGGCAGTGATCTTGAAATAAGCAAAAGTGCATTGGAGATGTATTACAATGCCCTTTCTGACCTTTCTAAACATTTCATAAGCCATAACATCAATTTTCCACATGAGCTCCATGAAATCCAACCTATCAGAGACATACAAGGGTAGAAAATGAGGTGCCACCTTAGCTCCATAAGCCCTAATCAAAGTATACTCATAATGTAGAAACCAGTCAACCCAATTGTGTGTTGCTTTAGAGCCTACTATATCCTTTGGGTGCATAAGACTTTTGATTTTGGAGAAAGTCTAAATCTAGGTGCTACACCCAATGACTCTAAGATACCATTTCTTACAACATTGGCAAACAAGATGTAGTTGGAATTGGAGCAATATTGATCCCAAATGTATGTCCACATTTGTATAGGGATAGCATTATTCTCACTATCCTAAATTTTTAGATTTAATTTCCTTGTCCACTCATAATCACCCTCCCATAGGAGCATATGCATCAATAAAGAGTAATGGGGGAAAGACAGAGGGAGCATTTCCTTTTTCAAATTTAGAAAATCCTCATGCATTCGTTTAACGACAAAGTTAGCATAATCAAAACCACTTTTTTGATTATATTCTTGTATATCTGCCACCATCACTGGTAAATCGGGAGCTATCCTAACTTCAAAATCCCGAGCCAGTACTTGATTTAAACAATAATAAGTGTTTTTTAAATAATATTCAAATTCTTCACACTCAAAATGCTCAGCATCCTAAGCAGTAATTTTTTTCCTACTCCTTCTGTGTTATACAAGCAGTGCTTCTTTGAATGCAAATTTTCTCTTTTCATATTCAACATACAAGTTAGCTCATCTAAACTTTGTAGTGTAATTGGGATTTAACCCAAATACATCTATCATCTTATCCTTTTTCACCTCCATAATTATATCACCATTCTCACTCTTGATTGTCCTATCAGTGGGGTCATAATTCCTTGCTAGCTCCATCATTAAATCAACTTCTACAAACACATTTGGAACCACCAACTTCCCAAGGTTCAACCCCCATAAATAACATGCAAGCTTACTAGAATTTTTCCTATTGAAAGCATACCGAAACAATTGCCATCCACTCTGGGGTTGGGGTTTTTCACCAATTTCGCCAACATTATCAATCAACCAAGTGGTCACAACAACCTGTCCTGTGGGCCTTTTACCAATTCATGACCCTCCTTCCTTGACATCTCTAGAGGCCTCTTGCATAAATTTTTATATTTCTTTCTTTGCACTTCTAGACCTAGTGGACGTTGCAGGAGTACTTGGTGAAGGTTTAAACACAGTCACTGGCTTAGGCTTAATTTCAGCTAAAGCATGTTGAGTTTTAAGTCTTTTAACCCTCTTCTATTTTGGTTTCCTTTCCAGTCTAACTTTAGATTCACTAGGATTTGGATCACTCATGCTTGTAATGCAAATGGAAACTAGGGTTTACAATTTCTTACAGCCAAATAAAACCCTTCACAGTTATGACAGGACAAAACACTACTATTGAGCAAGACATCTTTCTTCACAATTTAGACAATGCTCAATCACCAAATTGAAACTACCATAAATGAATAAATTGCTAATTACTTCAATTTTCCTATCAAATTTCTAGGGAATTCACCTTACTACCTCAATTAGAAGGAAGTATCAGTTTTGCTTACCCAGATGAAAGTAGTGTCACTTTGGTTGCTGATAACTTTTGGAGATTACCTCACAAATTCTTCTGCTTCTGGTATTCTTTCCGCTAGCCAATGAATTAGGATGCACGATAAACCAACTATCTACTTTTTTGATATGACCGAGAGGGGAGCATGTCACCATTAATAGTTGATAGTAAGCTCACTCAAGCGAATTGATAATTAGTCATTCAGTTTTAAACCTTGATTGTTGATCCTTTAGCTTTAAAACTATATCAATAGTTATTGATCCACCTCGCCACCTTCCCTTTTTCTTTATACGAAATCCTCGGGATTTCACCACGTTGCCTCTTCATGTAGTGGTTGTCTCTATTCGTTGATTTACTTCATTCTTGTCCAACTTTATCAGCAATGCAAGTGTTTCATGTGATAAAATCTCAGCCCTTAGATTTGCGGCTAGTTTCCCAATCACGTTCATCTCCCTCGCTCCTCGCTAATTCAACTTTGCACCTTGTCTTTTATCAGCGACAAGAGATGAAAGCATTATATTTTGACATGTACACTTGCATAAACAATCAATGGAACAAAAATATATCACAAATAAGATGTATTCAAGTTAGCGAGAGAAACCTTCTTAAAAGGAACCATATCACTCATCGCTAATCCTCCTCATAAGGTTTGCAAGCAATTAGCAATGAGAGATCATCCTAATATTATTACATATTGTATATCATTAATCTAAAACTTAGCGCTCAAAACAAATCTGCAAGATGCAATGCAATTGGAAACTCATCTCCTCGCTCATTGCTAATTTAAAACAATCTCTTCATAACACATTTTCAATAAGCGATGAAAATATGATCATAATGCCAAAGGTCATCGCTCATCGCTATTTACAATTAGAAGTTCAAGGAACAATTCACGATGAGCGATATCAAAGAGATATCACCTCATCGCTCATCATTGATTTGAAACATACATTTCAAAAGTGATCAAAAATGAGCAATAAAGACATAAGGCCGATTGAACTTAAGTGAAAACCTTTAGGCATGTGTTCATAAGTTGTCTTAATGGAGGGGACTTCCTAGAATGATACTATATACACCTAAAAATGGTCTAGAGAATATAATTAATTAAATACGAATTATTTGATTAATTAACCTTAAATTCCTCTACTATTAAATAAATAGAAATATTTATTTATATAGTTCACTTTTAATTCTTCTATTTTTATCATATTATTTCCTCTTAATTAAATAAACAAATTTAAATACTTTGTTTTATTTAATTATTATCATTATTATTTCTTCTATATTTATTCATTTATTCTATCTTAATTAAATAAGAAACTTCAATAGTTTGTATTATTTAATTATCTAATCATGTTTCCTCTTAATTAAATAAAGATATCCTAAAGTTTTTATTTAATTATCATATCCATTTTTATTAAATAAACAAATGTTAAATATTTGTTTCATTTAATTAAATATCTTCTTTTTGCTAAATTTGACTAAATCCAAAAATTCAAATGAAGGCATAAAGGAAATTTCCTCTATTCACTCACCAATAAAATTATATATTTTATATCTAATCAATTCAATTGGTATTCATGGGAAAATTTGGAGACAAACTTGCAGGAAATCCTCGTCAATCTCCTTCCTCTAATTCTTCCTATCATCTGGCCAAATGTTTTCATGGGGAGAAACCATTCCCATGATATTCTCAGGCTTCTTCATCTCTCGCCATTCAATCCTCTAGATCAAATCCAAGCCTTTGTTGTGCTGCCCCTTTGCAAATGTGTTGTCGTAAATCTATATATACAGCCTTCTAAAGCAAGAAAAGGACCCAGATACCCAACTTTGTGCAAACTTACTCTGCAGGAATAGCAATCAAGCAATCATAGCAATAGCAATATCATTTAGCAATAACATTAGTAGAATCAATATCATGGCTGCATCATAGATTATGGTAGCTTCATCATATCATCTAGAAATCACCATACAGGATTAGATTATTGCATTTAGCAGCATCTCATTTTCTAGATTGGAATTTTAACAATCACAATGCTTACCAAATCTAAGAGCCCTATGACTTAATAAATCTTTAGAGATAGAGAACAATATGACGCTTTCACTAGATTTGTGGTTTTAAATTAGTTTAATTGTTTTTAGATCTTTGATATAATTTCTTATTAAGAAGTGTTTTCAGTTATTTACTCTTTACTTATTCCACACTTATAGATACAATAGATAGAAAAATATTTAAGAACCTCAAAATCATTATAACAAAGGTTTTTAGACCTATGATGAGGGAACCAATTGCAAGATAATAAAAGTAGACGCAAACTTTTAAACAGTGACCTGCAACGAGCAATATGGAGTCAATGAAAAAGTAGAACGTTCAAGTGTTTTAAGAAAATGAATCCTGAAACCCTCCTAAATACAACAAGGGTTTAAGAAGGGACATGAGAATTAAGGTTCCATCACAATCCTCACATAATTTGCATCCAAATTATTGTTGTAGTTTGGAAACAAATTCCAAACATCTAGTTTCTTTCACACTAGGTTAGCATATTCTAGTTTTATCAAGAAATCATCTCTAGTCAACTCCTTAGACCACAAATCCTTGTTTTTCTTATGATCATATTCATCCAATTTACCATGTATGCAAATCCTAGTGTCTTCAATCGGTAAAACCCTAGAAGGAAGCTTTGAAAAAGTGCCATCGAGGTTGTTATCAAAGAATTTCCATGAATACCTTTTAAACTTAGGTCTAGGCCTTTTAGTGATGTTAAATATGGTTGGTGTAGCCATTATTTCTTCAATTTAATTTCAAATTCTTATAAAATCACTTTTGTTTCAAACCCACAAAGCACCGATAGTTGTAAATACCTTATATGTGCATGACAAGATCTAGGGTTTGAATGTTCTGCACCAAATTACTTTGAATTTCCTTCAACACTCTTTGAATTCACTCTACTTTTCCCCAAATGCACAAATTTTATTAAAATCTATTTAGAAACTTGCTTTATGCCTTTTCGATTTTCCCTAATTTAGCATTAATTGATTCAATTTTTAGAAAGTTGGTAAACACTTCATTGATACAGTATAAACCCTAAAGTGCTCCACAATTCTTCAGATTTACATTTTTTCTCCATTTTCTTTTCCAGAAGCTTAAGAATATTATTTTATACCATATACCTTTGTGTCACTCCTTGAAACTTCATATTTCCAGGGGGTTATATTTTTCTATTATTTCTCCCTCTAAGCCCATGTCTAGGTTTAATTTCTAAAAGAATTGTCTGTACCAAAGGGTGGTACAAATGCATTTGATTCATCTTTGTTCTCTAGTTCCTCTTTCTTTCTCCAAATCTTCTCCATTTCCTTCTTTACTTCAGTAGGATCAATTTTCTTTGCTGGTTCATTTCTCTTTCCCGAATTAGTCTGCCTTCCATTCTTACTTTCTACAAAATCTTGAAATGTATCTAGGTTTGTTGTAATTGTAGAATACAACATTTTTTTTTACCAAATTGACTTCCATTCATTCTTGATCTGCACTAGTTAGCCTTATGTCTAAATACATTTCATGTATAATAGTAACCATTGAAAGATTGAAGCATTCTACCAATATTAATCTACTCATCATCTAACTTCTGCACTCAAAAACTCTACGTCCAAACTTCTTGCATGCAAAACCTTGTCCAAAAAAGGATCCAAAATTTTGATTCATTCTACTTATACATTTTATAGCCTTATGTCCAAATTTACTGCATTAAAATAAAATACCATTAAAATATGGGTACCTTTGAGCATTTGGTTGTCTGATAGAAGGTCTTCTAGTATTTCTTCTTTGATTTTTTATCTATCTACCATTGCCTTGATTCTTCTTTTGATTGGCATCCTTGTTAGGATTCTGATTGGCCTTTGAGCTTTCTCCTTCTTCAAGTCCCAAACCACCTTTATCTTTGGATGGTTTTTGTCCTACAATTAGTTCATCAAGAATTGTAGTGCTTGTTTTGAATTTATCCTCATGAGCTCTTTCTTTCTCCAGATATGATCTTAGGGTTACCACTTCTTGTTCAAGTTATGTGCATTCATTAGTCTTTCTTTGTATAGTTGCATTCAAACAATCCTCAATTTTCTTCTTTTCTTCCACTTGTACTTTCAATTTAATGATATCTTCATTTACCTTGTTCAATTGTTCATTAACTTCTTTGTCTTTCTCTAAACTTCTTGATTTGTTCTCTCAACTTTTTGATACATTCATTTGCTTCCTCTAGGATTTCCTTCAGACTTTTCTTTTCACCTTCAACTCTATGAAGATCTTCAAGAGAAACTTTAAGTTCTTCTTTGTCAAACATGTAGTCATCTTCTATGTATTCAATTGCAGAAATTTCTTCTAGAGGAATACAAAACCTTTTATCAGTCATGTGTTCAATCTCCAAGATCTTCCTCAAACTATTAAGCTTCTCAAAAAGAACTAGGCTCTGATACCAATTATTGAACACCCAAAATACTAAGAGGGGGGTGAATTAGTATTTTATTAAACCATTTAATCATAATCCATCCAATAATCAAAACATATCTAACTGCAACTATGAATGAAAGCATGAAAGGAATCACAAGATCACATAACACATGAACACTAGGCTTTTTATGTGGAAAACCCAAAAAGGGAAAAACAACGATGTGGATTAACTCACAATATATTGTAACCAATTATAAGATACTACAGGGGCTCACTGCCAAGACACACTATCCTTATAAGGATTAGAGCAATAAATAGATACAAAAAAGAAATGTCTACACAACCAAAATGTGAATTGATACAAAGTGCACCTTCCTTGTGTTGAATTTAGTTCCTTTGGATCTTTGAATACAAAATATTGTTACACTTAGCAGTCACTCAACATTCACAACAATTTTGCTATCATTCTAATCACATACATATAGATTCTCATGTTTGCATTATATCACACATTTCACACATCAATTACATCTCATATGTCTTCATACAACTCAAAAATGTCTCATATATATACCCTATTACATCTGTATACATCTATTAGGTCAGCCTAATTAGATGTAGCCCTATTTTAATTCATCACTACCTTGTTGGCTTCATACTTGAATAAAAATATTCTTTGCACCAAATTCAAATGTGAAACACTTGATTTAGGTTAGCATGGACCTAAAATAGATCCCCTTAGCATCCACAATACATATTTAATCTTCATAACATATATCAAGCATTAGGTCAGGTAGGAATTAGACCTAATCACAAAATAAGACAACTGATTACACATAAATGATCCATTTGATCACTTTCCATATGCAATATATAGTGTACTAACATCTATAAACCATCTCCCAAAATTGTAAAGTCATATTCTAATTTTCGGAGGAACGCGAACCAGATTACACTTACTCATTTACCCTATATAGAGCCAAAATTTGTATGTTGAACTTTTATTACTTGTAACTTTTAGCCTATTCATCCAAAATCATTGAAATCTTGATCATAGTTGAATTTAGTGTTCTTGAATAAAATACTATTGTGATAGCCAAATTTTTTACCAATTCTAAACAACTAAAATGCAATGGAAAAATACAAAGAAACACCTCAAGATTAGCCTAAGGAATTTGTTAATGCAAAGAGAAAAAGTGTAAAATGATTGCAAGTGGTTATACCTTCTCTTTACAGCTGAAACTCCTTGGTTGACCCTTGATTTTGGATTACTTTGTATCCTCCTTGGATCGCTCTTGATGTGGCTAAATGAAAGATTTAACTATATGGTTGGATGCAAATGCAAATAGATAAAATGGATGGCTAGATGAGTGCATAAAATGACAACATTTAGTTGCAAAATGACTAAGTGTTTGAAATGCCTTATAGGAGGGGGTATTTATAGAGAAACTTGAATTCTCTAGAGAATTCAATGGTTGAGATTTATCCAACAAGGCCAAGATGAAGGGCTAAGGTGAGTTGAGGACTCACAAGCCCTCACATTTTGAGGTGGAATGTGAAGTGGTTAGGGGTGAGATGATGTGTAGGTGATGTGGAAGGGAGGTACATGATGTGGAGGAAGGATAGGTACCTTCCAAGTACCTTGGGGAGTGAAAAGGTTTCCTCAAAAATGAACTTCTTGTCCCCAAGTGAATGAAAGTGACATTTGAGGAATTTTGGAATTCCTCAAAAATCTCCATGGGAAAAGAGAAAGTGGTTGGAGAAATAAATATGAATTAAAAATTCACATTCTTAGAAGGATCTAATGGATAAGAGAGGGTCTCCAAAAAGGTGGGAATTGGTCACATGTGGATGAGGTGACAAGTCAAATGTTCTAGAAGCTTTGGAAAGATAAAATGTGAATTAAAAATTCATATGGGGAGGAGAGAAACAAAGGATGAATAAAAGTGAATTAAAAATTCATATGGGAAAGAGGGTCAATTCCAAGAAAGGAAAATGAAAAGGTTGACTAAAAAGTGATGCTAAAAGTGACTAATGACTTTGATTAAGGTTGTGCAAATAGTTGATTAATATAGTTCATGGAAGATTAGAGGCAACTGGAAAATGTAGGAGGGTGTGACATTAATCTTCGATTAAGAGGATGCACATCTTAATCATGAATTAATTAAATTAATCCAAATTAGAAAGGGATTATGGAGGATGTGAAAAGGAGAGAGAAAAGAAGAATTTTAAATTGATTTTAATTCAAAAAGGTTAGGATGACTAAATTAAATAAATTAGTTTATTTATTTAATTTAGAGAGGAAAAATGTACAAGATAAAGTGTTTAATTGTTGAATTAAATACTTTAAGAACCTTAGACAAGAAGTGTAATATTAATTAAATAAATTAATATTGATGGAATGAATGAATAAAGAGGTAAATATGATCGGATGGGAGCGATAAAATTTGGATTTCTACATTTTTCCCCTCCTCGAAATATTGTTCAAAAAATTATGTTTCAAAGAAAAATAAAATGTCGATGATGAAGAAAGTGGTAGGGCTTGATGCCCCAACATGAAAGAGGTTGAATGAGCTTCCCAAGTAGAGGAAAAAGGAGAGGGATTCCTCAGTGACTGCCTCGAAGGGTTGGAAGGAAAATGATAGGATATGCCCCCTCGAGAGGGCGGTTGGGGAAGAAAAAGGGGGGGCCCAAATGACTTCTCTATAGAAAGAAACATAAGACACCATTGGATAGAGCTTAAAAAACTAAGCAACTTTGAATTTGAATGGAGTCAATTGGACACACAGTTTGCAAATGGCAACCTCAAGAAAGAAAAGGATTAGTTGGGGAAAGAAAAGTTAAATAAAAGGTAAAAAATACCTTTTATTTGAAAAAAAAGGGGGGGAAAGAAGGGTTAAAAGGTAATTTGAAGAAATTACCTTGTCTCATTGTTACTGTAGCAGTTGAGAGAAAAGGAGAGAAGAGGAAGAGGAGAAGGAGCAATGATGCTGCAGGATTACGATTCAAATATTATTCACCGGGCGGACGAGGTACGAAGATGCCAGACCCACTTCGCGGTGCCCTGCCAAGTGAGTAATAAAATCCTTCTTGTGTATTTTAAACATTTAAAATGTTTTAAAATAGTTAAATAAAAATGTAAAATGTGGGTTTTATTGGCTGGGTGGAATAAAAAAATGGGTAATTTTTAGTTGGGTGAGGAAAGGGAGGAAAAAGGGGATTTAAAGGGGGTTGGGCAGGGCATCCAGGGGGAAAATTCACCCCAGACCGAGGAAGATCTGCCACACAGTGAGGCGGATCTACCCCGGTGTGGGGTAGAGTCACCCAGCACGGGGCGGAGCTGCCCCAGACAAGGGCGAAGTCACCCCAATGCGGGTCAGGCCCGCCCCAGCCGGGGGCGAAGTCACCTCTACCTGGGGTGGGGTCACCCCCATTCTGGGCAGGCATGCCCCGACCTGGGGTGGATTTGACCCAATGCAGGGCGGGCTTGCCCCGACCCAGGGCGGGCTCACCCCAATTCGAGGCGAGCTTGCTCCGACCTAGGGCGGAGTCACCCTAATGCGGGGTGGGCTCACCCTGGCCATGGGAGGATCCACCCCAACTCAGGGTAGGCTAACCCCGACCCTGGGCCGATCTGCCCCAATTCGGGGCGAGTTCGCCACGGCTTGGGGTGGATCTGCCCCAAATCGAGGCAGGTTTGCCTCAGCATGGGGGGCTCAGCTGTTTAGGCTAGAAAGACAAGATTGCCCTGATAAAGGAAAAATAAGGATAAAAGAGGGAGCAAAAAAACATAAAGACAAGAGGGAAGCAAGAGATGTCTCGGGGCCAAGAATATGGTGTACTGATAATCAGGTAATGTGGATGCAGGGTTTTGTGTAGTTACAGACACATGAGCGACGGTTAGAGGTATTAACAATGATTGTAGTGGCCATGATCGACATTGATCACATGGTTTTAGATCATGCAGGTTTATTGCACTTTCTATAGGTGTCGGTGATTAGGGCGCATCGAGCGATGCTGACGGCCTTGATAGAGAGATGGAGCTCAAAGACATCGACATTTTGTCTGTCGACGGGGGAGATGATGGTGACACTGGAGGATGTATGGCGCATCTTGAAGCTGCCGATAGCAGGGATATTGGTTAGTGATGTGGTATCGAGAGGGTTCAAGTTAGATCACACTATGGCAGTGTTATTTGGACATGAGGATCTGCCTCTATAGGGTCAACAGTTGGATCTAGATAGATGTTTGACTATGGGGGTACCACCCCTACCATTATTTTTAGGTGGTCTGATTAGTGGGATATTGTTACCGGATCATAGCAGGTGGTTCTGCAGTCTTCAGTATATAGAGGCGATTCATCATATTGTTGAGTGGCACGAGGGACAGATCTCGTGGGGTACCTGCATCTTAGCATAGTTGTATAGGGATATGCATGTGATTTGCTACCAAAATGCAGTGAGTTTGACACACACGACCCTTCTATAGGTGTGGGCATGGGAGCACATTATGGTGACTAGACCTATAGTGGTTAGGGAGGGAGATGAGGATGATAGGGAGCCAGTGGCATGGGGGTATGGAGAGGCGAGGGGCTGGATTTTTTGGTATGAGATGTCAGGAGACATGGAGGGATGGAGGAGGGTGATAGATGATTTGTAGGAGAGAGACATATTATGGTGGCCATATATGTATCGACACTTTAGGGGATGGAGGGGGGAGGAGAGGCAGAGAGGGTACTTTATGAGCCAGTTTGTCCTGATTGGGAGTCTGCCGCGCATAGTGGAGATGCATCGACCAGACAGGGTGGTGAGACAGTTTGGGCTAACACAGGATATTCTGGATGCACCTATCAGGTTTCATCGACTCACCAGAGAGTGACCATGGGGGCCTATGTTTAGACCGAGGGAGGCCAGAGTGGCGTGGGTGATGATAGTGCAGGTACCCTACCCAAGGAGAGGTGTTGGAGTGGAGGATGCAGGAGTGACAGTACAATATGATTGGTGGTTGTGCAACCACCAATGGGAGAGGATTACACCACTGGTGCCTATTATAGGAACCATAGGATTTGGAGGATGAGCACCAGGGGGTGAGAGATAGGAGGAGATAGGCGCACAAGCGAGGAGAGGGGATCAAGGTAGTGGGATAGCCAGAGAGGAGGAGGAGGAGGAGGTGGACATAGCAAGATTCATTGATGGGAGAGATGCAGTATGACAAGAGGGTGGGATAGGCCCGGAGCTGAATGCAGGAGGACAGGATGAGTTGAAGGTGGAGATGATACACATAGTGGAGGGTGGAGCTATTTATTAGACTGGTATAGGAGGTAGGGTATGGTGGAGGAGAGTTGGTACGAGCTGAGCAGGGGGAGGTGGGTGGGGATGGAGCCCAGGAGGAGATGGAGGCTAGGAGTCAGCCAGAGAGGATGGCAAGTAGGAGATGACTGAAGAAGGTGTAGACCATGATAGAGTAGGAAGAGATGGGAGGGGGTGGATAGCAGGATGGAGCCCAAGAGGAGATTGAGGCCAGGAGTCAGTCAGAGAGGATGGAGAGTAGGAGATGACAGAGGGGGGGAAAATTGCAGCAGGGTAGGGGCCTCCCATTGTAGAGATAGGGGAGAGCAAGGATGAGGAGAAGCCGAAGATAGGAGAGCTGAGGAGACTGATGAGAGTGGGGAGGCATGGTCAGCCATAGAGAATTCAGGTCTGCCCTACTGTGGAGGACTTGGAGGTTCAGCAGGAGTAGGAGGGCAGGGGGGACAATGGTGCTATGGAGATAGATGGAGATGTTCCAGATATGGATATTTTGGATGCAGAGCCATTGGCGGTGGTTACTATCATTACCTCAAGGGATCCTATTGTTCAACCGAGAGACACTGCGGGGAGGCTTCAGATTATAGATCAAAGGTTGAGGATAGTGGAGGCAAAGGTGATCAGACTCAGATTCAAGCTATCAAGAGTACCGGTAGCAGATCAAAGAGATTATGGACTTATGGCTGACCTCTTAACTACACAAGTAGAGGTGATGGGGAGGGAGAGAGAGAGACTGTAGGCTATCATACAGGGGATACGAGATGAGTTGGCTACTGTCAGTTGGGACCATGATAGACTACAAGTAGAGACTGTTATATTACAGGCCAGGGGGGAGTCAGAGGGGATGACAGATCATGTGTCAGCAGGCAGTGGGCAGCAGGTGGATGATCTATGGTGGGAATGAGATGAGCTACAGGATAGAGTGCATTATTTAGAGTAGACAGTTGGAGATATGGGGTTGATGCAAGAGAGAGAGAGAGAGGAAGGCAAGGGAGTAGGCCCATATTATGTAGGCAGAGAGAGATGTAACGTAGGCGCAGGTTCAGGTGCTGGAGGCAGAGAGGGATGTGGTGCAAGCGTGAGTTCAGGTGCTGTAGAGTGAGAGAGTTGGCAGAGGCACATATACAGTCTCTTCAGAGGAGGAGAGAGGAGGCAGTTTCAGAGGTATCGTCACTATAGAGAGAGCAAGATGCAGCAGTTTTGAGAATACAGGAGCTTTAGAGGGACAGGGATGGAGTGGTGGCTCGGTCATAGGCCGCACAGAGGGAGAGATATGTAGAGATACGAATGTAGACACTACAGGGAGAGTGATAAGTAGTAGTGGCTCAATCCCAGGATACACAGAGGGAGAGAGATGCTACAGAGATACAGATGCAGGCACTGCAGGGAGAGCAAGATGTAGCAGTGGCTCGATGGCAGTCAGTGCAAGTTAGTGATGTGATAGGGACACATACACAAGGGTTACAGGGGGAGAAGGATGCAGCAGGGGCTAGGGCAGTGACTACCGAGGAGATGAGAGATCAAGTTCAGGCAGAGATGGCACAGTTATGACTATCCCAAGAGGCCTGGGAGCAGGAGAGGAGATTGATCACGAGAGATCAGGATAGATATCATTAGGAACAAAATTTCACTCAAGTTCAGGTTACTTAGCAAGAGGAGAATGTAAGGAAGGCAAGATTTTGGATGGTTGTGTATTACCATACAGTTCTAGACCCAACACAGCAGATATTCTAGTATGTTCGATAAACACCACAGATGCCAACACCATCCCAGTCATTGGGGACACGAACCCGAGGTTATAGTGATTCACCAGGTGTTTCACCAGGCAGGAGATCAGTACCTGATTCACCACAGAGATCAGATGTGGGTAGCTCATTCGGGAGATAACAAGTTACTCAGTTTTTAACAGATGCAGGGTGGATGGATATGCCATAGTGATAGTAGTCATTTACAGGACCTTGTGCTGGTATTTTGATTGTGATGATTTTTGTATTCGATGGTTATAGACATGATGATATTGACGACATTATTATGATATTATTCATGTGATGGTCATGATTTATGAGATGTACTTTGGAATTTTGGTATATTTATATATGATTCATGAGAGCCCTTATTGACACCATGTTCATGCATTAGATAGATGATCGTGTTTATGCATTTGTAGAATATGGATGATTTTATTAATGCAGATATTCATATGGTGATATGATGTATGCATATGTTATATCTATGATGACTCATGTGTATGGATTCCTATTTGATTTATTGACATGTATGTATATGTTTATGATGGATTTTGTATGAATATTGTATATATGCAGGATGTGATGTATTATGAGTTTGACACTTTGTGATGCAGGTGGTCGTGCATGCATGGATCTAACATGTTGTGATGCAGGTGGCGATGTATGTGTGGTTAATAGAATGAACCTAATATGTGATAATGCTCTTGTAATTTATAGTGAATTAATAATGAAATGAAATAACACATGGTCATAAGCATCAATAAGAACTGACATGATAATGAAAGATGGGTATGTAGCGATTGTGAAAAATGGGGGTAATTTGTCACCTGTCAAAAACTTTTAGTATCCTGAGAAGAATGGGAGATAGCGGGATAAAGTATTTGCACAACCAAAATCATAGGGTGAATGCAATGCAATCCTAATATGAGTTGCCATCTTCAAAGCACTAATTTTTTTTATAGCATAAGACACTAAGTGCCAAGGTATAAACAACCAGGGCAAGTTAGTACCTAATGCATAAAACAAACACACAAACAAGAAGGCTACCCCAACACCCCAAAGTAGTGAAAATTTTGGTCGAGCCAGGCATTGGGATAACCACAAGCACAAAGGGATGCCCCAACATAACACAAGATCACAGGGATATTGGTGGGTACTACGTGGGACAACCCAATAGATAGCAACAATAAAATATCAAGATATGCCCCTATGTGAACCAGCCAAAACACACCATAATATGATAGATTATGGCGATCCCAACTAATTGTAATAGTAAGCTCAAATGATAAGAAAAACCCAAAAACATCAAGAGATCGCAATCAAATTTCAAATGTCCCTTGCCATAGGATCAAGAGGATGGATGGGATTGATAAGATCTGTTAGGAAGGATGCATCCTGTTGAGACTGATGATGGTTACTAGAATAAAAGATCGATATGACACGAGATATTCAAAACCGATTGGATTTTTGGATGTTAGTAGACCTCGTTTGTTAACCACTAGCTAAACAAGGGCATAGCTTAATGACACAATGCAAGATAGACGACTGACACATCCTATAGACCTAGGCATTCAGGGGTCGATCAAAGATTAGCCTTGCCTATGTGAAAGCATAGAGCCCTCATAGTTCATGAAAAGACTATGGATAAAGCAGAAAGAAAACCATGGTGACTAATGATGAATGACACAAGACATGATAGGAAAATGCCCCATTGTAGGTTCAAAAGAAAAAAGGAGGTGATGAAGACCGCTGATGGATGACCATCACGAGATGGTCAAAAAAGGCCTTGAGGGCAGATCAAATGATCAGCGTTGCCTATGTGAAAATGCAAGGGCAATGTAGTTTGACTAAAGACGCGATAGGACAAGATCTAGATGGAGACCGACACGATGGGGGGGCTACATGATAACACAAACCGACCGACAAGAAAATGAATGACATAAGCCTAGAGCTCAGGATGAGGGATAGCCAAGATGGATCGTCCAATGCTCAATCAAAATATACCCAACGACCAAGGATGGGATGGGTGAGGATGATAGTGCGGATGAAAGCATAAAATAACTAGGATGCCAGGTAGATAATGATTAAGCTCTCTACGAATGACACTTGTTACTAGGTTTTCACCACCCATACTTATCCAAGGTGCCACCAAAAGGTGGTTTTCACCATAGGACAAATTTATTTCTCTTTACTATTTTTTGATTTTTTTGATTTTTTTGATTAGGTGGCGTTACCAAGTGGACTTAGGTGTAGAACCTCTTCAGATTCATGATATTGATGGGTTTTTCGAGGGGATCTCCTTCAAGAGTAGTCAGTCTATATGCCCCAGATCCATATTTAGCGGCTATGATATAAAGCCCCAACCAGTTTGCCTCAAATTTTCCCTTTTTATTATGATCCTACTGGGTGCATTGGTTCTCTTTAAGAACAAGATCACCAACCTGGAACTATCGAGGATGAACCTTTTTATTGTAGTTACGCTTGAGGCAGTTTTGGTATGCTTGCAGATGATCATAGGCTTTGATTCTTCGTTCATCAAGTAACTCCAATTGTGCAAGCCGTACAACACGAGCATCCTCCTCGCTAATAAGCTTTGTTTTGTACCCTAGGAATTTGGTCAAATTGTATGAAGGTGAAATATTTCTTGAAATCATCCACCATATGTTTATAGGGCAACAACTTGTCATCTTTTGTTAAGAATTCATCATTAACCTGCTTGATGACTAACAATGAATTGCCAAAGACTTTTAGGTGAGTTATATGCCACTAATTTGCAATTCAGAGGCCGGTGAGGAAGGCTTCGTACTCTGCGATGTTGTTGGTACACAAGAATGCTATCTTGAATGATTTTGGAATGTAGTCACCTTGAGGGGTAACCAATAGAATTATTGTGCCTGATCCATTATGAGTATATGAACCATCAAAATACAGTGTCCAAGCTGGTGCTTTTGTAACTGTGTAAACTTCTTCATCTAGAAATTCAATGTCCAAAGGGTAAGCATCTACTAGTGGCACCTCGGCCAACTGATCAACTATGACTTGTCCCTTTATGGATTTTTGCTCCACATACTCTGTGTCAAATTCACTTCGGATCATGACCCACTTGGCCATGCGGCCAGTTAGAGTGGTTATGGATAATAGGTACTTCAGTGGATCAATCCTAGCAATTAATTTGACTGGATGGTTGAGCATGTAATGTCAAAGTTTCTGTGTGCTGAAGACTACGGAAAGGAAAGATTTTTCCATGGGAGAGTAGTTTAATTCATAGCTGACCAGTGTCTAACTGATATAGTAGATTTCCCTCTCTTTTGATGATTCATCAGGTTGTGCCAACAATTCCCCTAGCACAACTAAAGTGGTGAAGATATAAAGCAGGAGGGGTTTCCTTGGAATAGGTGGCATCAAGATCGATGGATGAGCTAAGTATTCTTTGATCTTATCAAAACTTTTCTGACACTGTTGGTTCCATCAAAAGGTGGAGTCTTTCTTCAGAAGATGAGTGAATGGCTGACACTTATCCGCGAGCTGGGCTATGAACCGATAGATGGATTGCATCTTCCCTTGGAGGCTTCTTAACTGTTTCCGATTACGCAGGGGTGGCATGTCCAGAATAGATTTCACCTTGGTGGGATCAACCTCAATACCCCTTCGAGAGACTATGAAACCCAACAACTTTCCTAACATGACATCGAAGACACACTTTTTTGGATTTAGTCGTAACTTGTAATCTTTCAACCGTTCAAAGATCTTTTTCAGGATGGTAGGATGTTCTGCTCGGGTTTTAGATTTCCCTAACAAGTTGTTGACATAATCCTCCATGATGATATGAATGAGGTCATGGAAGATGACCATCATTTCCCGCTGATATGTCACCCCTGCATTTTTGAGACCAAAGAGAATAACATTGTAACAGAAGGTACCCCAAGGTGTTGTGAAAGCATTCTTGTGTTGGTCCTTAGGTGCAATTTGGATCTGATTATAACTAGAGAAACCATCCATAAGAGATAACATCTCATTTCCTACAGTGAGTTCAACCAACATGTCAATGTTAGGCAAAGGGAAGTCATCCTTTGGGAAGGCCTTGTTAAGATCCCTGAAGTCTGTGCAAATCTGAATATATCCATTTGGTTTGGCAACAGGCACTATCTTGGAGATCCACTTAGAGTAGTCAATTGGTCTGATAAAACTTGCATCTAGTAATTTCTTGAATTCCTTCTTGACTAGTAATGCTACCTGTGGATGCATCTTGCGGAGCTTATGTTTGACATGCATGGCATCAGGGCTAACATCTAGGTGATGAACCAATAAAATGAGGTCCAAGCCCGACATGTCTGAATATGACCATGAAAATTTAATAATGCCCTCTTGAAGTAACTGGACAATGACTACATATTCCAGATCTGAGAGTGATTTGGACACATATGTGATCTTAGGAGTTTCGGCAGTACCCAAATTAACTTCTCAAGTCTCTTCAATTAGGATGGAAAACCATGTAGATAATTGAGTTCCCACAAGGGGAAGATGAACATCTCCATCCTCCAGCACCTTTTCGGGGTTTTCACCATCGGATGCGTCCTTTATTTTTACTTTTTCAAGGTCAAGAAGTGCCTCGGGGAGGTTTTCACTAGTTGGTCATTTTTTATTTTTCGTGTTCTTATTTTTGCGACTAGAGTGTTCATCTTCCCCCAATCCCATGAGGTTGACATATGTATCCACAAACATATTGACAGGTGTACTGTCACATAGGTTCTAGTCAATAAGCTCGAGGTGACAAAGCGATAGGCTAATGGTACAAACGGATAGGCATTCGAACATGGATGACAAGTCAGTGTGATTGACATCATCATATGCACGTATGATGGATTCCTCCTCAGGTATGTCTTCCAATGATCCATCATCCATGAAAAACACTATTGGAAGTATTAGACAATGTTGCAGGGCCTTTTTTCTTTTTGTCATATCCAACGCCTATGTTCTTTTTCAGCTTTGATGTATCAATAGGTTGCAACCGCCCTCGTTCTTCTTTACCTAGGCCCCTGCCTTGGTAGTTATACTTCTTTGCAAACTTAGCTAACCATGGATATGCTTCCTGAAAGTATTCCTTTAGAGGAGGATCTGGTTGGGGTTCTTCTCGGTATACCCATTGACTTATATCCTCTTCTGGTGCATCTATCTATATACTAGGGGACCTGAAAGTGGTGGTGGGGATGTTTTTAACATTGAAGGTGATGCTCTTGTCTTCTTTTGGAGTAGCATGTGAAGGTTGACCGTACTCATGTGGTGATGATGGCATGGTTGCTACATTAAGAGAGTGTGCATTTCGTATTCACCACACCCCTTGTCAATGATCTAGACTTTGGTGACTGAAGGATTGGTGGTGGAGGATGGAGTGGTTGTCATATTGGAGGGTGGATTAGTGGATGATGACTGAGATGCCCCCATTTCAACCTCAGGACAATAATGTGAATGGGGAAATGACACTTCTAAAGCGCGATAGTATTCAAATGGTTGGGGGTCAGCATAGATGGTGACCTCTTGTTCGTTAACTGGGAATTTTAGACATTGATGGTATGTGGAGGGGACAGCTTGTATAGCATGGAGCCATGGGTGGCCAAGGAGGAGATTGTATGGTAAGTCCAGATCAAGGACATGATAGGTAGTGTACTAAACTACATATCCAACCTGGATAGGAAGACTAATAATTCCTTTTGAATTTCTTTCAGCATTATCATAGGCCTTGATCATGATAATTTTATTACTTAAATCTGCTTGAGTATACCCCACCTGTTTCATGAATTTTAGAGTACATAGATTGAGGGCAGAGCCATTATCTACCAAGACCCTTTTTATTTTATGGCGGGCAACCAAGAATTCAATATGCAAGGGGTGATTATGATTGGCATCGATATTTGGCATGTCATTCTGGATAAAGTGCAACTGATAAGATAAAGCCAAGTGTCCTACCAAAGCTTGGAATCGTGTAGGATCGATTTCATTAGGTACATGGGTTTCTTGTAAGGCTCTGTTGAGGATTCCTTGATGTACAGGAGAAGACTTAAGCAAATCCAAGATGGAGATATGAGCAGGGGTCTTTCCTAAGTGATCAAGAATGTTGTACTGAGAGTTTAAAAGAGTTGGCTAGGTGGGTGCGGAGGCCACAGGGATAGTGATGCGAGCTCATCATGTAGTAATAGCACATTGAGGGACTTTGGCTTTGACATGTATCATAGATACACGGGGTTCTACCTGCTCAATGTAATGAATAATACCCTCATAATTGAGGGGTACATTCTTATATATTATGTTATTTGTGTTGTTGTCTTGGGGATTGTTGTTGGAGGTACTCGCGCCTTGATTATGGTTTGGAAAGGCATTTTGATATATTTGCAACTAAGCATTAGATGACGAAGTTTGACTGGTGTCGACTTTGATATCTCCTCAGTCAATAAGATCTTGGACATGGTTTTTGAGACCTTGACACTTATTCAGAGTGTTTCCTTTGATTTTATGGAACTCACAATATTCAGTTTCCCTAAACCATGCAGGCTTAGGTTTGGATTCGTCAAGTGGTTTGGTGAAAGGGTAGGTGATTGGATAGTTGATCTGTAACAACTTATTGAATACGACACTCAGGGGTTCTCCTAATTGAGTATATTGGCATTTAGCATTCCCCTAACTTTCTAGTTTGACTATTGAGGACGAGGTTCCCCCTGTGGTATGAATATGGTGTTAGATACAAATGGTTGTTGTCTCTAGGATGTATTAGCCACTTGGATGTGTTTAGTATTAGTGATGCCATCATTCACTGTGTTCTTGTTCTTGTTCCAAAAATGTGGCTTGTCACCGAATGACCTTTCCTTGTCCTGGTTGTGTGTCTTGATGTGCCCTTTGGCAACAAGGGCACATTCAAGGATAGGTCCCTTTTCCACTATCTCCGTGAAAGTGGTGACACAATGTAACCTAAAACTATGAGCCATGTCAGGATGAGAGTTCTCCACGAAGAGGGTGACCATGTCCTTCTCTTTTAGAGGGGTTTTCATTCGGCTTACTAGCACATGCCACCTTTGAAGGTAGCTGGCAAAGGTTTCCCCCTCACGTTGTTTCTCTTTGAGGAGATCTAAGGTGTCAGTGTCTTTCTCCAAATTGAAGGAGAAGTAGGAGACAAATTTTTCTGACAGATCCACAAAATATTTTATGGATCCTCGTTCGAGGCTCATGAACCACTCTATGGAATTTCCTATTAGGCTTCTTGGGAACAGGTGCAAGAGATAGTTGTAGTTGTGCATAACCTCTTGGCACTGGGAGTAAAACTTCTACAAGTGGGCCTTAGGATCCTTGTTCCCCCTATATCTATCAAATTTTGGTATTTAAAAATGTTTAAGGAAGGGGATCAATGAGATGGAGGGATCGAATGGATATGGGCATATGTCTTTTAACTTGAATGAGTGTTTGCCAGTCCTAGCCTAAAGATCTTTTAGAGCGGCTTTGATTTCTAACAGATTTGAATTGACTGGTGGCGGGTTGGATGGATATGGATGGTAGGATGTTAAAGGATCCTGCTGAGAGAGCATCAGAATGTTGAGGTATGGGTTTTGGTAGTGGGATGATGACATCCCTTGTTGATAAGCTAAAGGATTTTGTTGGTACGGGAGTTGTTGTTGTGGGGTATAGTATAGATTTGTTTGATAAAAGTTTGAGGTAGGCTGCTGAGGAGCTTGGATGGGATGTTGCGGATTAGTTTGTTGGTGTTGAAGGTACTGTTGTGATTGTTAGGAGGCTACATAGGGTGGTTGTTGATGGAATTGTTGTTGATTATGATAGTAATAGTGTTGAGGAGGTTGTTGTTGTGATGTCAACTATTGTGTGGGTCGAGATGGGATGTTGTGTTGTGGTTGAGCCTACAGACATAAAATGGATGCAAGGAATGGGGATATGGTCTGAGCGACAAGTCGGGATGGATTGCCTTGTGATTGGTATGGTGGTTGTTGTGAAGAAACCAAAGTGTTATGTAGGGGTTTTTTCTGATGAGGTGGCTGAGATAACGTAGAGGCATTTTGTAAAGGGGGTTGTTGGGTACCATCTAGAACATTTGGTTGGGATGTGCCTTGTGGAGGTAATTGAGGTGGTAGGTTGGATTGATCAAGATGTTGAGATGTATATGGAAATGGTGGTATATTTTTGGCCCTAGGAGGTGGAAGCAATGCAGTAAAGGGGATGCCCTCAGTGTTGACGAGAGGTTGATTTGAAAGAGGTGGTGCTGTTAGCATTAATGGCATAGGTTTTGAAACATTTTGTGGCATACCGTAGGTGAAAGGATTATTGGGATCAGGCACTTGAGGACCCCCCATAACTGAGATTGGAGCATGTGGGGGGTGGTTAACATAAATAACATTTCCAAATTCAGGTTGATGCCAACCCTCAAGTGGAGGAACATTGGGGATGTACAAACCCTCTGGTGCATTTTGTGAACCTTGGGGTATATTAGATGTGGAGCTCCTATATTTGGATAAGTCAACACCTGATGGAGGTTTGACACCCTTTTCAATTAGGTGGGTCAATATTTCCTCCCCATTTTTTTCAAATAGACGATCAGTCATTTGTACATTGGCTGGATTACTAAAATGTTCCTCAAGCGTGAGTTCAGGTTGATTAGCCATACTCTCTTCACCATGTGCTGAGTTGTTCTGATTTTTGGTGTTTGAGTGTGATGAAGTGCCATTATGAGGATCTTGGGGGATTTTGTTAGGATCTTGAGCAACATTCGCACCATTGGTAGGATTTGTGTTGTTATTAAGATCTTGAGACATGTTTTCTTGGGAATTTTGACCTTGTTGTTGTGCCACTTGTTTCTTAACTTGTGACCTAGTTTGAACGGGCATGCAAATATGCTATGAAAGATTATAAAGATGTTTTTGATGAACGATTTGATTGCGATTGGATAAGATTTAATTTTGATTGAATGAGATGGGATTTGGATTGAACGAGATGGGATTTAGGTTGGATTTTGATTAGACATATTGGATTCAATTCCATTTTGATTAGATCAGATTTTGACTGGACAGACTGGATTGGATTGTCAAGATTGATAGGATTGTGTTGATTGATTAGGTAATTGGATAAGTGTGACTGATTTGATCGAATGATTGGGTTTGATAGATTTGAATGATTGGATGGGTATGATTAGATGATGAAAGATGTGAGTGACCCTGAATTTAGTCAAAGAAAGTTACCCTTAGTGACCTAAAGCATCAATTGATCAAGTGGATGATCACGGCACCAAATCCACCACAAGATAGAAATGGATTGATTTGGGCCGAGGATGATAACTTATGACACTGAATTCACCTCAAGATGGAAGTAAATTGATTTGGGTCGAAGTTAATGACTAATAATCAAATTCAAGTGCTAAGGTCAATTTGGGTAACCACTTTTTAACACAAGGTTAGGGTGATTTGATTACGAGTGGTGTTTATGAGGTACGGGTTTGGTGATGCAAATGATAAAATTTTAATGAATCAAGTTCACTAGGTGATGATATGGGCTTTCTGAATAGATTATCAAAAAATTTAAAATGAGTGGATGGATTGGGAACGTTTGGGATAACAAATGGAGATTTAGAATGGTTAAACGGGGGTTTTAGGGGCTAAACGAAGATTTGGAATGATAAAATGGAGGTTTAAAATGATCAAATGGAGGATTTCAGAGGTTTAGAATGACAAAATGGAGGCTTGGGATGATGAGATAGAGGTTTGGAATGATTAAATGATGGTTTAGAGACTAAACGGATCCAAACGGGGTGATTTCGGTTGTTCAGGAGGGAAAATTCGCCCCTCTGCAGTAACCAGGAGGGCATAGTCGCCCTTCTGCAGTGAATCAAAGGGTGTAGTCACCCTTCTATAGTAAATCAGAGGGCCTAGTCACCCTTCTGCAGTAAATCAGAGGGCGCAGTCACCCTTCTACAGTGAACAGGGACTTGGTTTGATGAAAATGATTATGGCAAGGACTTTAAAATGACAATAATAAGGCCAATTCATCAAAAAGTTTATTGGTTTCTCACAAGAAAACACTTTCAAGCAAACACAATTCTATGATTAATGTTAAAGGTATGGCCAATGAGGTCTTAAACTAGGATGCACAAGGTGTCTAGGGAGTCCTTGATATACTCTCAGTATGTGAGGAACAACTGTGAACACCAACTTGTCACAAGCTCGAGTCAGGAACCCCAGCGAGATACTGAAGGGCTCGGACCAACTCTTCACGTCTATCTAGGTATCACCCTAGCTTCGATGCTCTGCCAATTATGATGCAACTGGATTGGGGTGCAAATTTTTCTCTCCCCCCTTTATATACCCCATCGATATGTGTGGTTGGAATCATCCCTTGGGGTGATGAAATCCTCAAGCAGGTCCCACTAGAAAGAAAGTACTAATCGTTTCCAACTACTCCCCAAACTCACACGAAGTGCAAGGGGAAAGTGAAAAAAAAACTAATGCCCCCTTTGGGTAACACAAAAAGATAGACACAACAAGCAATAAATATTACTTCCCCTAATTAAACTATGTTCTTATATTAACGAAAACAACAAGGATAGTTTTAAAAATCTGAGCTAATGGATGGCCCTGCAAGCAAATGTTAGTTGTTTTATCCCATGTTCTTCACTAATTTCACAAGAATATGCTGCAAAATGTTAGCAAAAACACAAATATCCTTGCAAGAAACAATGTTAGGGGGTTAGTACATAAAAATAGCAAAAAATAGGAACAAAAATGAAGCTAAAATGGTTGTTTTACCCTTCAAAATGTGTTTTTTTGGGGCGTATTCGCCCCTTTGTAGTGCTGAGGAAGGGCGTAGTCACCCCTTTGCAGTGTTGAGGAAGGGCGTAGACACCCCTCTACAATGACAGGAGGACGCAGTTGCCCTTCTACAGTGACCAAGAGGGCGTAGTCGCCCTTCTACAGTAAAATGTTAGCACAAAAAGTTCAACCAAGGCTTGTGGTCGCCCTTCTGTAGAAAATGTTAACAAGCCAAAAATCCAACCAAAGGCGTAGTCACCCTTCTGCATAAAAAATTAGCAAGCCAAAAATCCAAACAAGGTCATAGTTGCCCTTTTGCATAAAATATTACTAAGCCAAAAATCCAAACAAGGGCGTAGTCGCCCTTCCACAGAAAACATTAGTAAGCTAAAAATCCAAACAAAGGCTTAGTCATGATCCCTTTTGCAGTCACCAGGGGGCGTAGTTGCCCCTCTGCAGTCACCAGGGGGCGTAGTTTCCCTTCTGCAGTCACCAAGAGGGTGTAGTCACCCTTCTGTAGTCACCAGGAGGGCGTAGTCGCCCTTTTGCAGTCACTAGGAGGGTGCAGTCACCCCTCTATGACGTATTCCTGCAAACAGCTCAACAACAACAAATGTGAAATTGAGGAACCCACTTGTGGGTCCCACCGGTCGTGCCAGAAATGTGATATCCAAATATTTTACCAATTCTAAACAACTAAAATGCAATGGAAAAACACAAAGAAACACCTCAAGATTAGCCTAAGGAATTTGTTAATGCAAAGAGAAAAAGTGTAAAATGATTGCAAGTGGTTATACCTTCTCTTTATAGCCAGAACTCCTTGGTTGGCCCTTGATTTTGGATTACTTTGTATGCTCCTTAGATGGCTCTTGATGTGGCTAAATGCAAGATTTAACTATATGGTTGGATGAAAATGCAAATAGATAAAATAAATGGCTAGATGAGTGCATAAAATGACAACATTTAGTTGCAAAATGACTAAGTGTTCGAAATGCCTTAGAGGAGGGGGTATTTATAGAGAAACTTGAATTCTCTAGAGAATTCAATGGTTGAGATTTATCCAACAAGGCCAAGATGAATGGCTAAGGTGGGTTGAGGACTCACAAGCCCTCACATTTTGACATGTGGAATGTGAAGTGGCTAGGGGTGAGATGATGTGTAGGTGATGTGGAAGGGAGGTACATGATGTGGAGGAAGGATAAGTACCTTCCAAGTACCTTGGGGAGTGAGAAGTTTTCCTCAAAAAATAACTTCTTGTCCCCAAGTGAGAATGAAAGTGACATTTGAGAAATTTTGGAATTCCTCAAAAATCTCCATGGGAAAAGAGAAAGTGGTTGGAGAAATAAATGTGAATTAAAAATTCACATTCTTAGGAGGATCTAATGGATAAAAGAGGGTCCCCAAAAAGGTGGGAATTGGTCACATGTGAATGAGGTGGCAAGTCAAATGTTCTAGAAGCTTTGGAAGGATAAAATGTGAATTAAAAATTCACATGGGGAGGAGAGAAACCTAAGATGAGTAAAAGTGAATTAAAAATTCACATGGGAAAGAGGGTCAATGCCAAGAAAGGAAAATGAAAAGGTTGACTAAAAAGTGGTGCTAAAAGTGACTAATGACTTTGATTAAGGTTGTACAAATAGTTGATTAATATAGTTAATAGAAGATTAGAGGCAAGGCAAATGTAGGAGGATGTGACATTAATCTTTGATTAAAAGGATGCACATCTTAATCATGAATTAATTAAATTAATCCAAATTAGAAAGAGATTATGGAGGATGTGACAAGGAGAGAGAAAAGAAGAATTTTAAATTGATTTAATTCAAAAAGGTTAGGATGACTAAATTAAATAAATTGGTGTATTTATTTAATTTAGAGAGGAAAAATGTACAAGATAAAGTGTTTAATTGTTAAATTAAATACTTTAAGAACCTTAGGCGGGAAGTGTAATATTAATTAAATAAATTAATATTGATGGAATGAATGAATAAAGAGGTAAATATGATCATATGGGAGTGATCAAATTTGGATGTCTACAACTATAACCTCATAAGTTGATCTTATAAGATGAGAAATTTTGGACCAAATTATCAGATTAATATGTCTTCATTTTATTTATCGAATTAAAAAAACTGTCAATAATTAATGTTGGCATCAATGATAATGCATCAAAGAGTTTCTTCTTCATTATTTCAACAACATAAAACCTTTACATTCAAAGAGAGAGGAAGGGTTGTGTCATTTAGGGGTTGTCCTAAGTCAAATCTTGTGTTAGTGTTTCAACTTCGACAATGGCAATATCAATGATAAAAAGGATAAATGGTAGGAAGGAATGATGAATCAACAAAGTTTTGAAACTCACCACCCTTCAATGGCTTCCTTGAAGGATTGAATTCATGCACATCACCTCAAGGTCTTGGATCTTTCTTGCTTGATTTTCTTGAATTACTTGGAGACCTACAAAAGGGTTAGTGTTCACAAAAAATGATGACATGCATTAACTCACATAGGATTTGGCATGGTGCTTAGATCTTAAATTGTTGTAATAATGTTCAAAAATGTTTCTCTTGAATGCTCTTGACTTGCTCTTGACAATAATTTTCACCTATTGCTTCTTGTTAGATTTCAAATGATGCAATAACTAGGTATTTATATGCATTTATTCAATTTCTCACAACTTAAATCTCAATAGTCAACATTTACAACTTGAATTGGAAATGATAAAATGTTGATACCAGCATTCAAATTTTGAGCCCGAAAAAATAAGGGGACAAAGCCGCCCAAGGGTGTCCCTATTTTAGCCCTATTTTTCAAGGATTTAGGTACTAGGGGAAAAGCATTAAATAAATACATTTGTTCTATGCTTGTAATTTATCAAAAAATGGTAAAATAAGCCTCAAAATACATAATTTAGGAAGTTAGGGGTTCAATCAGATCCAATAAATTAAGGCGGGGTAAAAAATAGTGTGAAATTGTCAAGGGTGAATTTTTTTGATGCTACATACATGACCAAGGGCCAAGCTTAGTAGTAGCTCGAGGTTATTGACATAACCACAAGGTTGTCTAACATGAGATAATGACTGTGACCTATTTTTTTGGACCTCAAAGAGATATAAAGAAATGTTAATTTAAATCCACAAAAACCAACATTCAGAGTTCAAACCATCATGAAACAATTTTAAATGTAAGGTAATTCTCCATGGATTAGGAAAAATAGTTTAAATGTGGATTTTGAAGATTATTTCAAACCTATGAAAAGACACAACACAACTAACCAAGGCGGTTTATACCCAAAACTTGTGGATTTGGCCTTCATCAAAGGTGGTTTCTAATGAATTTCATGGTTTTTCATATATGCATGAGCGGTTTTAACATACAATTCGAGGTTTTTATTATTTGTTGGTGGTTTTTTGCTATCTTGACAATGGTTTTGGGAATTTATTAGGTGGTTTTCGCTATTCATGTGTGGTTTTTGAGGATTTTATGGAAGTTTTGAACCATTAAGTCATGATTTTGGCATATTTCAAAGAGATTTTCAAAATGATTTATGGTAGATTCAAGCCCATAGAGGTAACCTACAATTTAGCACGTTGATTCTTAGTATAATTCTTTGCAATGTATATATCTCCAAGAAGTATACCTAGTATATATGTACTAAAAATATAGTCTAACATGCAAATATACAATAACTATATGCTTTTATAAAATATCATACAAGTATACTCAAAAACTAGTATATATATGCAAAAGTAACTATATGTATACATTTTAAAAGTTTGTGTATATACCAAGACTAGGGAATACTTATATTACCTCTGATTTTTCTTTTTACATGCACAATATGGCATCTGTATGGTATGGATAGTATGGTATTCGTACGATAGTACAAAATTTCATACACTATGTCTTTCAATAGCCCTACAACTTTTCATCAAATAAATATCACGTGTCTTATGTCAAAATTCATCTCTCGGTTATCTTAGATGCAATGATATAGTTTGTTTTCCCCTTGAAGATACCAAGTTGATATCCAAAAATCACTCAAGGGCTTGCATAAATAGTTAGTGAGAAATCAACACAAAATACCAATATGTAAAATGACGTGAAATACAAGGGTCTCATCCCCAATAGAGTCTCAAGAATGTAAGCTCCAATTTATAAAATGAAAATGGAAATAAATGAAATGCAAGAGAAACATATCTAAACTATCAAAAACCTTATATAGAGCTCAACAATGAAAAAATCCAATATAACAACATAAACAATAAACTCAAAAGTTACCAAAACCTCAATTGTTGAATATGTTTTCCTTGATGTATTGGAATGTGGATGCTCTCTTTGCTTTAATATTACCAAATTGATAGCATGTACCTAGATTGAATGATAATGGATGATGGTTTGGATGAGAGAATGTTTGTAATTATATATTTTGGGAATGGAGAATGGATGACCAAGATCTGATTGTGAGATCAAAGGTGGAGAATGGTTGAGATGAATTCCCTAGGATCAAGGAGAGGATGAAGGGTGGAGATGAAGGTATTTAGAATATGCATGGCTAGGATTAACTTACCAAATTTAGTAAGTAGTTTTGAGGATGAGGGAAATTAAGGACATGTGCACCTAAAAGGGCTATAACTCTAGGATGTGTTGAGAGAATAAGGGGATAATAAGGACAAGTGTTCCTAGGTTCCCAATATTCTTGACATATGTTGAGAGAATAATGGGATCACAAGGATAAGTGTTCTTAGGTCCTATTATTCTTGGAAAGTGTTGAGAGGATAATGGCTTAATTAAATAATAATATTATTTAATTACTTTAGCCACATGGATGAGATGGATAATAAGTGGGATATGTAATTAATTATTTATTGTGATGAGATGGGAAAAGATGGTTAATTAAATAATATGATTATTTAATTATGGACTTTAGGTGAAAGGGTTATGTCCTAAGTTAATTAGGACTAGGTGATGGGACATAAGTTTATGTGATGAAAATGATCGATTAGGGACTAGGTGATGAATAGTCCTAGGGAAAATTTTAGGTGTCTACAAATTTATTTTATAATTCTTTGATTTAGGTTTGTATTTAGGAATTATGTAACATAAAACCTCAGAATGTCCTCTCTACCTATATATTGGATACATTTTTTGTATTATAGATTCATTGCATACCTTTTATCTACAAGATCAAGGTACATGATAATCATTATAAGTAATATGTAGTTTTGGTTTAAACTATATTTCTGCAATTGTACGAGTGGGTACACAACCATTTCTAAAGTCCTATTTTCCCAAACAATTCTTTGTCAAATACCACCCACTTAGATGAATTAGAGATAGAAATATAGACAAACATATACCTGCAAACACCTAAAGGGGTGGTTGACATGACTTATTAATTTTAATGGTTTTAAGTTTACCTAAAATGTAGGCCTTTTGTGGAAGATTTTCCTTTTGTTTGGACTTAAAGGTGTTTTTTTCCTTAATTATTTCTAGTGATTTAAAGGGATGGTAAGAGAAATTTTTGGTGCAATTATATTAGGCTACAAGTGCATTAGTTCAATTTTGACAACATGACCTATAAACCTAGACCAAAGCCATAATTTATGTCGAACACTACAATAAGTTATTTTTTTAAAAGGAACACTTTCTATTTTCTAATCACCAAGATCCCTAATGGGAGAGGTGAGATCATACAAAATATAAGTGCACAAGTTTTCATATTATAACAATTTAATTTGAAAACCTTCTCAAAGTATATTAAATCGAGTAAGACCTAACCAAAGGATTAGACTACATTTCATTATCAACAAGATCCCTAATAGGTGAGATGAGAGCATATGAAAATTGTCTAATTTAGTTTAGAAGTCTATCATGTAAATTTTATAAAGTTAAAATAATTTATACATTCCAATATAGTTTAATGGTGGATTAGAGAAGGATCTAGATTAAATGACAATACAAATCAATCTTTCCACCCTAAACATCAAAATGTAAAATCAACAAATGGGTTGTGCTTGGTTGTTGTCCTCAAGGGAGAGCCAAGTAGGTTTTGGTTGCTTTGTTGTAAAGTGCAAGGATTGATGGATGATGTTATGAATTAGGTTAATTATGACCAAATTGACTAAATGTTATATAATACAAATGCTATAGAATGGACAAAAAAAAGAAAATCTGAGAAGATGTAGAGAGGAACCTAACATAATAAATTAAGGTTGATTAAGGAGGATGCCAAAGTGACGTGTGGACATTGGTGTGTCATACTGTAATCTAAAAGATACCAAAATTTAGGTTTTTTTATTTGTACAAATGATCACTTGGGAAAAATAAAAATAAAAATTCAATATGTGAATATGCTTGTGTAATCAAAATGACCTAATATCTTTATGAAAAATTCTGAAATCTAGGGGATAAGGTTTAGGATTCTTCAAAAGGCTCAAGATGTCAAATCTTCCTTCCACAACAGCAACCTAGACATCTACAAAATGAAAATGGAAAATGGGTTGGGCTTTATAGGGGCTTTACTTAGTCATATCTCATGTTGGTGTTCTCACCTCCACAACAATAAAGATGATTGATGATAAAGAGTGCATTATCTTAGGGGAGATGAGGCTAAATAAATAAAAATGACAATGATAATCAACACAATGACAAATTTTACCACTCATATTTGAAACCATTGTTGGATTGGTATAGCCACACAAATCATGCACAAGGAGGAGGAATATGTTTCCTTGAGATCATGAAAGTGTTAGTATATATGAAAATAATAATAACAATAAATAAGAAATATCACATGATACTTAAACATAAGTTTTTTGTAATAATGAAGTTCATAAGTTGGAAAATTACAGACTATAGATTGCTTGGATCATGTCTCTAATCATTTTCCTTCTTGCTTATTTTTTCTAGACTAGTGAAGGAGAGAAGGGGTTACATATATATGATTTCAAGCATATGTTGAACATTAGAAATAATAAGAGGGGGGTGAATCAGTATTCACTAAAATTCATTGACTTCATCAATTTAAACATCCATTCCAAGCATCACATTAAACTTGCAGTAATGGAAATGAACATATAAATCATGCATCACATCAAGGAACAAAAGATTACCATATTTACATGGAAAACCCTTGAAAGGGAAAAACCACAGTGAAGATTAGCTCACAATATATTATAACTAGTTACAATGGAGATTACAAAATGGTGGACTCACTATCCAAAAAGAAAAAATGGCTCATTGTCCATGGCTCACTACCTCAATAAAAAATATAGAGGAAATGGTGGCTCACTGCCAAAATGAATTTCTAATAAGGCATCTACAAAATTCCAAAGATACAATTCTAATTAAGCTCTGAAAACTGACAACACACTTCATACTTCACCACCACCCCTTTCACACTTCACTCTACATCAGATCTTGCATGCACTCTACACACCACTATACTCATCTTTGCACAATGAGTTAACCTTGCATAAATACTACAACCAACCAAAACATCAATTAGGTCAGCCTAATTGTATGAATCGTGTACCACATAACCTATCAGCTCAAAACTCCATTCCACACACTTTAAAGAATAAACTAAAATGTGTACACCTCCAAAATAGGTCAACATGACCTGTAATCACTCCCATAAATTCGCTCCTTACATACTTCAACTCCGCACGACCCCAAAATCCTTAGGTCGACACCACATAGCATGAGCCTTTGCTTTGTATGAGGGAGGAAATGATCTGAGCACTTTAGCCACAATTTCTTCCTCATCCATGATACCACCAACACATATAATACCCATCACTAGTTCATTTACTCTCTGCATAAAAGAGGAAATATTTTCATCTTCACCCATCTTCAAATTTTCATACTTTCCTTTCAAGCTCTATAGCTTAGCCATCTTCACATGTGCATCTCCTTCATACAAATTTTCCAGCTTCTTCCACATCTCATGAGCTATCTTCAGACCTAACACATTTTTCATATATGAATCTGTTAGAGAACTCAACAAAGCTTCCATAGCCCAAAAATTATTCTCAGCCTCTTTAATCTCATTAGCAGTGGAAGGACCATTTTGAGAAATAATATATTTGTTCTTTGTAATCTTCCAGAAGGGTTCACCAATACACTTCAAATGACACTCCATCCTATATTTCCACAATGAGTAGTTTGTTCCATCGAATCTAGGACTATCCTTCTTGTATGATGCCATCTCAGATCACCTCAAGCTTTTAAACTTCTTCAGAGGAACCTACTCTAATACCAATTGTTGGAAAAACAAGGACAAACAACTAAGAGGGGGGGTGAATCGTTGTCACAGAATATTCAAGCTTTTTCAAACTATACTTAACTTAATCTCAAATCTGATGAATGAATAGTAAACCATGAACAAACAACACATCACAAACATAGAGAACACCGAGATTTTTTACGTGGAAACCCTGTTAGGGGAAAAACCATGGTGGATGTTAGTCCACAATATTATACCCTATTAAAATTATAATGAAAAATAGTGGGAATGCACATGCATTCAGGCACACTGCCTAGAGTTCACTTTTCAAATACAAAAGACGACTCACTGTCCAAATAAGGGTTTGGATTAAAACCATTCAAATTGTGAATTGATAAAATAGCTTCTTCAAAAGCCTGATTACAATTCCAATTAAGCATAGAAAACCTTCTTCACTCTTCAATCAAACTTCTTCACACTTCGCTCAATCTTTTTCACACTTTGCTTTGCAATCGAATGATATTCACAAATACACACATAGGAGCACACCGATCACACTTTACAATGATGAAACAATCACTCTTATATATCCACAACATGGAATTACATTAACAACTTAGTCGGCCAAAAATATAAAACATATTTTCAATGTCGGACCAAATTTACAAATAAATTTTCAATGTGGATCAAACACCGTCGGCCAATACCATGATGTGACCCAAAAAAATATCCTCAAGCATGCCAAACATTCAAAATTAAATCTTTAAGGATCCACAACCACCATGTTGGGAAAAAACATGAAAACCGATGTAGTACCCCTCCGTCTATGCTATGCTTTATGTTGTTATGTTTTCATACTATTAGACCTATGATATTTTGTTGGATATTTTGATCGTTGGTTTTGAGCGATAGTGGATTTATTCTATGATATGATGATATATTGTTTGATGATTACTGATTTTAGACATGATTTGATATAGCGTAGATGTTTACTTTCGGTTGAATATTGCTATGTACATGTTATGATGGACTAACAGCTATTTATTTTTTCAATTTATTGTGACGTGTATTGGTGTGGAGAATGAAATCGCATCACTCGCTTGTGAGTGCCCTGTGATATCCGTGATTTTCTCCACACGGTGTGTATGTTTAATGCTTTATATATATATATGTATGCACGTTATTTGATTAGTTGCAGGAATTGCAAGTACATGACACCGACTCCACCTGGGTACTCAGGTCTGAGTGTGTCAAGACTCAACAGATATGTTGATCAGGAGATAGTAGTCTGGTTTACCCTAGTCTAGTCTATAATCCTGGTCTTAGTACATCGTCTGTTTTTGGTTTGAGTCATAGGATTGTCTGTCTTTTCTGTTTGGATAAATTGCTTGGAAGGTAAATTTGGTTAAATTTTAATGTTGGTTTTGTGCTTTAAATTATTAGTATTTAAATTAATATTTTAATGTTGAAGAAATTACTTGCTTGATTATTTAATTAGTTAATTAGCTTATTTGGTTAAATGGTTTGATTTTAAAAGATCGAACTTATTTAATTAAATTAATTAATTAATTAAATTAAATTATTAAGTGTGTAAATAGTTTATTTGAAAATTAAATATTTTTAAGGAAATGGCATTTGAAATTGTAAATTAAAATAAAAATAAAATGCATGCAATTGAAAATTGATTTTTTTAAAATTTAAAATAAAATAAATATTAGCATGCAAATTTGAATTGGCAAGATTGTCGAGAAGTGGAGAAGATATTTTTGCAACCACTTCTCGACATGTGTGCCAGTGCTTTAATTAAAATATTGTTGGGGAAAATTTGTTACGGAGGATATTTTGGATCTCGGGAAAAACACAGAGGTTGTTCAATTTTTCCTCACGGGGAAATTATCAGAGCTTTTGCAAAAATTCCCTTGCTATGTAAAAAAATCATTTTTATTCATAGAAATTGTTATCTCTTTGGTTATATTTCTTTGTGAAAGATCCTCCAAAGGATCTTGGTGGTTGGTTAAGCTATTTGGGATTTGAAGATTTTGTTTTGAGGAAGATTTTGGGATTTGCTGTACGGGAAGAGATTAGAAGCTTTAGGCAACAGAGGCAACAAAAAAAAAATTCTCTTCACCAGTTAGCAAAGGAAATTAGGTAATCCTCTTGTAAAATTCATTTTATTTGTTTTGGAAAGAAAAGCTTCTGTAGATGTTTGTTGTGTGAATTCTTGATGGCTTCAGGAAAGCTTCTGTAAAAAAAAAAAATTCTTTGTTGAAAGTATTTTAAGTTTGTAAAGGGAAATGATTCCTCAAGGAATAATTTGGGATATGAAACAAAATGTTTGTGCGTGATTTCATTTGAAAACCCTGTAGAAGATTATTTAATTTCCCTACTGTGATTTAATTTTACAATGTAAATGTGATTTAATTGAATTTATTTTTTTTAAAACGCCGTCGTATGGACAAAATCAACAGATTGAAGTATTGTTATATTTTTTAAAAAAATGAGGATTATTATTGTCAAATTCGTAGGGTTTAAATTCTTTTATACAAAAGAAATTTCATTTTTTATTTTATGTTGACTGTATATGAAATATAAGGGCTTATTTATGGGGGCCGTGGGGGTTTTTCCCCACAGTCACCACCCCTAAGGGAGGCGATGGTGGGAGGTGGCTGCAGCCGCTCCCACAGCCGTCACCCCTAAGGGAGGCAATGGTAGGAGAAACTCCCACCGCCTCCGCCCATGTACAGGTCGGCTCGACTGTGGCCGTTGCTTGCCGAAACCCTTACTGTGGCCAGACTGCGAATAAATATTTGACTTCATTATTTTTTTAATTTTAAATGCATTCAAATTTTATTTGGAATTTTAAAAGTTAATTTAAATGTGTAAAGTGTTTAATTCGGATTTTATTTAATGATTATAAATATATATATATTTGTTGGAATTAAATATATTATTTTAATATTAATATTTATATATTTACATATGTATATATGTTTGTATATAGATATTTGTAAAGTTGTGAATTTATTAAATCAGAAAAATAATTTTTGTTTTTTTTTTTAAATTCATGAGAAATTTGAAATTGTGAAAGTATAGAAAATGATCATTTGCAAATTTGTGAAAAATTAGAAGAGTGAATTAAAAGAAAACAATTACATTCATTGTTCTCAAAATAGATCTTTTATTAAAATGATTTATAAATATGTTGTATTCAAACTCATACATATGGAATTAGTATATCCAAATGATAGACAAGAATTTGCTTTAAATTGTTTGAATTTTGTGATTGGGAAAATGGGGAGAGTCTCTAATGATCAAGTCTTCCAGACCAAATTATTAAATGGGGAAATTGTGATTGATAAGTTAAATTCTGGTGTTAACTAAGGTTGTGTACATGACTTTGCATGGTGGTATGATACCTGTGTTATAAACAATGAATGATGTTCGTTATAACATGTTTGGTCTTTTATATGGATTTTGGTTGTATGTACACCTTATAAACCTTAGTCAGAGAACATATATTCCCATGTTATGTTTAGGGGAGTGGCTATTTGTAAGGGCCGACACACAAAGTGGTGTCAGGGTAACTTACAAATAGTTAGTAAGTCAGTGAAAACTAAAGAACACAATAGTTAGATTTAAAACACTTAACAAGATGCTTATGCCTCTCTTATGACTCTTGAGCTACTTCAGTCATGAGTATAAGATGAGAAGGCCTGGAATGGAAAATCGGTGTCTTGTTTCTTCAAGAGACAGTCGATTCCACAATAGTATGCAATAGGGGCCGGTTTCGTAAGAGGTTACCAGGGTAACCCAAGGATTGGGGGCCGGAACCTAGAAAGAAACACCAAGGTAACCTTTGCAACGTTGTGATGACACTCCACCTAGAATAACAATTAACCTTGTATTTGTGAAACATTCAATTGTCTAAATCTGGAAGCAATGTAACCGATAGTTTGTTGAGTACTAGAGTCTAGGGTTAGTAGATTAGGTCTAGGTAACCTTATTACTATCTCCTAGCATGGGGGGTGGACCTACGGGTACCACATGGTTGGGTGGAATGTGCACCTTAATCCGTTGGGTCCCCTGTTTGATCACAGCATCGAGATCTTCATGGATGGAGAGCTCGCACTTGGAAACTTATGTGTATTTCAACATTGTATATTGTAAAATTTTGTATTTGAAACATCCCTCAAATGTTGTGAGGTGAACACTTGTAATTGTAATCATTATTGAACTACCTCATCAGATGGATGAGTATTGTATATAATATCAAATGCAATGTATTGAACAAATTTGTACCTTATGTTATCTTGAATGGAAAATTTCAATGTTATGCAATGGTTATCTTTATGTTATAAATTAATATGTGCAATGCGAAATACTTAAGTCACTTATGGAAAACTCAAGTAGTGTAACGTCGCTTAGCCTAATGAATGTATGCAACTAATTAACTTAATAATTAAACTTTAAAAAAAAATTATTACACCTTTATACACATTTGCAACATTCTTAGGTTATTAAGACGGGGCATTACAGATTGGTATCAGAGCCAAGGTTACAAACACTGGACGCTCTGGGTAATCACGAGCCCATTAGGTTGACCTAGTATGTAGTGTCGCAACTGTTAGCCTTGGTTGAATAGTATCTAAGACTCGTTATTGTTATGTGTAGGAACATGCCTAGGCGAGGAGGAAGAGGTCATGGTAGAGGTTGAGGTGGAGGCCGAGGGCCAATCCCTCAGGTTACTCCCCCTCCTAGCCTTCATCACAGTGATCAGGTAGAACAGATGGGTCAGAGAAATGAGGGACAGAATCCCGCATAGTTAGGAGTAGAGGGTTCTCAGATACGTCCACTATTAGAGGAGGTCTTAGCTCATCTTGGACCTAGATAGGTAGATGAGCAGGAGGTTGTCAGAGAGAGAGATAGATCTCCTAGGAGAGTAGAGGACACAGCACATCAGGATGCTATCACTGTAGGTCATATGAGGGATTTACTGAGAGCATGCTCTCCTACCTTTGATGGTACTGGAGGTGGCTTAGAGGCTGAGACCTAGCTACTGGATTTGGGTAGATGCTTCGCCATGCACCCATACAGTAGCAATACCCATGCCAGATGCGCTATTATGCACTTGAGAGGATTCGCCTCTACTTGGTGGCGCCTAGAGGAGCAGAAGCTCCACTTGGATATTGGTTCTGTGTCTTGGGAGATGTTCCTCGAGAGGTTTAGAGCTCGGTTCCTTTCAGAACATTGGAGGCAGTGTAGGGCTGATGAGTTCCATGATCTACGTCAGTTGGCTCTTTCTGTAGAGCAATATGAACGTAGGTTCTATGAACTCAAGCAGTATGCTGGTATTGGCGATGATGAGCCTATGCTAGTACAACACTTTATCAGGGGTTTAAACACCTGCATTAGTGGTGGTGTCTGAGTCTTTGAGCCAAAGACTATGGAAGTCGCGGTGGAGAAGGCTCGCATAGTAGAGGAGAACCTTATTATGGCTTTAGGTGGGCACACAGGAGTGCAGATTGGCAGTGCTCCTGCAGCACGTTTTAGTCCACGGGGTGGACAGGCACGGACAAGAGGTTCTTCTAAGAACCAACAGACACCCACAAAGGGTGGGCAGCAACAACAACAACGAACACCTCAAAGACCTATCTCTTTGTGGATGATATCTGCTATGCAATTAAAGAGATTTCTTCGTCAAGGATGTCAACTGTTTGCAACAACAGTTACTAATTTGGAAGAGGGTGAGAGTTGAGAGGTATCTCTTGATGATCATCCTATTCTTAGGGAATTTTCTGATGTGTTTCCCATTGACATTCTTGGAATGCCACCAAAGAGGGATATTGACTTTAGAGTTGACCTAGTTCCTAGAGCTGAGCCTATATCTAGAGCTCCTTATAGAATGATGACTCAGGAGTTAGAGGAACTTCGAATTCAGTTAGAGGAACTGTTAGAAAAGGGATTCATTCGTCCAAGTGTTTCCCCTTGGGGAGCACCTGTCATCTTCATAAAGAAGAAGGACGGATCTCTTAGGCTGTGCATTGACTATTGTCAATTGAACAAGGTTACGATTAAGAACCGTTATCCTTTGCCTAGAATCGATGATATTTTTGATCAAATTAAGGGAGCTAATGTGTTCTCCAAAATCTATTTGAAATCTGGTTACCATCAATTGTGAATAGCTGTAGCAGGCATTCATAAAACTACTTTTCGAACTTGATATGGGCACTATGAATTCACAGTAGTACCATTTGGATTAACAAATGCACCATCAGTATTAATGAGTTTAATGAATGGTGTTTTTCATACTTACCTTGATCGTTTTGTCCTGGTATTTCTCGATGATATATTAGTTTATTCGAGAAACATGAAGGAACATGAAGAACACTTGAGGCAGGTATTGCAGTGTTTAAGGGAAAATCAATTGTATGCGAACCTAAAGAAGTGTGACTTCTTTCAACCTGAAATAAAATACCTTGGACATGTGATATCTAGAAAAGGTATCGCTGTGGATCCTTCTAAGATCCAAGCTATTGTGGATTGGCCCGCGCCTACTAATGTAGGTGAAGTTCGTAGTTTTATGGGTCTAGTTGGCTATTATAGGCGTTTTGTAGAGGGGTTTTCTAGAATAGGTCATCATATTACTTCTCTTCAAAGGAAAGGGAAGAAGTTTGTTTGGACAAAGCAATGTCAATTGGCTTTTCAGACTCTTAAAGAAAAGTTAACTAATGCACCTATACTCATTGTTCCCGATCCTACTAAGGATTTCGTGGTATGCACGGATGCATCCTTAGAGGGTTTGGGAGCAATATTGATGCAAGATGGGTGTGTGATTGCTTATGAGTCTCGCAAACTCAAAGATCACGAATTAAACTATCCTACTCATGACCTAGAACTAGCTGCAGTAGTGCATGCATTAGTCTGATGGAGGCATTTTCTATTAGGTCATCATTTTGAACTTCATACTGATCACCATAGTTTGCAATACATCTTTACGCAACCTAACTTGAATGCTAGGAAAAGACGGTGGATGGAGTTCCTGAGTGAGTACGATTTTGAAGTAAAATATGTTCAAGGAAAAGAGAACGTAGTGGCTGACACCCTTAGTCGACATCGACATGAGATCTCTGCTACTACTCTTGAAGTTGATTTGAGAGGTCAAATAGTAGCTGCACTTCCTACTGATAGATTATATCAGGAAGTGAGGTCAGAGATTGAATCGGGTAGGCCTTTAGAAGGTCGATTTGTAGGGTATGTCTTGGAATCGGATGGTATATTACGGCATTTAGGTCACATTTATGTACCTCATTTCGAAGGTCTTCGTACATTAATTATGACTGAAGCTCATCGAGCTCCGTATTCAGCTCATCCAGGAGTCAAGAAAATGCAGGCCAATCTTCAGCAATTATATTTCTGGCCTGGTATGAAATGTGATATTGCTAATTATGTATCAAGATGTCTTGAATGCCAGCGAGTCAAAGCTGAGCATCAACATCCCACTGGATTATTGCAGCCACATCTCATTCCAGAATGGAAATGGGATATTATATCTGTTGACTTTATTGTAGGGTTACCCATGTCATCACGTCGACATGATGCCATTATGGTAACTGTTGACCATTTGACTAAAGTAGCTCACTTTTCACCTGTATGATCATCATACAATGCTTCATCCGTAGCTAGGATATTCATGGAGGAAATCGTTAGATTACATGGGATTCCTCATAGGATCATTTCAGATAGAGATCCTGTATTTACTTCAGCCCTATGGACTTCATTACAACATGCTCTAGGTACACAGTTGAACTTTAGTTCAGCATATCATCCTCAAACTGATGGTCAAACAGAGAGAGTTAACCAAATATTAGAGGATATGCTTAGAATTTACGTAATGGACCAACAATCACATTGGGAGGATTATTTGTACTTAGTAGAATTCACTTATAATAACGGATATCAGAGTTCCATAGGTATGCCACCATTTCAGGCATTATACGGTCGTCCTTGTCGAACTTCACTTAGTTGGGATCAACTTGAGGATAGAGTGTTACTTGGACCTGAGATGCTTCGTGACATGGAGGAACAGGTTGACCATATTAGAGAGCATTTGATAACAGCTCAGGATAGGCAAAAGAAATATGCCGATGCGCATAGGGTCGATCGATAGTTTGCTGTTGGTGATAGAGTGTTTCTTCGAGTGCGACCGCGAAAGAGTCCAATCCGTTATGGAAAAGGCTCTAAGCTTGCACCTTGTTTCATTGGGCCATTCGATATTTTAGAGAGAATTGGTCCCATGGCATATCGACTCGCCTTACCACCCAGTTTGTCTCGTATTCATGATGTTTTTCATGTATCAGTTCTTAGACCATATCATCCCGACATATCTCATGTACTTGATTGGAATGCATTACAGGTAGAGGACAGGCAGCTGGCTTTGGAGCCCGTGGCCATTCCACAGTGCCAGACACTCGGTCTTAGGGGTCGAGACGTTGATTAGGTGAGGGTCTAATGGGATCCTAGCTATGAGGCTTTTGCTACCTAGGAGGATGTGACACGCATGAGGGAACTTTATCCCTATTTGTTCGCAGGCTTTCAGGAGCAAGCCTGATCCTAGGGGGGGAGGATGTAGTACCCTCCATCTATGCTATGCTTTCTGTTGTTATGTTTTCATACTATTAGACCTATGATATTTTGTTGGATATTTTGATCACTGGTTTTGAGCGATAGTGGAATTATTCTGTGATATGATGATATATTGTTTGATGATTACTGATTTTAGACATGATTTGATATAGCGTAGATGTTTACTTTCGGTTGAATATTGCTATGTACATGTTATTATGGACTAACAGCTATTTATTTCGTTAGTTTGTTGTGACGTGTATTGGTGTGGAGAATGGAATCGCATCACTCGCTTGTGAGTGCCCTGTGATATCTATGATTTTCTCCGCATGGTCTGTCTGTTTAATGCTTTATATATATATGTGTATGCACGTTATTTGATTGGTTGCAGGAATTGCAGGTACATGACACCGACTCCACCTAGGTACTCAGGTCTGAGCATGTCAAGACTCAACGGATATGTTGATCGGGAGATAGTAATCTGGTTTACCCTAGTCTAGTCTATAATCCTGGTCTTAGTACATCATCTGTTTTTAGTTTGAGTCATAGGATTGTCTGTCTTTTCTATTTGGATAAATTGCTTGGAAGGTAAATTTGGTTAAATTTTAATGTTGGTTTTGTGCTTTAAATTATTGGTATTTAAATTAATATTTTAATGTTGAAGAAATTACTTGCTTGATTATTTAATTAGTTAATTAGCTTATTTGGTTAAATGGTTTGATTTTAAAAGATCGAACTTATTTAATTAAATAAATTAATTAATTAAATTAAATTATTAAGTGTGTAAATAGTTTATTTGAAAATTAAATATTTTTAAGGAAATGGCATTTGAAATTGTAAATTAAAATAAAAATAAAATGCATGCAATTGAAAATTGATTTTTTTAAAATTTAAAATAAAATAAATATTAGCATGCAAATTTGAATTGGCAAGATTGTCGAGAAGTGGAGAAGATATTTTTGCAACCACTTCTCGACATGTGTGCCAGTGCTTTAATTAAAATATTGTTGGGGAAAATTTGTTACGGAGGATATTTTGGATCTTGGGAAAAACACAGAGGTTGTTCAATTTTTCCTCACGGGGAAATTATCAGAGCTTTTGCAAAAATTCCCTTGCTGTGTAAAAAAATTATTTTTATTCATAGAAATTGTTATCTCTCTGGTTATATTTCTTTGTGAAATATCCTCCAAAGGATCTTGGTGGTTGGTTAAGCTATTTCAGATTTGAAGATTTTGTTTTGAGGAAGATTTTGGGATTTGCTGTACAAGAAGAGATTAGAAGCTTTAGGCAACAGAGGCAACAAAAAAAAATTCTCTTCACCAGTTAGCAAAGGAAATCAGGTAATCCTCTTGTAAAATTCATTTTATTTGTTTTGGAAAGAAAAGCTTATGTAGATGTTTGCTGTGTGAATTCTTGATGGCTTCAGGAAAGCTTCTGTTAAAAAAAAAAAATTCTTTGTTGAAAGTATTTTAAATTTGTAAAGGGAAATGATTCCTCAAGGAATAATTTGGGATATGAAACAAAATGTTTGCACGTGATTTCATTTGAAAACCCCGTAGAAGATTATTTAATTTCCCTACTATGATTTAATTTTACAATGTAAATGTGATTTAATTGATTTTATTTTTTTTAAATCGCCGCCGTACGGACGAAATTAACAGATTGAAGTATTGTTATATTTTTTTTTTAAAATGAGGATTATTATTGTCAAATTCGCAGTGTTTAAATTCTTTTATACAAAAGAAATTTGGTTTTTTATTTTATGTTGACTGTATATGAAATATAAGGGCTTATTTATGGGGCCCATGGGGGTTTTTCCCCATAGTCGCCGCCCCTAAGGGAGGCGACGGTGGGAGGTGGCTGCGGCTGCTCCCACAGCCACCGCCCCTAAGGGAGGCGACAGTGGGAGAAACTCCCACCGCCTCCGCCCATGTACAGGTCGGCTCGGTTGTGGCTGTTGCTTGTCGAAACCCTTACTGCAGCCAGACTGCGAATAAATATTTTACTTCGTTATTTTTTTTAATTTTAAATGCATTTAATTTTATTTGGAATTTTAAAAGTTAATTTAAATGTGTAAAGTGTTTAATTCGGATTTTATTTAATGATTATAAATATATATATATATATATATGTTGGAATTAAATATATTATTTTTATATTAATATTTATATATTTACATATGTATATATGTTTGTATATAGATATTTGTAAAGTTGTGAATTTATTAAATCAGAAAAATATTTTTTGTTTTTTTTTTAAATTCATGAGAAATTTGAAATTGTGAAAGTATAGAAAATGATCATTTGCAAATTTGTGAAAATTAGAAGAGTGAATTAAAAGAAAACAATTACATTCATTGTTCTCAAAATAGATCTTTTATTAAAATGATTTATAAATATGCTGTATTCAAACTCATACATATGGATTTAGTATATCCAAATGATAGACAAGAATTTGCTTTAAATTGTTTTAATTTTGTGATTGGGCAAATGGGGAGAGTCTCTAATGATCAAGTCTTCCAGACCAAATTATTAAATGGGGAAATTGTGATTGATAAGTTAAATTCTGGTGTTAACTAAGGTTGTGTACATGACTTTGCATGGTGGTATGATACCTGTGTTATAAATAATGAATGATGCTCGTTATAACATGTTTGGTCTTTTATATGGATTTTGGTTGTATGTACACCTTATAAACCTTAGTCAAAGAACATATATTCCCATGTTATGTTTAGGGGAGTGCCTATCTGTAAGGGCCGACACACAAAGTGGTGTCAGGGTAACTTACAAATAGTTAGTAAGTCAGTGAAAACTAAAGAACACAGTAGTTAGATTTAAAACACTTAACAAGATGCTTATGCCTCTCTTATGACTCTTGAGCTACTTCAGTCATGAGTATAAGATGAGAAGGCCTGGAATGGAAAATCGGTGTCTTGTTTCTTCAAGAGACAGTCGATTCCACAATAGTATGCAATAGGGGTCGGGTTTCGTAAGAGGTTACCAGGGTAACCCAAGGATTGGGGGTTGGAACCTAGGAAGAAACACCAGGGTAACCTTTGCAACGTTGTGATGACACTCCACCTAGAATAAGAGTTAACCTTGTATTTGTGAAACATTCAATTGTCTAAATCTGGAAGCAATGTAACCAATAGTTTGTTGAGTACTATAGTCTAGGGTTAGTAGATTAGGTCTAGGTAACCTTATTACTATCTCCTAGCACGGGGGGTGGACCTACGGGTACCACATGGTTGGGTGGAATGTGCACCTTAATCCGTTAGGTCCCCAGTTTGATCACAGCATTGAGATCTTCATGGATGGAGAGATTGCACTTGAAAACTTATGTGTATTTCAACATTGTATATTGTAAAATTTTGTATTTGAAACATCCCTCAAATGTTGTGAGGTGAACACTTGTAATTGTAATCATTATTGAACTACCTCATTAGATGGATGAGTATTGTATATAATATCAAATACAATGTATTGAACAAATTTGTACCTTATGTTATCTTGAATGGAAAATTTCAATGTTATGTAATGGTTATCTTTATGTTATAAATTAATATGTGCAATGCGAAATACTTAAGTCACTTATGGAAAACTCAAGTAGTGTAACGTCGCTTAGCCTAATGAATGTATGCAACTAATTAACTTAATAAGTAAACTTTAAAAAAAAAAATTATTACACCTTTATACACATTTGCAACATTCTTAGGTTATTAAGACGGGGAATTACAATCGAACATACCAAGAAAAATCTTCAACCACGAGCACATCGATCAATGCAGACATACCACAAAGATAGAGCATGATCTATAAATATCCATGAGCACCAAGAAACAATAGAGAAACATCCACGGAAACTATAATTATCAAAATTATACCAACTTTAATCAAGAACACTGACAAAACCCACAAAAGTACTGTCAGAACACAAATCTTCATAACTTGAACAAATCTTCACGCGGACCTCTAAAACTTCTAGTGGATGGACTAGATATACTCATTAGAAAACCCTTTATTCCATATTATTTTATATTCAACGTACATAACAAGACACCTTCATGACCATCATAGTTCCACTGGGAACCTATAACACTTTCTTTAACAATTTTCTCAATATCCTTGACATATACAACCTTCAATACATCAGATGCTAATAGTGTTGACATCAATGACAACCACATATCAGCAGCACAATCAAAGCATCCAACAAACACTTTCCACTTGGAGCACACATTATTTTGATGTCTTTAAACACTTCCTCAAAACCACATAGCATAAAGTTGATCTATGCTAGAATGCAAAGCATTCTAATTTGCACTCTATACTATTAACAGTATCATTACAAATCCAATACTATGTCAACATTATCTTCATCTGTAGAAGATATACAACCTTGAAAATTTGGATCTAAACACTTTCAATATACATCTTCAACACATTAAAATTGCATGACAATATTTTCATAGCGAAGCAATATGGACCACAAAACTAGTTTACTGTAACACTGGAATTGCACTCTAAGACTTAGCCAATGATCCACACCATTTTATCTTCTCTGGACCAACACTTCTACATTTCTACAATGGGTTGAAATCAATGAAAACACCATACACCATACATACACCGTTATGCTCATGTTTCCAACAACATGTATCCAAGTAACCATTTGGGAAAGGCTGACAAGCAAGGTCATGTTCTTAATCACAACAAGGCTTACTTTTGGATCCAAAATTTTTGGCAGGAATGGCTAGGATGCTAGCATTTGGTGTTTGTGTCCAAACCTAACTCACTCTAAAAGGGCCTGGTAAATAAGGATTTCTCCAAGTTTTCCAAAAATATGATGAAATAAGAACATTGCAAACAAAATTAAACACACATGCCAACCTAAGTGCCAAACCTAGCATGAAATTGTAAGTGGTAACAATTTATGATGCCATAAATATATAATCTATCAATTTACCTTGAACTTAAATTAACATGGAAATAAAAATCATCTCTAATGTTAGTAGTAAATTTTTATTTAACACCACAAAGAATTTATTTATCTAAGAAAACCAATTTAATTCTAAATAATATTGAGAAATTGGAGACTTGTAATATTTCTAAGAGTATTAATTTTATACATGTTATAAAATTTAATAGATCATAATCTGCTTTGACTTAATCCCTAATCAATTCTCTATTAAAATTAATTGATAATAGATCAAATTCACAACTAAAGAAATGACATCATATTAGTTAATTTCAACTCTTAAATCTAGATGCTAAGTCATTAATATATTTGTAGTTCAAAAATAACAATGCTAAAAGTTAGGTTTAAATAACAACAATAATTCCAAACATTTATTCTAATAATCATTTCATTCTAAACTCAACCATACTTTGTTTCTTATCAAATAAAAGATCTTGTATTTGAAACCTAACTTTGAAAATCAAAAAGTTATGAGAAGTAATGATATGAAAATTATTAATGATATCAAGTTTCCACATTTCATATTGTTTTGATTATATGGGAAAAACAAGTTTTGAAGGGACTCGAAACCTTTATAATCTGCTCTCAACCTGATTTATTTACATTGATTTCATTACATATTGTTTATTTATACTTATTTCTAGATTTGATTGCATAAGAATTTTTGCATCAACCTATTCAATATTGATATGAGATAAAATTATAAGAAATCAAGATAGTCAACCTACTTAATACAAATTGATAACATTATATGATTGAAATGACATAACCAAGAATAATAACTAATATTATTGAAATAAATAACAACTTGCTAATTTAACTAAAGTTATAACTATTCAGCTAGAATAATAAATTCTTGATTACAATATAAGTGATACTAATGATATTTCAAGTTAATATCTAAATCTAATATTAACAATAAAATTAACTACTAATCAATGCAACTACCAAAGCATGTAACTTAAAGAAAACTAATTAACTATTTGCTAAACATTAAAAAAAAGAAGAAAGAATGTCCCTAATGAATTCAAACCAATTTAACCACCATGAATGACAAGTCACTTTAATGTCAATTAACTTTCAATAAACAAAGACATACTTTCTATTCAATTTGTATCATAATTTAACAAAGATACTAATTAATTCAATTCCACTTTGAATCTCATTCATTACTCTTAAGTAGGTATGCAATAATCTTTTCAAATCATGCATCCAATGATAATTAAAACAAAGATACTGAAATATGAATTCCTTCTCAGAACTATCAAGAAGAATGAAAAAATATACTTCAACCATATCTAATGCCTCACTAATGAAAATTACACAAATCATATTCCATTGATAAATCAAGCAAAGGCCATAAGTAGAGAAGAAGAATATAAATGATAGATATAATCAAATGGAGTAGTGGAGGGACAAAACATAATATAATGACTTAAACGTCAATCTAGAGACATATATAATTGTGTAAGGGGGAAATTGATAAGTGTAGGGTAATTAAACATGAATGAATTAAACTAATCTAATTCAAACAAAAGATTAAGATTCATACCCATTACTCATGAAATGAAACTATGAAGAAACGAAATCAAATAATGTAATAAAAAATGAGAACATAAATTGAATTCGTAAAACATAGCATTACCATCATGTTTCTAAGTGTATTCGCAATGATATTGGATCGTTGTTGTATCAATGCAAAGCCTCCATTTGTGTGTTGCAAAAGCTTCAAAGTTGTGTGATGTTGATCGAAGATGTATGTAAAAGCTTTCAAGAAATCGAATGGAAATTTAGTATTACTTTGTTGCACAAAAGATGTCAATTCTTCGATCGTCTTTGAGTAGAAATGAGTTTGTTATATAGATTTTTTGTTTTGAAATGATGATCGAGATCACATTGTAGAATATCCTAATCAATGGGTCAGAACCATTGAGAGGAATTAGATGGGAAGAATTAGTGGATTTTGATTATGTAATCAATTTGAGTGTTTAGTGGAATGAAGGAAATAATTTGAGCCTTTAGTGGGATTGAAGAATAGATGAATTAGTCAGGAAATAGATGGATCAATCAGGAAATCAGAGTGAGCAATCGAGAGATCATAATTTTCTCAATCATAAAAGTGGGTGAGGGTAATTAATTAAGACTTTTTGAGTTGAACATGCAAATCATGTTTTACTTTTACAAGCAAAGTTGTATTTGTTTGTTTTGACCTTTTTGAATGATATTTGAATAATTTATTTAATTATTCAAGTTTAGGGGAAAGTGATTTAATTAAATTATTAAGTGATAATAATTTAATTGATTTAGAGGAATAGGGTAAATTAGTGACATAATTAAATAATTGACATTATTTAATTAATCAGGAGGAATAAAGATTAGATAAACTGATAAAATAGTGAATTAATTAAATAATGTAATATTATTCAATTAATAGAGGAAATTAGGGTTTTTGATGTAATTGATGTGAAAGGTAGTGATATTAGGTGATAATGATGTCGATGATGAGAAAATGTCATTTAGGATGTGCGATAAGTGTTAGGTCATTTTTACATGTCTACATTTTTCCCCTCTTTGAGACAAAGTATTGGTTTCTTTGTTTCAAATAATTCTATGTTAAAATTAAGATTTGAAAAAAATTATATGCCTACCCTAGTGGTCAGCGAAAAGAGGGTAGGACGTTGGGATTCCCCCTTGAGAGGTTGGCTAAAAAAAATCATTTTTAAGGTCAGGCTCGCGACAATGTTCAATTTTAGTTCAGATGCATAGATGATGAAAATTTAAGCGTATAGGACCCTCATTAATAGTTCAAATGTTCCCAAGAGCTCCTAATTTCAAGCTAGGAGGGTTTCTTAGGTAAAAAACTAGGGTTTGGGGGGTCAAAATAGGTAATTAGGGTTTAATTTTCTCCATTTTCATTTTGAGCCTATAGTAATTTCTTGCCTCTAGATTCTGTGATTTGGCAATTATCGAGGTGCCATGGCAAGGATTTGAGGAGCCCCAAATCACATAGATGTGGTTCATGAGTTCGAGCGGCCTATTGGGGTTGGTGCTCTGGTATGTACCATTTCCTTTCCTATTTTCAAATTCCTATTTTTAAGTAATTAATGCATGAAAACTTTTTAGGCAAAAGCGGTAATCTTATTTCTTTTACTCCTTTGAATCATTTATACCACTTTTATAGTTTTTGAATATACCACTTTTGAGTTTTCTACTCGCACTTGATTTATTTGTTCATTTTTGCTTCAAATATTTGCCTTTATTTTTGCCTTCATTACAAATGTTCTCTTTTGACTTTTTTCGTGTTAAATGGCTGTCATTGTCAAAATTGTTTTCTTTTGAGAAATATTTTTGCTTTTGAAAATTTTACCGCTTTTGAATTTATTTATTGCTCTTGACAAAAACAAGTTCACTTTTGACTATTTTATCACTTTTGTTAACAAAGTGACCATTTTTGATAAAAAAATGACTGCTTTTGTTTTTTTTGGAATTTTTATTGAATTTGTTTGCAATCTGAGGTTCATTTCTTATTTTCATAGAAAATTCTTAATGTCGTGATTTGAATGGTTGTAGGCGGTTCTCAAACTGCTTTACTCGAGGAAGCAATGGTTGTGTGAGTTATTCGATTTGATCACTGGTTTCTAGGAGCTAGAGTGAGATGTACCAGACTTTGTTGGGTTACAACATATATGCTACATGCTAGTAATTAGGTGCCATAGAGCGATGATGACCACTCTCATTGAGAGGTGGCACTCTAAGTCATCATCCTTTCATTTGTTGACTGGTGAAGCCACCATCACCTTAGAGGATGTGTGGAGGATCCTTCATCTATTGATTCATGGAGAGATCATGACTTATTATGTATGATAGGGTACCCCTATGATGTGTTGAGTCCTTAGTGTTAGACATCTTCAGGTTTGGGACTCAGAGATAGACTTGTCTCCCTTTGTGGGTAGTGCGTATCCAGTTTCATTGGTTTTATGTGCTTTGGTTTCGGGGCTCATCATTCCTCATTAGTGAGGTAGATAGTTTCTAGTTTGTTGGGGTGTATGCATTGAGCAGATGTTCGAGCATGGCACTAGGTGTGCATGGGGCCTATGTCTTCTTGCACATCTTTATAAAGATATGCACAAGGTCGCCTATCGCGGGGGTCGTTCCATTTCTGTTGGGGTTTCCTTACTGCATGTGTGGGCTTGGGAGCATATGGCCTGATGATATTTTGGATTGGGATCCAGAGGATCCTTACTCTTACAAATACAATGATTTCTTCATTATAATTGGCCTGGGTAGCTACATTACTAGTGTTGTGTGATAGAAGATATGTCAATTTTTGTTTGGAGGTCATGGTTGGATTGTGATACATGGCATGACAATCAGGAGTAGCTACCATTTTCTATACAAAATCAGTGGTTGATCAGTCGTGTACCTTCTTTTCTTGAGAGATATCTGCTCGATAGGGTTATTTTCCAGTTTGGTGAGAGACAGAGTAGTTTTGGAGATGATTACCAAGCTCATTTTGGTAGGACCACCCAAGAGGTACAAGTGTGGGGATTGTAGGAAAATCATGATGCAGTTGTTGTTAATTTTAGAGAACTTGCCCCATTTGGATGGGGGTGGCCTATTGGACCAGCCGATGCAAGGACCACACCAGATTATGATCAATGGTGGGCTTGGTAAATTCCTCTCAGGTTTATAGATCCTATTGGCATTGTGCCAAAAATTGAGAGAGCAGGTATTATTGGGTGTCAAGGTGAGAGATAGTGAGTCAAGATTGCTATGGAGAAGCTAGATAAAGATAGATAGGATGGGCATCAGGATCAGTAGGATGACCCCATGTAGCAGGATCAGGCACAAGTTCTAGGTCCTCCTCCACCCCCTGGGAATGCAACGGGAGCAGTGTAGATTGTACAGTTGACTGTTGCTAGAGATGCAAAAGTTGTGCGGTGATATGTCATAGAGGCACAGGTCATTGTTTTGACTGCGAAGCGGGATGCCATGTGGTAGGAGAGAGATGCTACTAGACAGGAGCTAGTGATAGAGTAGTAACTTAGACAATCTACAAAGATTTCCTTGGCTGTATCGATTCCTATAGCTCAGTATCAGGTTGAGCGAGAGCAGCTGGTATAAAAGGTCACATATTATCATACACTTTAGGAGGCCTTTGTGCCCAGAGATCAACGAAAATAATGCTTTAGAGAGCCTAGCACTTACACTGGGGAAGATTCAAGTGGGAATTTAGTTAGGAATTCTCTAGTCATGCCTTAGCCCTCCCCACATCACAAAAATCATCAGTCGAGGTCTTCAGCTCGAGACGGCCAGAAGGGCTGAGTTGTTTTTGATATTTATGAAGTATTTTATTTTATAGCAGAGACTTTGTAGACATGATTTGTATATACATTCATCAACCCAATTGAGCCCTTGTATATGTGTGTGTGTGTATGTGTATTTATGATATCACACATGTTACTTGATGATGTTACATTCTCATTTTTGATGATATATATGAGATATACCATGGTTCGATGCGGCTTTATTATGTGATGATTATGGATGATGATATATGCATATTCATGTTTTGTATTTTTTTGATGTATGCATATGCTATGGATAGATGGATGATCATATCTATATTATATATATGATGCATTATTATGTATATGATGTATGTTGATGTATATGATGGGTGATGATATCTTATATATGTGATATATGATTATACATGATGCATGATGTTTTTATTGCTTTACTATGATCATGATACTGATAGTATTATGGATGCAAGATGGATGTTGTTAGAAGAAATATTGGATGATGGATAGAAATTTTATGTTGTTATTTATTGATGAGTTTTTCTTTTGCTTTGCATAGAGGCTTTGTATCTTTAACAATCCTTTTCGATGTAGCAAATAGATATGATGCACCAAGATATTAGTAACCAAGGTAGCTTTGTATCCATTGCATGGAATTTGACTCGGCATACAAAGAATATTCTTGCTCATACTAGACATATGGAATTTTTTTAGAATATATGGTTGAATTGTGTTAAAAAATTTCAGACCAATTACATAGAGGTATGAAATACCTAACATGCAACTACTACACAAATTGTCTTAAAACAACTTCCATACACCAAAAAAAGAAATTATTCGCAATGGTAGTATCACAAAAACATTTTACAAATAGAACTAACAAAAAACAATAGTTAATACCACCATTCCTTCTTCTCTAAATCCTTATGGAAATCCTCAAGAGATCCTAGGAATGTGGTATTACGATAAATAAAAAAGATAAGACTATAAAAAGATAAACAATGTTGTAGTATCACTTGCCATTTTTTTTTTGAGGTTTCAGGTTGTTATCTGATGTTGATGATGTCTATTGTAGGAATGTTTTATTTGTTAAGACATATCTTAGGACGTTGTTGGAAAAATTTTCAATAGATAGGTAGTTAACACTTTGGCATTATTTTCGCTTGATAGTTGTAGATAATCATTTTGATATTTACTTTGGAATTTTTTATTTTGATGTTTTTCCTATTTGTTTTTTTTGTTGTTAAAGGGTGAGTGTGATGGTTTGTTTATTATGGATGAAAATTTGATTGCAGTAGGTGATGATGGAGGTAGGACATTTTTGTTTTTCTAATTTTATTTAATGTTGTTTTTTTTGTTTTTAGGGTACTAACCTAGGGCCTCAGGGGCTCATCAAAGATAAGTCTCACCTATGCTATACACGTAGAGGCTCGTAGTTTGATGGGTTTGATAAGAACATATTTTTCATCTTTTTTATTTTTTGATTTTTTTTGAATTTTGAAATTTGTGACTAAGTTAAAATAAAGCATGATGGACACCTAAGGGGACTAACCTAAGGCCTCATGGGCTAATTATCCTTTCCTATGTTATACACATAGAGACCACATAGTTCTACTGGTGTTGACTCAAAGCATAACATGTTTTTGGGATTTTCAATGTTTTGAATTTGTTTATTTTCTAGATGTTTTTGATTTTGATAGTTTTCGACCATGATGGGATGTAGAAGGATCCAATCCACTACTAATTTTGGGATGTTTCCCCTAGTTCAAGACAATACTACCTTCATTAGGGGATGTAAAATTTTTTGAAGGTTACCCTGGTAGTGTGTTGATGGTACACCTTGTTGTTGGGACAAATTTTTTTTCAAGGTTACCCTGGTAGTGCACTGGTGGTATACCTCGTTATTGGGATGAATTATTTTGAAGGTTACTCTAGTAGTGTGTTGGTGGTACACCTTGTTGTTGGGATGAATTTTTTTGAAGGTTACCCTGGCAGTGTGTTGGTGGTACACCTTGTTGTTGGGACAAATTGTTTTGAAGGTTACCCTGGTAGTGCATTGGTGCTACACCTTGTTGTTGGGATGAATTGTTTTGAAGGTTACCTTGGTAGTGCGTTGGTGGTACACCTTGCTATTGGGATGAATTTTTTTGAAGGTTACCATGGTAGTGTGTTGGCGGTACACCTTGTTTTTGGGACAAGTTATTTTGAAGGTTACCCTAGTAGTGCATTGGTGGTACACCTTGTTGTTAGGATGAATTTTTTTTAAGGTTACCTTGGTAGTGCATTGGTGGTATACCTTGTTGTTGGGACAATGCCTAGATCACACCATGAGTTAGAAGACATAGATTAAGTTTTATTCTAAAACAAGATGTAAGTACTTGCCCCCAGTGTCTAGCAATGTAGGTGATGGATTATCTTGTGATAGGATAACATGTTTAGATAGAGTATTCCCTTTTGGAAAATGCCCCTAGTGTCTAGCAATGTAGGTGATGGATTATCTTGTGATAGGATAACATGTTTAGATAGAGTATTCCCTTTTGGAAAATGCCTCGTGGCTTAGATAATGTTGGATAGGATAGGGTCAATGATAGTGACCCATGTCAAGATGTTTTCCATAAGCAAGTGTAAAGTGTACACCAAACATTTGTCAAGATCAACGTAAGTTGGATTTGGATAAAAATGGATTGGATTTATTATGAATAAGTTGAGATGCTTCCACCTTAAATGGTGCACGTAGATGCTTGATTCTACACATGATGCATGTTTGTCAAGTTTTCATCATGGTACTTGTCCAAAGCACCACCATAATGATTTTTACTGGAGGATAATTTTTCTCTTGACTATTTGCTTTATTTTTTTCTTGATTTTTTTGATGTCACACGAGATGCCTGTTTACTAGGTTTTCATCATGGTGACAATTTTTTGCTCATGTTGAACCACCTGGTGGTGCTAATGTAGATACTGCTAGTGCTAATATGGGTGTTGTTGTTTCCATGATGTTCCAACGATATCCCACTTGGGGGATTTTTTTGCTAGGATATGGGTGCTTGAGTGTAACCCCTGACAATTCTTATCTTCTTTGTTGATACCGAAGTTAACCTCACCTAGATGCGCACACTGCCAGAGAGTGCCCTTAGAATCCTTATGATAAAGAGTTGTTGCCAACACATGGTCAATGTGAGATTTGGATATTATGGATGATGAAATACATTGAGGGATATGAGATTCAGATGGATTGGTTGACAGCTTGGAATCTTTGACTCTCCAAACTTGGGATGATGAGCAACGATGGGTGGATATGGAAATTCGATTGGGACCAACTTCTTGATATACCTTGTAGGTCGCTTTAAAAGCTTTATTTTGCATTGTTGGACATTTTTGATGGATGAACTTCCCTTTTTTATTTTTCCCCATATTTTCTTTGACCAATGGAGTTTGATAGGTATGATTTTCTTTCTTTTTCCTTTGTATCCATTTGAATTTTTCTTGTTCATTTTGTTTTATTGATCCTTTTTCTTCAATGACTTGTTTTGTTCTTGGATATATCTTTTTCTCTTTTTGTTGGTCCCAATGATAGGGTTGAAATATGTGTGGATGATGATTCATGATATGGCTAGTTGTAGCATTGGTAGCAATTTCATCATAAGGACTCTTTGTTTTCTCTATGTTATTGTTTGCATTAGATAAAGTTGCCCCCAGTATTATAGAGGTATCACCGATATGTTTAGATTTGTTAATTGTCAAATAATTAAGACCTTGATGCTTAGGATTTAGTTTAATCTACACTAGTTCTAGGATACCCTGTTCATGTTTTCCTAATCCTCTATCTTGATAATGCATCCATTGAAAAAATTTATTTGCAATAAGATATGATTTATCTTGGAAACAAGGTGCTAATCCTTCTCTAATCTATTGTGAATCTTCAAAGATGATAGCTTCTTCACTGGTAGGATAGCTTGCTCTGAAAAATGTAAGTGATATGAGTTTATAAGTGATAGGATCCTCCATATGTGGGATAACTTCCTGATTAATATCTTTGGGCCGATCTTGTGAAATATCAAATTTTAATGTTTCTTCAAGAGGTGTTGATGATTCACAACCCATGTAAAGGTATTCCTCATAATTCACTTTTGATATGCCTTCACATGATGTTTTTAATTCATAACTTATGTAGAAGTCTTATTCATGATCCATTTCTGATATGCCTCTAGATTTTGATATGTCTTGATCATGTGTACATATGTTAAGAGTAGGAGACTCTTGTTCCTTGGTAATGATATCAAGAGTATGAGACTCTTGTTTTGAATGAAGATCATCTACATGTCCATTAGGAGTAATAATATCATGGGTATATGTATGTGCATTTTGTATACAAATTTGTTCTTCTTTTGGAAAACATTGGATTTCTTGGAAGATATCTACCAAGTCATTATAGTATTTTGATGATAGGGATTCTTGATCTTGACTTTGTGTGATATTATATTTGATATGCTTTGGTTCATGCTCTTGACATGAATCAATTTCAAAGAAGGGATTTCTTGTAAAGGGTCCTTGGATTTCCTCCAAATATGGACATATGGGTGATAGCTCTTGGCTTAGATTTTCTACATTGGGTATAAGTGTTGGATTAAGAGTATCTTTATCATCAACATGTACTGTCATGAGGTTGGATGCTATCAATATATCTTGGGTTGGATCATTGCTATTCTTTGGTGATTGATTTTGATCATGCTTGGGATTAAATTCTTGGTGTATTTCCTCTTGCTTATTGGATGATGTAGAGTCATTGTCAATGTGATCAGTGGTAGATAGATCTTGATCATTGTTTTCAACCTTTGAGGTTGTGATATTGTCAATGTTGTCATTAGGATTTGAACCTTGAATGTTGTCTTCAATAGCTATTTTTCTTTGATCAATAAGGTCTTGGATGAGTTTTTTTAGTGTAATACATTTTTATGCATCATGACCTTTTACTCCATGGTATTTACAATAGGCCTTGTCATCGTACCATAGGAATTTGATGGTAGGTTCACCACTTCGTGATGATTTTGGAAGTGTGATAAGTTTAGCATTGACTAATTTGTTTAACACACCCTTAATTGGCTCCCCTAAAGGAGTGTATTTACGTTTAGTAGTGTGGTCGGATTGTGAGGCTTCTTGTGGTGGAGATGATTATTGTATTTGAGATGGAATTTCTTGTTGGTCTTGAGATTAATGATTTTGATGTGGATGTTGCTGATTTGGGGGTTGATATTGTTGATGGATTTGATTTTGATATTAGGTGATCTAATTTTGATTTTGTAACCATTAATGTTGTTGATTCACTTGATGTGGAAAAAGACTTTTTTGTTGATATGCATCAAATTTTTGATGAGTGTCATGATGTTGATATTGTGACTCACTCTTTTGATGGTTTCCAAAGCATTGTTGATAAAGTGTGTCAACTATTTTCTCAAGTGCATTTATGGTAATTTTATGTTCTATATTTTGTTCTTGATGGTGATTTTGAAACCCTTGATAAGAGTGATTTTGATATGGATGAGGATTTTGATTGAAATCTTCCATGTGACAAGATGTGCTAAAACCTTGATTAGTGAAATCCATAGTTGATATATCATTGAAATTTGTGGAATATGATGTCCCCATGGGTGTATAGAGTGGAACTGGATTTTGGTAATAGGTTGACATGTGTTGGGGATGTTATGGTTGCGTGTTTGGGATGTTTGGATGCTCAAGACCCTAGGATACGAGTCTGAGTGATGTTTTGGATTCTTTGGAGATGAATCTATTTTTGGACTCAAAATGTTTGAAAACTTGGACTGATATTTCACTTCATTTTTTCTAGACCTAATATGTTTTGGAAAACCTACTTGAACTAGTCTTGAGGTTCAAGCAAATGTTGATATCTTATAATTTTGAGTTAAGGAATAATCAAGTTTGTTGCTTTGATTTTGAATCCTAAAACTAGGATGAGGTGTTTGATTTTGCAAATGGATTATGACATGTTTTGGGTGTCTAACTATTTCGTTCTCAAAAATATTTGTAACCATTTTTTGGATTAGTCATCTGACTTGCACTAGAAAACAGAGCAAAAGTGACAATCCTAGCACAAGAGCTATAATTTATGCCAAAAGTAGCCAGTTTTCAGTATACTATGGCCAAGTCTAAAAAGCAACTATGATAGGATTTCTCAAAATTGGCCTCTATTTTTTAGTTTTTCTAACTAGTGAATTATGCAAGAAAAAGTGGTTGACTTGATCAAAAGTAGCCAATTTTTAGGTCGACTGCGGCTAGAAGTCAACTGCGGTAATATTAGGATCAAAAGCAACAATTTTGAGGTCGACTACATTCATTTTTGTAAAAGCAGTAGGTTACTGACAGTAATTGTCAAAATCTAAAGAGAAAAAGTGACCTGTTTTAGATCAACTACGACATTCTTAAGGTTAAAAGTGGAAAAAATAACAACAATAGCAGTTTTTGTGTAGGTTTATTTTCCAGTTTCTATTTTGGCAGCAGTTCGAACAAGTTTTGTAGTTTTGGATGTCTTTGTTTGATTTGATTTGAGAATTTGGAAAGTGATACAATGCAACACAACAATCAAAACTATTTGACCCTAAATGTCTATAGCTTAAGCAAATTTCTTTTGAAAAAAGCTCAAAGTTTGTGAAAGTCAAATTACGAAAGCCACAGTTTCCAATGTTGACTTTGTTCTTAGTGTGACTTGAAATGTAAGCCTAAATATTTGAAAACCTTTAGATATATTTGTTTAAGATATCTTTTAAGGAGTGCAAATATAGGGCTCTTTTCAAAGTATTCACAGTAAGTCCAAAGGGTTTGATGTTTGATAACCATGTTCAATGCTTGTTTTGATGTGTTCATTTTAAATCAAGCACAACATTTTATGTCCAAAGTAACTAAGAAGATTTGGAAAGGTCATGAAAACAATTTACACCCTAGGGATAGACAAGTTCTTGTAAAATGGGCTTACCTCATACCCCGAAGGGATGATTTTACATGCAACTTATGGAAAGTATTTTAATCTCAATCATAAGTCAAACTTGGTAAGTAACTTCTCGGAAGCAAAGTTCTAATGCACCACTTTCAAAGAATGTTTTGGCTAAAAAGGTGGCCTCTACTACAATGGTTCTTAGTCATGCTCAGGGGATCCAACACTTTGCTAGTGTCCATCAAGCCACTTAAGGATTTAACCAATTTACTCAAGGCTCGATATACACAATGTACCTCCCCTTTCATGAATGGAACTGATGGAAAAGTAATCGCCAATGTAAGTCGTTTTCCGTTTAGCCTTGACCATTTGTATAACAGCATGAGTGAAAAATTGCTTTGAGTCACCTTTGAGTTCTCTAACGTGGGATGTGTCTCAAAGGAAAGCCCTCTAAAGGTAATGCTTTGAATTAAAACAAGTGTGAAACTCAAAAGTGTTTTTCGTCATCCAAGATCACCAAAAGATGCAAGGGCAGAGGATAGACACTTTAGTTTGCCAAACATGGAAGACACAATATACAATTCATCACAATATTCTTTTTAAGCACTTCAACTGGTGCTCTCCAAAAAAAATGAAAAGAAATGTGTACAAGATAGCAATTTTTTTTATATGCACCAAAGTGAAGTATTATGGATTTCAAGTTAGTAGATAGCAATATGCAAATCAAAATATATTTGTCCAATTTTAACCACCAAAAACTAAGTGTTACTATTAATCCTTGTCTTAATGTGGTCAACAAAAAAAAATCATTCATGTTTTCAACATATTGAAAGCGTTGGTCAAAAGATAACATTCCATTTTATGAGCACCAAAAACTAAAGTGTTGTTCTAATCTACGAAAGCTTTTGAAAATTCTTTTTAGAACACTAAATTGAAAGTGTGCAAGTTGTTGGGTTCATTTATATAGCACCAAATTGAAAAAATTTCTAAGCTAGAAAGCTTTCAAAAAGTTCTTTTTAAGCACCATATCAAAAAAATTCTAAATTAGAAAGATTTTTGAAAGATTTTTTTTAAAGTGCCAAATTGAAAGCGTGCAAGTTGTAGGGTTCATTTTTATAGCACCAATTTCAAAGTGTTTTTCTAAAATAGAAAGCTTTTTAGAATTTTGGCTTGGACCATTTGCCTTCTCTACACTAAAATTGTTAGTTTGTTCTTGGATAAACACATGCCACACTCCTACAAATCCTACATAAACAATGTTAGCACCTTTCAAACATTCAAACCAAACAACCATTAATGTTAGAAATCAAAAAATTACTTGTAGATTTTCAAATAAAAATAATAGAGCCGATGGCACTCTCAAATTTTGCAAATTTGAGATACCTATTTCAAAATTTTGCCTCTACACTCTCAGAAGTGCACCCGAGAAATCTACCTGAATGACCTACTTTGGAGGGTCATATTTCGGAGCCTATTGATTTTCGTGCAAAACCCATTTGCCAGCCCACTTATGCGTCATATGAGAATGTTCATGTCAATTTTCCACTTCCCACGATGATTTTTGTCAAGGTTTCGAAAAGCGAAGTAGGAGGGTTTTGTCACTTTTCTGTTGTTTGCAAATGTTCACTTCTAAAAAGTAGTCTTCTATTTGAACTTGCATTTTGCAACCAAATGGCTGTCAAGTCAAAATGATTGTTTTTCTGCATTCTCCATACCAAGAAGAGCTTGTATGTCAAGTTCAAAGCTTTATGAGTTGATTTGCTATTTTTTACTAGGTCAAAACCAAACGCAATTTGTTCAGTTTTGCACCTACCTTTTTTGAAACTTTTTTGAGAGGCCAAATTTGAGCCTCAATATCTTTTGATGGGAGACGATTCAAGAAAATCCCTCTTGCACACGTGTTCAATGTACCAAAATGAGCTATTGTGTCCAGTGGCAGCTCGCCAGGAGTTGATTTGGTATTTTTTCAAAGAGGTGATTTGATCAGTTTTAATTGATTTTGAACAGGCTATTGTTGCAAAAAGTTCAACTGAGCAACTTTGACAGTGAATAACTTTCACCTCGAGATCCCTTTTGTCGAACTATCTTTTGCACTCCATTCTTGGACCGAATATCTACATGCCTGTAATTTTTAATGACTTCATGAGGTCATTTTCCTAGTTTTCAGAGGCGATTCCAGAGCCCACCTGGCCAGTTTTCACCATTCTGTAAAAAGGTCAGAAAGCATATTTTAATGGAAACCCACTTCATCTTTTCACTCTAGAAGCATCTAGAAGCTTCCTCAGATCAATTTGAGTATGAAAGTTGTTTGAAAATTATTTTTTTTTTAGTCAGGCCCACAGGGGACCTAACATGTGTCACAATTTGAAGGAGCTTCTACGCAGTTGGGTTAGATCGCTTCAAGAGAACATCATGCAAAAATGAATGAATTAGTCAAGGCCTCATAAGATATTTCAAGGATTCTTGATATTTACACACCAACAAGTTTTAGAGCTATTGGTAACTAAGTATCAAAGGTATACATGTGGAAAAGGTCAGGAACATATGTGCCCTGCTGACATAGATTTTGACAATAACAATATTCCTTGCAACATCAAATGTGATGCATCTCTTTTTAATCTCCCTCCTACAGTTAAATGAGTTGATATGAAATATGGTAAAGAATGTCATGGCATAAGCCCTTTTGAATGGAATGCCAATATGTATGTTGATGTTGAAAGTTTACAAGCTGGTGTAAACTAAGAATTTCATTTTAATTACATGTGGGTGGTTGATCATAGTGGAATTCATTGCAAAAAATGAACCTAATGAGGAAGTATTGTATATGGTTAAAAGCAAAAGGGAAAATCTTGTTACACAATCATCTACTTAAGCAACAACACCAGGTCATGGTAATGGAAGGTGCATTATATTTTCAACAATCACAGCTTCAAAAAAATATGCAACTTCATGTTGTTTCCAGTGACCTTGCTAATCAATCTATGCAGCACAATGCACATTCATCCCATGTGCGTCTTGGAGCAGATGGCGAGGTAAACAGAGTCAAAGGAAATTTGACATTTTGAAGGGCACTCCAAAGTATGAACTTCCATCAGAGCAAAAATTGGAAGCATTGGCAAGGCACATGCCTAGCTCCATACAAAATTTCTTGTTGAAGAAGATTTAGAAACTTAAAATCACGTGCACCAGGAAGGAAACGCCATGGAAGCAGAGTGTGCATCGAATGAATTTGTTCAAAAAATTTAAAAACCTTTAAAGCAAATGAAATGGGCATCATGGAAGGCAAGCAACGCACCATGAGGGGCTCGATTTCATACTCCAAAGGAGATCTTAATGCGGTCTCAGGAGGTGCTACACTAGTTGCGTATGCACAAAGTAATATTTGTTAAAATTGCTTTACAAACTCTCAAGCAAATGTAAAATGGTGCCAAATACACCAGCATACAGGGGCACAGCCATGAAGAGAGGGCGCTAGTAAATGAAAATGGATATCTTCAGGGTATGGAGATCTATCAAAGCTTTCAAGTAGATGAAAGCATAGGCGTCCAACAAAAGCACAAAGGATTGAGGAACTTTGTCTAATATTTCCTACAGTACGTTGGAGTATTGAATGGGGCAGCCATTCTGTTTGTTGAAGCAGCCAGAGGAGAATGAGATGGAATACCTATGAGAAAGGTATATGGAGTGCGCACCAAATGATCTAGTCAAAAAACTTTAGAAACTTTCAAACAAAATAAAGTGCAAGATTGGAGGGGCACAGTATTGACAGGGAAAATGAACTATTTATGAAACACCTCAACGAAATGTGATACCAAGAAACGCTCCCAGCAGCGAATAAACAAAATGTATCTATTGAAATGGCCTCAAAAACTTAATAGCAAATGTAAAGTGAAGGGTATGGACATCCAATGAGGCGTACAACATAAAAAAGGAAGGCTTTATAGGAAACACAACAGATTACACACAAAAAATGGATTTACTGAAATGCTTTAGCAACCTCCAAGCAAATGTGTTTGGCATAGAACGCCTCACTTGCAGCACACAGATAATTTTTTTTTGTTAAAATCCTTATAAACTTTTAACAAATGCAATTGGTAGCTGGAAGAGATGGGGTCTAGAGAGGGGAATGGGAATCCCTCAAAGTATTAAAAATGGCGCAGAAGATGGATTTGTGGGAAGTGCCTCAACAACTTTCAAAACGAATTGGTGTCACTGTCTAAGAAAAAGGAGGCTTGACTAAATAGTGGAGAAGGAAATTTTCTCAGAGTACCTGCCGAGCATCTATGCCAAATGTATTTGTTTAACAGATTTTAAAAAACCTTCAGGAAAACGCTACTTCACAGATTGAAGGCCACGTACCATATGGGAGATTCAAGCGCCATGACTGCAAGATATGCTCAAAATAGATTTGTTGAAGATGTTAAACATTGAGTGCAACATACGCAAAGGATGGATCTGTATGAAAATAACTTCTAAAACTTTCAAGCTTTACTTCCCTCTGCCACCATGGTTGGGGCATTGCCGCCATGAATGTACGAGAAACAGAGGAGCTCTAGTGAAAGATTAACGCAACAACAAGGAGAGAAAATAAGATCAACGACCAAAAATAAATGTGAAGTGCAGCCACATCCTATCCCTCCCGCATTGTTCCGTGGGAATTAAATGCTCATGAGTTAGTGTTGCAGGACTGCCGAGATGAACACACGGGTATAGTTTTAATAATTTTCCCGATGCAAATATTAAATGAAACTTCCATTCAGTTTAATTGCAAAGCATTTAAAGTTTGAAATTTTGCCGTGATAATTTACTAAAGCATCAAGATGTGGGTAAATCCCCACCCTTACCCACTTGCTTATAGCTTTGACATGCTTGTTGATTAATTTGCGCGGGGCTGGCGAGAGGAAAGAAAGCATGTGGTGGGTCCTAGGTGGAAGTGTTAATGTGTTCATTCATTATCAAATATTTTTCCGGATGTAAAGAAAATGGGCCTTCCTCCTACAAAAAGAGGTAAAATATTTCAAAAGTGAAATATAAATAAAGCACGGGGCAGATTTTAGACAATGGCACAAGTAAATTTTAAAATGTGAAGATGCCTTCCAATGTGAAAATGAAATATGAAAGGGTCCACGATGAATGGTTTTATTTTAAAACCAAATATTTTAAAACTTGTGTTAGGCAATAAATTGGAGAAAATGGTGTGGGTAAAATACTTTCCCTGAGGAGTGAATATATATTTCAAGCGAAATATTTAAGGTATTATGTGTAGCATGGAGTGAAAATATAAAATGAAAATTCATCAAAAGTAGTGCACGGGAATTGTATGGGAAAATACTTTAAATGCTGATGGGTGAAATACAGGGACATGAGTAAAATGAGTTACTCAGTGATTTAAATCTTTTTCAAAAAAGAAAATATTTAAATTTCCAAATGAAGTGAAAGATAGAGGCCATGGGAAAAGTTTTTAACTGCCCCATCAATTGAGTAAAAGCATTTAATATTTAAAATCAATGCTTATAAATATGGGAGAATTTTATAAAGTGAATGCAGTATTCATGGGAAAAACTGGTAAAGGGAAGAATTGAGTTTTCACAGCAGATATTTTCACAGGTGGATAAAATGATGGAGATTCCTCACATGGGAAATTTTTTGTTGCTCAACAACTTGAGGCAAAGGAAAATTTGAGAGGAAAAAACTTTTGAAAGGAGGAGAGATGAGAGAGGATTTTCAATTTGGCTCATCAATGAAAATGGAGGTGTCAGATGGAATTTGCAGATCTTCTTCTTGAACATTCCATTCTTTTATTTCTTTTCTTCTTCTCTCATTGTTAAGGGGTTCCAAATTTCTCAAAGCTCTACAAGTCAGGCAAAAGCTCTAGGTAGATTGTAAAGCTAGGGAGAATTGTAATTGAGTCATTAAATATGAAGTGTGTGTTGTGAATTATGCTTTCATGTTTATATTTTATTTGATAATTGTCTCCATTGTTGAGATGTAATGCTCTTTTGAATTCAATAATGAAATTTATCTGAGTCTTTTCATGCACATTTGCTGCATTTGAGTTACATCTATTGTTTCCTTCTGTCTGTGAATGATGTAATTGCTTTCACGAATAAAATGTTGCATTTATTATTTCCTATTATTAAGGGGATAGTGTAATTTCTTCAACAAATGTGGCAGGAGTGTTGTGTTTCAGGTGGATTTGTAAGAATGGTTACCAAATAAAGTTTTAGTGGTCTTGTTGTCATAATATAATAACAATTGCAAAAGATCTTTATAACATATTCAACATTGTAGGATGAAATGTTGGTTATATGACTCCATAGCCCTCTTATTGGCACTAGTCAAGTTTGCATGCATTTGCTATTTTTAGTTTTTCCAAATTCTCAAAATTAAAACCATTTCAATTATGTATTGTGAGTATTTGCATCTGCCATGTTCTGCATGCTAGTTTCTAAAATTCACTCAATGTCTTGCCAATGTTCAGTGATATTTTATGTTTCTCACCATAATTTTGTGAGAGCATCATCTGTTGAGCAATATCATGTTAATTGTGTACCTAGATCTTTAGATGTTTCTAAAGGGTCACCCCCTAGGTCCTATAGAGCCTGAAGTGTGGGGGAAATGTGTGTTAATTCCATTTCCTGTGAGTTGTCCAAATCCACCTTTGAATCTAAACATAGGAAATTGGCAAGTCTTTAGGATTCAAATGATCTGTTGATTTGGAGAACCAATAGAATGGCGACTCTACTGGGGAGAAAACTTTGAATCTCTAGTTGCAGGTTGTTTAGAAGCAGAGTCATATCATTTGCATAGAGTTAGTTATTTTCCATTTTAAACATGTGGCTCAAATATTGAAGGATTTCAAGCGTGGAGAAATAATTGTTGCAATGAACCTAAAGATTTCATGATTTAAGGTTCTCTGTTGGTGAAAGGAACTCAAAAATAAATTTACATGTGAAATAACTTCATGCTATTTGAAGTTCAATCCTCTAAGAAGAGAGGTGGCAACTCTGTCAGAAGAACCTATTGAAGATTTGAAGAAAATTTCCAGATCTACAATATTTTCAGAATAATTTGCAGTAGCTGCAACGTTTCTAGGTATTCTTCACTCTTGGTTTTCAAGAAATTCATTTGTGAAAACCATATTTGAACATCGTAGGATAAAACTTGGGTTCCCTATTGAGTGATTAGCACTAACAAAGGGAAAAGACAGTAATATTTAGTTTGCATACTTCTGAATTGTAATTTGCAGCTTATGTATTATGTTGAAAGTATACTTGTTCTTGAAATTTTCCCACTGAGTAGATGTTACGCATAGATGCATCTAAATTACGCATTGTAATATTCTAAGATCATGATGAAAATAAGAATAGGGCAGTGTAGAGTTCAAATTTGAAAGAAGTGTATCAAAATGCACCAAGGTGTGCATCCTTGTATGGTTCCTAGTGCAATTGTGGTGTATGATCAGCCCCAACCAGTTTTTCAAAGAGGTTTTAACATTGATAGATATAAATCCCTTGATTTCAATGGCATTAGTGGTTACCCAAATGTCATTCCCTCTAAAGTCATACATAACATACCAAGATTCAAGGGAGAAAAGTCTAAATCAACATCACAACATTTGCAAAGTTTCATTAATTTGATAGATGCCTATCAAATAGGTCATGAGGATGCTATCATGAAGTTGTTTGTCAGAATTTTAGAATATGTTGTAAAACAATGGTTTTCTAGCTTTCCAAGGCATTGCATATCTTCCCGGCAAGAGTTTAAGATACTTTTCATTGATCAATTTGAAGGAATATTAGTAGACAATGTTTGTTTATTATAACATAGACATTTGCATTTCCAAGAGGAATTTGAACATCAATCTGAAAGAAAAGTTGGATCCATGTCACCTATTGATGCATTGTGTCATATAAAGAGATCTAAGGATGAATTTCCCCATGAATTTCATGATAGATTCATGGAATTTTTGTTTTCTATACCGAAATTAGAAAGACCTAATGAAGCATTTTGCATTGATTTATTTTGTGAAAATTATGAGCCAGGTTTGAGTACCATGCCAGCTAATTTGAAGCCCCCAAGTCTTAAGTGTTTGTATCAATGGATTTCAATAGTTGGAGAAATGATAGAGCAGCTTGGAAGTGATTTCCTAACTAACCTATGTGATGGTACCTTTTCTAGACTTGATCTAATAGAGGGGGATGGTATAGCAGAAGAAAATGATGATGCATTATGTGGCGATGAAGATTCTTTTTCTGATCAGCTCATAGAGAAAGAAAACCCAGATGGAGATTGCAGCCATAATAGTCACAATAAAATGAGTGAAACATATGAAGTTTCCTCTATTTTCTCTTAAAATATAGAAATAGAGAGTTTCTTTTCTATATCAGATGAAGGCTGCAATAATGCAGATAATTTCTTGAGTAATCATCTCATTTCACAGTATGTTGATGAAATTTTCCCTTTAATCAATGAATGTGGTGTTGTGAAGAACAATCAGACTCCAAGTTCTTTAAGCCATGAGCGTGATGAAGAATATGAGTTGGATATACTCTTTGAAGAAGAGATATGTGATCAGTAGTGTGGTGGAACAATTGATCATGTGAAATCTACATGTGTTGAGTGTAGCTTTGATACAAGTCTCCACAATGAGACATTGGAATTTGCTGATTTGAAAAATGCTCTTGAGAATGTCAGTCTATTAGCTACAAGTGAAGAGGTATGCAGTGAATTTCAGTTAGTAAGATCAAGCACAAACAACTGCAATGAAGAAACAAACAATGATTTTCAATTTGACAGTAAGGAATGTGACCATGTTGATTGTTGCAACAGTATGGATGAAGAAGAGGATATGTGTGCAAGAGATTCATTGGATGAATCAGTTCAGGTAATTGACTGAGGAGCATGCATGTATTGATGATAAAAGTGATGAACAAGGTATTCTCTACTTGTTTGACTCTTCATCTTCTTCCATTCCTTCTACTGATTTTGAAGTTATCACTGAATGTTTGCATGAGAATAACACAAATGTGGTTGTATATGAAAGCGAAAAGGTAGAAACAAGTATTGGTATAGCTGATAAAGCTCTTCATGATGAGTTTGTAAATGAAGAATATGATTGTTTCTATCACATAGAAACATGTGAGAACCTTGTTTCTTGATCTACAATTCACAGTTCCTCTCATGAGTAGTATGTTTTAGACTTTCATGTTGGACCAACAAGAGATAATGTTGAATATGATGCTCTTCGCGTTGGTGAATGTGTCTTGAACACTCACTATGATGAATTTGTTGCATGTGAAAGTGTCGAGTCATATGAACCTATACTTGAGGTTTATCTTTGTGATAACATATTGAATGTTGAAAATCTTGTTTTTGAACCTGAGATAGAGAACATTGCTTGTGTAAGGGATATTGACATTTCTTATAAATGCCATGATCTAAAGGAAGATGAAAGTACTTTGGGTTTTGAGAAATCTGATTTGCAAAACCTTGTGACACATGATAATGTGATTGAGCTATGGGATGATGATAAACTAACTTCTGATGCAATTGAATGCAAAGAGTATCAAATGTGTGAGCAATCTTTGCTCAACACTCAAGATGATTGCATGTTGTTTTTGAAGCGTGATACCTTCTTTGAGCATGATCATTATGCGGGGATAAATGAATGTGATCAGGCTATGTTTCCATGTGATTTTGATCACTTTCCTCATATGATGCCACTTGATACAAATAAAAAAATGAAGAGAGTGGCAGTGATATAATCGATTTTATTTGGTTGCCACTTTATGACAAAGCCAAATACAAAGCAAGTTTTCACTTACACAAAGGTAGCTTGATACTCTTGTTTGCAAGGGTGCAGTCACCTATGTTGTTGTGGTATGATAGAGGCAAGCACGAGTTGAGGGAGATGAGTTCTTTTATCATATTGTTGTTTGACAGAGGTAAATATGGATCTCCCCTTTTCATTTGGTGGCTTGGGGTCACCAGATGAGGTCAAAAAAGAAGAATAAATAAAGGAGCAGTTTCAGAGCACCTGATGGACTCAAAATTTGGTTTAGTCCCCAGAGATTTGGATTCTTGCTATGCCCACAAGGGGCATACATCCCCAGTCAGAGCCACTGATGGCACTTTCAAATTTTGCAAATTTGAGATGCCTATTTCAAAATTTTGCCTCTACACTCTCATAAGTGCACCTAAGAAATCTGCCTAAATGACCTACTTTGGAGGGTCATATTTCAGAGCCGATTGATTTTCATGAAAAACCCATTTGCAAGCCCACTCATGCGTCATATGAGAATGTGCATGTCAATTTTTAGCTTCCCACGATGAGTTTTGTCAAGGTTTCAAAAAGTGAAGTTGGAGGATTTTATCACTTTTCTACTGTTTGCAAATGTTTATTTCTGCAAACTAGCCTTCTGTTTCAACTTGCATTTTGTAACCAAATGACTGTCAAGTAAAACCAATTGTTGTTCTACATTCTCCATACCAAGATGAGCTCGTATGTCAGGTTTCAGAGCTTTATGAACTGATTTGCTATTTTTACCAGGTCAAAACCAAACAAAATTTGTTCAGTTTTGCACTTGCATTTTATGAAACCTTTATGAGAGGCCAAATTTGACCCTCAATATATTTTGATGGGAGATGATTCAAGCAAATACCTCTTGCACACGTGTTCATTGTACCAAAATGAGCTACTTTGTCTAGTGGCAGCTTGCCAGGAGTTGATTTGGTATTTTTTCAAAGACGTGATTTGATCAGTTTTAATTGATTTTGAACAGGCTGTTGTTGCAAAAAGTTGAACTAAGCAACTTTGACAGTGAGTAACTTTCACCTCGGGATTCCTTTTTCTGAACCATCTATTGCACTCCATTCTTGGACCAAATATCTACGTGCATGTAAGTTTTCGTGACTTCACGAGGTCATTTTCCTAGTTTTCAGAGGTGATTCCAGATCCCACCTGGCCAGTTTTCACCATTTTGCAAAAAGATTAGAAAGCATATTTTAATGGAAACCCACTTCGTCTTTTCACTCCAGAAGCATCCAGAAGCTGCCTCAGATCAATTTGAGTATGAAATTTGTTTGAAAACAATTTTTTTTTTAGTTAGGCCCATAGGGGACCCGACATGTGTCACAATTTGAAGGAGCTTCTACTTAGTTAGATTGCTTCAAGAGAACATCATGAAAAAATGAATGAATTAATCAAGGCCTCATAATCTATTTCAAGGATTCTTGATCTTTACACACCAAAAAAATTTAGAGCTATTGGTAACTGAGTATCAAAGGTATACATGTGGAAAAGGTCAGGAACTTATGTGCCCTGTTGACATAGATTTTGACAATGACAATATTCCTTGCAACAACAAATGTGTGTCATGGCATAAGCCCTTTTGAATGGAATGCCAATATGTATGTTGATGCTAAAAGTTTACAAGTTGGTGTGAACTCAGAATTTCATTTTAATTACACGTGGGTGGCTGATCATAATGGAATTCATTGCAAAACATGAACCTAATGAGGAAGTATTGTATATGGTTAAAAGAAAAAGGGAAAGTCTTGTTACATAATCATTTGCTTAAGCAACAACACTAGGTCATGGTAATGGAAGGTGCATTATATTTTCAACAATCATAGCTTCAAACAAATATGCAACTTCATGTTGTTTCCAATGAGCTTGCTAATCAACCTATGCAGCACAATGCACATTCAACCCATGTGCGTCTTGGATAAGATGGCGAGGTAAACAGAGTCAAACGAAATTTGACATTTTGAAGGGCACTCCAAAGTATGAACATCCATCAAAGAAAAAATTGGAAGCATAAGCAAGGCACACGCCTGGCTCCATACAAAATGTCTTGTTGAAGAAGCTTTAGAAACTTAAAAGCAAGTGCAAGAGGAATAAAATGCCATGGAAGCAGAGTGTGCATCTAATGAATTTGTTGAAAAACTTTTTTAAAAAAATGTAACGGGAATCATGGAGGGAAACCAACGCACCATGAGGGGCTCGATTTCATACTCCAAAGGAGATCTTAATGCGGTCTCAGGAGGTGCTACGCTGGCTGTGTATGCACAATGTAATATTTGTTAAAAATGCTTTACAAACTCTCAAGCAAATGTAAAATGTTGCCAAATACACCAGCATACAGGGGTACAACCATGAAGAAAGGGTGTTGGTAAACTAAAATGGAGATCTTCAGGGTATTGAGATCTATCAAAGCTTTCAAGATGATGAAAGCATGGGCATCCAACAAAAGCATAAAGGATTGAGGAACTTTGTCTGATATTTCCTGCAGTAGGTTGGAGTATTGAATGGGGTAGTCATTCTATTTGTTGAAGCAGCCAGAGGAGAATGAGATGCAACGCCTACAAGAAAGGCTTATGGAGTGCGCACCAAATGATCTGGTAAACAAACTTTAGAAACTTTCAAACAAAAGAAAGTGCAAGATTGGAGGGGCATGACATTGATAGGGAAAAATAACTATTTAAGAAACACCTCAACTAAATGTGATACCAAGAAACACTGCCAATAGCAAATAAACAAAATTTATTTGTTGAAATGGCCTTAGAAACTCAATAGCAAATGTAAAGTCCAGGATATGGACATCCACTGAGGCGTACAACATAAAAAAGGAAGGATTTATAGGAAACACAATAGATTACACACAAAAAATGGATTTATTGAAATGCTTTAGCAACCTCCAAACAAATGTGTTTGGCATAGAACGCCTCACTTGCAGCACACAAATAAAAAAATTTTGTTAAAAATCTCATAATTTTTTAACAAATGCAACTGGTAGTTGGAAGAGGTGCGGTCTAGTGAAGGGAATGGAGATCCCTAAAATTATTAAAAATGGCACAGAATATGGATTTGTGGGAAGCGCCTCAACAACTTTCAAAATGAATTGGTGCCACTGTCTAAGAAAAAGGAGGCTCGACTAAACAGTGGAGAAGGAAATTTTCTCATAGAGTTCCCGCCAGGTATCTATGCCAAATATATTTGTTTAAGAGATTTTAAGAAAACTTCAGGCAAACGCTACTTCACAGATCTAAGGCCGCACACCAGATGGGAGATTCAAGTGCCATGACTGCAGGATATGCTCAAAATGGATTTGTTGAAGATGTTCAACATTGAGTGAAACATACGCACAGGATGGATCTGTATGGAAATAACTTCTAAAACTTTCAAGCTTTACTTCCCTCTGCCGCCACGGTTGGGTCATTACCACCATGAATGTACAAGAAATAGAGGAGCTCTAGTGAAAGATTAGGGCAACAAGAAGGAGAGAAAATAAGATCAACGACCAAAAATAAATGTGAAGTGCAGCCAGATCCTAGCCCTCCCCCACTATTTTTAGAAATTAAATGCTCACGAGTTAGTGTCGTGGGGCTGGGAAGATGAAGGTTTATGGGAGTGGGCCCGACAAAAAATTGAATGCACGGGTATAGTTTTGATAATTTTCTTGATGCAAATATTAAATGAAATTCTATTCATTTTAATTGCAAAGCATTTAAAGTTTGAAATTTTGCCCTAATAATTTACTCAAGCATCGAGATGTGGGTAAATCTCCACCCTTTCCCGCTTGCTTGCACCTTTGACATGCTTGTTGATTAATCTGTGCGGGGTTGGCAAGAGGAAAGAAAGCATGCGGTGGGTCCCAGGTGAAATTTTTAATGTGTTCATTTGGTGCCAAATATTTTGTTGGATGTAAAGAAAATAGGCCTTGTAAAAAAAGAGCTAAAATATTTCAAAAGTGAAATATAAATAAAGCAGGGGGAAGATTTTAGACAATGGCACGAGTAAATTTTAAAATGTGAAGATTCCTTCCAATGTGAAAATGAAATATGAAAGGGCCCACGATGAATGGTTTTATTTTAAAACTTGTGCTGGGCAATAAATTGGAGAAAATGGTGTGGGTAAAATACTTTGTCTAGGAGTGAATAAATATTTCAAGCAAAACATTTAAGTTATTATGTGTAGCATGGTGTGAAAATATAAAATGCAAAGTCATCAAAAGTAGTGCACAAGAATTGTATGGAAAAATATTTTAAATGTTGTTGGGTGAAATACAGGGACATAAGTAAAATGAGTTACTCAGTGATTTAAAGCTTTTTCAGAAAAGCAAATATTTAAAGTGTCAAATAAAGTGAAAGGCAGAGGCCACAAGAAAAGTTTTTAACTGCCCCATCAAATGAGCAAAAGCTTTTAATATTTAAAATCAATGCTTATAAATATGGGAGAATTTTATAAAGTGAATGCATTATTCATGGGAAAAACTGGTAAAGGGTAGAACTGAGTTTTCACGATAGATATTTTCACAGCTGGATAAAATCATGGAGATTCCTCACATGGGAAATTTTTTTGTTGCTCAACAACATGAGGCAAAGGCATATTTGAGAGGCCAAATCTATCACAAAGAGAGATGAGAGAGGCTTTGCAATTTGGTTGATTAGCGGGAATGGAGCTGCCATATGGCATTTGCAGATCTTCTTTTGGAACATTCCATTCTTTTATTTCTTCTCTTCTTCTCTCATTGTTAAGGGGTTCCAATTTTCTAAAAGCTCTACAAGTTAGGTAGAAGCTCTAGGTAGATTGTAAAGCTAGGGAGAATTATAATTGAGTCATTAAATCTGAATTGTGTGTTATGAATTATGCTTTCATGTTTATATTTTATCTGATAATTGTCTCTATTGCTGAGATGTAATGCTCTTTTGAATTCAATAATGAAAATTATTTGAGTCTTTTCATGCACATTTGTTGCATTTGAGTTACATTTGTTGTTGCCTTTTGTTCTGTGAATGATGTAATTGCTTTCATGAATGACAAGCTACATTTATTATTCCCTATGATTCAAGGGATAGTGTAATTGCTTCAACAAATGTGATAGGATTGTTGTGTTTTAGGTGGATTTATAAGAATAGTTACCAAATAAAGTTTCAGTGGTATTGTTGTCATAATATGATAACAATTGCAAAAGATCTTCAAAACATGTTCAACATTGTAGGATGAAATGTTGGTTATATGACTCCATAGCCCTCTTATTGGCACTGGTCAAGTTTTCAAGCATCTATTGATTTTAGTTTGGTCCCAATTCTCAAAATTAAAACCATTTCAATTATTTTTTGTGAGTATTTGCATTTTCCATGTTCTCCATGCTAGTTTCTGAAATTCACTCAATGTCTTGCCAATGTTGAATTATATTTTATGTTTCTTAGCATAATTCTGTGAGAGCATCATCTATTGAGCAATATCATGTTAATTGTGTGTCCAAATCTTTAGATGTTGCTAAAGGGTCACCCCCCTAGGTCCTACAGAGCTCGAAGTGCAGGGGAAATGTGTGTTAATTCCATTTCTTGTTAGTTGGCCAAATCCACCTTTGAATCTGAACATAGGAAATTGGAAAGTCTTCAGGATTCAATTGATCTATTGATTTGGAGAACCAACAAAAGAAAAATCTTAAATTTTAAGCAAGAGTGGCCCTATAATTTTTGTCAAATGTGGTTAGAAAAATAGAAAGTGCACCTATCGTTAGCAACTGTGGTCCAAATTTTCAAAAGTGGCCCTGTTTCTGAAGTAGAAGCAACCAAAAAATTCAAAAGCAGTTGGGAAAAGAGTAACTATGGCAAAAATGAAATAGCAATCACATGAATTTCTTGTAGCTTTTGTGTGAAGATTTTTCAAGTGTGTTTCTAGAAAGTTTATTTGTATTCCAGAACTGCAACTACTCAATTAAAACTCATACAAACGTTAGTGTTAAGGACCACTGTCCCACCAGGCATGCCAAAATGTGTAAGGGGGAAATTGATAAGCGTAAAGAAATCAAACATGAATGAATTAAACTAATCTAATTCAAATAAAATATTAAGATTCATACCCATTATTCACAAAATGAAACTATGAAGAAACGAAATCAAATAATGTAATAAAAAAAGAGAACATTAGTTGAATTCATAAAACATAGCATTACCATCCTGTGTCAAAGTGTATTTGAAATGTTGGATCGTTGTTGTATCAATGCGAAGCCTCCTTTTGTGTGTTGTAAAAGCTTAAAAATTGTGTGATGTTGATTGAAGATGTATGTAAAAGCTTTCAATAAATTGAATGGCAATTCAACATTACTTCATTGCACAAAAGATGTCAATTCGCTGATCATTTTTTAGTAGAAATGAGGTTGTTATATAGATTTTGTGTTTTGAAATGAATGGTCGAGATCGCGTAGTAGAATATCCTGATCAATGGTTCAAAATCATTGAGAGGAATTAGATGGGAAAAATCAATGGAATTTGATTACGTAATCAGTGTGATTGATGAAATCAATTTGAGTGTTCAGTGGAATTGAGGAAATCATATTAAGCCTTTAGTGGGATTGAAGAACTGATGAATCAGTCAAGAAATAGATGGATCAGTTAGCCAATCAGAGTGAGCAATCGAGGGATTATAATTTGCTCAATCATAAAAGTGGGTGAGGGTAATTAATTAATTGATTTAATTAATTAAGCCTTTTTGAGTTGAACGTGCAAATCATGTTTGAATTTTACAAATGAAGTTGTATTTGTTTGTTTTGACCTTTTTGAATGATGTTTCAATAATTTATTTAATCGTAATTTTCTCAATGATAAAAGTGGGTGAGGGTAATTAATTAATTGATTGAATTAATTAAGCCTTTTTGAGTTGAACGTGCAAATCATGTTTTACTTTTAGAAATGAAGTTGTATTTGTTTGTTTTGACCTTTTTGAATGATGTTTCAATAATTTATTTAGTTATTCAAGTTTGGAGGAAAGTGATTTAATTAAATTATTAAGTGATAATAATATGGCTTGCGCATGGAGGTCCAATAGTCACATCCCTAACAGAGATCAGACTTTGCATGACAAGCATTTGTGTCCTCCTTAGAACTATGACAATAGAAATATTCATCAGCAGGGGCCCACAAATGCACCACACAGGCATGCAAGACAACATACGGGAGAGGTCAGATATAGGTTCTCAAAACCAAACTAGAAGCCTTTTTAGAAAACCAGGCACTTGGTGCATGGGAAGTAGCCTATTTTTTATCTATATAGGATGACAAGGGCATATAGCGAGTAACAAAAGAAAAATGGAGTGCTAGAAAGCCAAAGGATAATTCTCATTTTTTAGAAAGTTTTTATGGCAACACGGAAGCAGATTTTAAGTTTCATGAGCAAAGAAGACATAAAAACCCTTCCAGCGCTCCCTTCAATCCAAATATTTTGTCATTTTCTGTCCCAAAAGGCAGGGTTAAAGATTATGAAAAAGATGCGGAGGCAGATCTAAAAGTGACTAGGAGTAGGGGTTGTTAGGTTGAACAAATCAAAGGTGGAAAACACCCGCAATAGAAGAATAAGGGAATGAAGGTCTGGAAACCCAAAAATTTGCAGCCTCAAAAGCCAAGTACATCTCCCAATCTTTCAAACCCCAATTCCACGAACAATAGTGAGGCTCCCCGACAAAGAGTACTAGTCAGCAAGGAGCTCCCCTCAATCCACAGACAGTTAATCGTAATCCCACTCAATCGAAGGTTAATGAAGAAGCTCTGCCTCAAATTGAGTGAAAGGTTAGAAAGGAGAAAAAATCAAAGAAAAAAGAGAAGAGATCTAAGAAAAGTGGGTCAGTTAAGCAAACCTAGAAGCACAAGGAGTCCAAGATGGAAGCAGACACACCTCAACCCTCTCACCTTTGGGATGGGATTAAAGTCACTTTCCCTGAGTGCATGCTCCATGCACAAGTTCAAGATCTAATGGACAAAGCGATAGTCTGTAAGTTTTGGAATTTATCTTTACCCTTACCACAATTAAAAGAGCTCATTTATAATGATTGGTAGGGGGTGCAACAAGTTTTTTATTTAAGCAATGATAAGGGAATTTTTGTAGTCATATTTGACAGTAAAATTGCAAAAGACTATGTCTTCAGAATTAAATCATGGGTTTTTCAAGGGGAAGGATTAAGCATGCAACCTTGGACCCCAAATTTTGATCTAGAAAGTGCTACATTTAAATTTGTTCCCTTTTGGTTTCAATTGCCACAGCTTCCTCTTGAATATAGGGAACTTAATCTAATTGAAATCATTGCTAATAGGGTGGGAATTTTTCTCATGCATGATAAGGAGTTTTTTAAAAACCCGTCAAAGCCTATCAGAACTTGTGCTCTCTTCGATACGGATAAAGGGTTCTCGACACATATTCAACTGGTTTCAAAATTTGGAACTTTGCACCAACTTATTTTTTGTGAAACCCCTGACAATGTGTTCCCTAATTGTCATATCATAGGGCATACACCTGCTCAATGCTTATCAAATTCACAACAATCTCCTCAATTGGTAAATTCTAGAAGTAACCCTAAGAATTGCAGTAAGGTTAATAAGTTAGATACTAAGGCTAATATGCCAGATACTATTTCACGAGTTTTCACTAATGAGGCTCAAAACTAGCAGGATCAGTCAATTCATGAGATCATTTCAGCACAAAATATCACACTCAAAAGAAAACGGGATCCAGTGGGAGCTAAATTGGGGTTTGTCAAAAGCCTAAAGACAAAGAAAAACCTAGTGTGTCAGATTAAAGTTCCATAGAGTGCATGGAACCTAATGCAAATATTTTCCAGTATGTCACTCAATCTTTATTCTCCATAGGAAAAACTAAGTTCAAAATTTCAATTTGATGAAATTGTAAAAAAGTTGATGTTTCAAGGCATGAAGGATTACTTAGCCTCATGGTCTTTAAATGTCAACCCACAATTGAGCAGTGTGTTTGATCAAGAAGCGCTTTCTTCCAATGACCAAGATAAATGGCTTGTACGCAACTCTAATAAGGTTAAGGATGCAGATCTCGAATATTTGGGAAAAAAATGTTGTTCTCCATTGGTTCAGATTTGTTTGATGAAATTACTATGGAAGAGGATTTTTGGGGCAGCAATACAAAGACATTTTCCCAGGGAAATCAGAAATTGTATTTAGCTCAGGAGACTTTATTAGACTCTCAGGAAGATCAAAACCTGTTAGAATCTTCCAGCCAGATGCCTAAGGATAAGTTGTCGAGGAATTCTTTGTCAAAACCAAAATCTTTGGAGTCTATAGGATTATAATGCATCAAAACCCTCTCAATAGTCCAATCCCCTTATCAATCCCCTATGAAGAAAACCCCAAGGAAAAGAGATAGGAAATCTAATCTCGCAAAGATGCAGGAGAAAATAGAGGCAGGTGTTCAAAAAACCTTATTGGAATCTATGTCAAATAAGTGTCCAAGGAGAGCTTGTTGCTCTCCTCAGGTACAATGAAGATCACTTCTTGGAATGTCAGGGGTATTAATGCCCTTGAAAAGCGTGCTTAAATCAAGCAACTAATAGATGCTTGTGGAGCAGACATTTTAATTTTACAAGAAACAAAAACTTTAGCAAATACATTTGAATGTTCAATAAAAAAGTGGGCTAAATGGGAATCAACGCACTCACCAGCTCAAGGTGCTTCAGGTGGTTTAGTCATTTTGTGGAACCCAAAGTTAGTGAGTGTTAAGTCACTCAAAAATAAGAATTGTTGGCAACTTGTGGAAGTAACAAAATTCAATCTTCATTTTTGGCTCATAAATGTCTATGGCCCAACACTGACTATTGAAAAGAAAAACTTGTGGGATGAGCTTACCAGGAAAATTGGTTTGTTTCATAGTGAGAAAATAATTCTAGCAAGAGACTTTAATGCAATAACATCTCTTCAAGAAAAGCATGGAGGAATATGTCCACCTCAAAAATTCATGGCAGATTTTAGTCAATATATATCTTCAAATGCCTTACGAGACATTCAACCACATACAAGAAGTTTTACATGGACTAACAAGAGAAAGGGATTTCTCCAAATTGTAGAAAGGTTAGACAGATTGTTGGTTTCTCTGAATTGGTTTCTTTCAACTTTCATTCTAAACTCTGAGATTCTTCCTTATCCTAGGTCGGATCATTATGCCATTTTTTTGTCTATTGCAAACACATCTACCCCCAAATCAAAATCTTCTTTCAAGTTCAAAAGTATGTGGTTTAGACATCCTTAGTTTATGGATCTTTTGAAGCACTGGTGGGTCAATGCTCCATATGTAGAGGGTACTAAAATGTTCCAATTTCATGGAAAGTTGAATGTTGTGAAGCAACAAATTAGAGTTTGGAATAAGCAAGTTTTTAAAAATATCTTTGAACAAAAAGATGTGTTTAAAGAATTAACAACAATTCATGAGAATATAATTCAAAATGGTTTGGATGTTGGCTTATATGAAAAATAGAAAAATTTGCAAGAGGAGTGGGAAGAATTATGTGCGAGAGAAGAAGCATATTGGAGACAAAATTCCAAGGAATTATGGATAAAGAAGGAGACCGAAATACAAAAAAAATTCATGCCTCTGCCTAGATAAAAAAAGCAACAAAGTCAATTCATTCTATTCAGGAGTTTTCTTCAAGTAATTGGCTAACCAAGGAGGAAGATATTAATAAGGAAGGTGTAATTTTTTTCTCAGAGCGACTTTATTCCCCTCACACAATAGATGATACCAGAATAAATGATCAACATGAGTTGTTAAGCACAATTCCACATCTTATCAGCTTTGAAGATAATGAGAGGCTCATGAAGCCTTTCACTATGGAGGAGCTCAAATTGGTAGTATTCTCTCTCCATCTTGATAAGGCTCCTGGCCTAGATGGGTTCACAGCATTATTCTTTTAGAAATGTTGGGATTTCATATGTTTTGAGCTCCTCTAGGCACTTCAGGAGTCTAGAAGAACAAGTTTCATGTTCAGGAAATTTAATGTAACTAACATTACAATTTTTCCAAAATTCAAAGAGCCTAAAACATTTTTTGATTTTAGGCCCATCTCCTTATGCAATACAATATATAAAATATTCACAAAATCCATTTATATGAGACTCTAGCCACTTATCCCAAGGATCATATCACAAGAGCAAGGTGGGTTTGTCCTAGGGAGGGAAACGTATGAAGGTGCAATTGTTGCACATGAAGTTCTACACACAATCTCAATGTCAAAGTTGTCATCTTTCATAGTTAAACTAGACATGATGAAATCCTATGATAGGTTGATTGGAAATTTCTCAATAAGGTTCTAGAAAAAATTGGCTTTTGTTTTCATCGGCGTCGATGGGTAATGTCTTGTCTATCTGGAGCTAATTTTTCAGTAATTATAAATGGTAATCCCTCAAGTTTTTTTAGTGCTTCTCAAGGGGTCGGACAAGGTGATCATATCTCTCCATTTCTCTTTATTATTATGGCAAAAGCTTTAAGTCGTTTCATCCTCTTGAAACATCGTGAAGGCTTATGGAAGGGTGTGTAGATAGCAAATTCAAATATTTCGGTTACACATTCCCTTTTTGCTGATGATACCCTCCTTTTCTATAGATCATCTCTATTTGAAGCTAAGTAGGTTAAGGAGGTACTTAATAATTATTCATGAGCATCAGGCCAAAAAATTAACTCAGCAAAATCCAAGATCTACATTTTAAATACCCCTAAAAAGCTGAAGAAGGAAATAGTGAAGGTTTTGGGCTTTCAAGAAGTGGAGTTACCATGCACCTATCTAGGGATCCCATTTTTTAAAGGCTCCAATAAAGCATTTTTTTGGGATAAGGTAATAAACAGGCTTAAAGGAAGAATATTGATTTGGAAAGCTAGATGGCTTTAATTGGTAGGCAGAATCTTGCTCATCAAATCTGTATTAGCCTCAATTCCAAATTATTTTCTAGTTGTCCTTAAAGCTCCTACATCAGTAATTTCTGAAATCGAAAAGATAATGAGATCTTTTCTCTGGAAAGGTAATATTGATGAAAAAAATAAAATACCTCTCATTTTGCTTGAAGGTCTGTCAAAAGGTAAGAATCAAGGGGGGCTAGTGTTCAAAACTTGTCACTGAGAAATAAAGCCTTGGGGGCAAAGCTTGCATGGAAAATGTATTCAAACTCTTAGGCTAAATGGTCTAAGATAATGCAAGTGAAATACTTAGACAATGATAATCCCACAAGAATTCAAAGTATGGAGGACCCCCCAAAAGGTTCTGCAATTTGGAACTTCATTGTAAATAGCCGAAGTCTTATTTTAAAATATGCTTCATGGGAGGTAAATAATGGGCAGAGTGTAAATTTTTGGGTAGATTCATGGAATGGTAAGCCTCCCTTAACAAATAATCAAGAGCTTAACGAGGTACGAATACCTTTATTTGAAGCTTGGGGTTCAAATTTCTTAGATTATGTACACTATTTTGATCCTCTTACTGGGAAAGTAGTGTGGAAAAAACCCCCACCTAATCTCATTTCCCCTCACCAGTCTAATTTGTTTTATAACATCATGAAAGATAGAATAGTGTACTTATCTTCAAATCCAGACAAAATAATATGGGTAGCTTTGAAGTTTGGCTCCTACTCTGTTAAAGAAGGATATGCTCTATTAAGTCAGTCAAAACACTCTTCGCAATCTCACCGAGCATTTTCCTTTTGTTGGAACAACAATGTCTTTCCCAAGGCGGGTAGCTTCACGTGGCTTCCCATTCAGAAAAGAGTTCTTACTAGTGATCATTTGGTTAAGTTAAAAATTTCAAAACCTTTTAAGTGTCCACTATGTGATCAAGAGTATGAAACAACAGATAATTTTTTCTCTAGTGCAGTTTTGCTAATCAGTGTTGGTCCTTTGTTCAAAGAAAGCTAGAACTTAAAATGCCTTGACCAAATTAAATTTGGAATCTCTTTCAGAGTTGGCCAGTACATTTCCATTCGTCTTTCTTTTCATGTTTATGGTATATTATTCTAGGGATAGTGTTATGGAATATATGGTGGGAAAGGAACATAAGAATCTTTAGGAAATCTAAATCCTCATTAGAGCTTATTTTGGTTAAAATTGAAAAAGTGATATTAGGAGTAAACTCCCATGTTCATAAAGAGAAAACAACAAGCTCATCATTTACAAATTGGGATAGTTTCATTCAATCAAATTGGAAGAATATAAAGCTTCCATTCGATGGAAGTCTCCTTAAGAATTGTCCCAACAAAGTTGATCGGAATCTAGTTAAATGGGCTCCTCCTCAAGCAGGCTTTGCTAAGTTAAATTTTGATGGAGCTTCTAAATCTGAATCAAGAAATTCAGGAGCTGGTATTTGTATTCGTAACTCATCAAGGGATCTATTGGTGGCTTATTCATTCCATCTAACCTATTGTACAAACAACAATGCAGAAGCACAAGCATTATTATCAAGTCTAGAAGTGGCATCCCAATTGAGGATTCCAAATATTCATATTGAAGGTGACTCTTTAATAATTTTAAACGCATGCAGAACAAGAAAGGTTTAGAATTGGAACTTGAATTATGTTTTACAAAAAGCATGGTTTCTAATCGACAAATTCAATGCCTTCACAATCACTCATATATATAGGGAAGGTAATGGAATGACAGATTCCCTTACAAATTTAGGTTGTGAGGAAATAGAATTAAAAATTTTGCAAGATATTAGGGAACTAAATGATTAGGGAAAACTTTAGTGGCGAATCTTCACCAATTGGCGAATTCTAGGAATCATCCAAGTCAAAATTGGTGAATTCTCGCTCCCAACAAGGTGTCCAAATCACTCAAATTTTACGAAGTATAGGTCCAATGCATGTCCATTCGCCAATGAGTTTTTTTATGAGGAATTTTAAGCAACAAATTTTCCATTGTCAAACCTATGCATTTCAATTGGACCAACTAATATTTTTGCCTAGAATCTCGGAAGCATTTAATAAAACACCTACATATTCGCCAATACTATTAAAACAACATTGTATCAAGACCCATTTCGCCAATTAAAATTTGCAAATAGTTGCTTGTGAAGACCCATTTCACCAATTAAAATTTATAAATAGTTTCTCATGAGGACCTATTTCGCCAATAAAATTAACAAATAATTACATTTGAGGACACATTTCACCTTGAAAATTACAACGTATCGTTGTATAAGCAAGCGGGATTTGCCAAATATTTAATATACCATTTAAAAATCTTGTGGAATTCACCAAATATGGAATCATGGATTGATATAAATACAATCCAAAGTGTCATTTATGCTAAATTTCTTACACATTTTGTTTGGTTTTGAGGTTCTACTTCTCCATTTGGAACTGGAAGTCAACGAACTGCAAAGCCGAAAACGTAGACTTAAAAGGTGAGTGATCATTTCTTCATAGTGTTATTAGTTATAATAATACCTTTTCTTTATCTCTTTTCCATTCTTGCTTAAACAAAGTGAACCTTAGAACCAAACTCTGAAGTTTTGAAGTTTTTGAAACCTCTAAGCCACCAAGTAGAAAAGGTGAGTGATCATTTCTTCATAGTTTTATTAGTTATAATAATAAGTTTTCTTTATCTCTTTTCAATTCTTGCTTCAACAAAGTGAACCTTAGAACCAAACTCTGAATTTTTGAAACCTCTGACCCACCGAGTAGAAAGATGACCACGAAAGACTTGCAACTCAACAAAGTGAACCATCAAAAAAGTCAGAGAATCAGTAAGTTATGAAAATTTAGAACTTCACGAAAAGGTTATAAAACTTTGAGGACTAGCGACTAAGGTTAGGAAAAGACAAAAAAAATATATTGTATTCCATGGTATTGAATTTGATATGTGATTCTGCATCATTTTTAAAGAAAATTTATCACACTACTTATAAATTTCTATTGCATTTCCATTCACACAATATTTGATAAATAACTAAAAGGAATATTATTAATCCATTCCTTTAATAGAAGCTAACAGTTCAACATCCATAACTTATAAGTTATAAGCTAACAGAAGCTGACAGTTCAACATAAATAACTTATAAAGGCATCCAGTGTCCACCCAACTTAAACAATAAAAGCTTAAACTACCAAATCACCTAAATTATACTGAGAAATCCTTATGAATCCATCACCATAAAATCTGTATTCACAGATAAACATTCCACAACAATGAAACTATCTAAAAATCTATCAATCTCATGTAAATAGAAATAGAACTTTTGAAAGAAAGATAACAACTAAACCAATATCACTGCATTCTGCAGAAATTTTATTCATAGTTAATAACACCATAGCAATATAGCAAAATTATATCATCTATCATCCCAATAATAGATATCACACTAGCAAACATTCAGTATAAACAGAATAAATGTATACACCATAACTCAAAGATTATGCATGCATAAACTCCACCAATGTCTTCTTTATCAAAATAACAGATAATAGCCAAAATAGCATAGTTTTCCCTAATGAATAAATCAAAGTTTGCTCAAAAGATCCTAATCACATCAGTCGAACCAATATTTAAACATAGCCAATGTCTTTGGTAATGGTTTCTTGAAAGTAACCGTACCAAAAATTAAAAGAAGTCATTAACTTAAAAGTGTCAACTTTAAAGAAAGTATATGAAAATGTTAAAAATAAACTATGCATCATTCCTAGCCACTTCAAATTCATCAGCTTTTGTCTCCTCATTCTCTCCTTGTCGCAAAAAATTCTCCTGCATCTTCATTCTGGCTTTATATTCCTTGTACCTGGTAATGATTGCAAAAATCTCCCTGTTGCCTGGTGTCAATGTGATCTGAAGCCCAGTTCTCCATTTTTTGAGAGCAAATTTGAACTTGTTCAGTGTGTCAGACCTCCTTTCTGCTTCAGCTTTAAAAGTTTTGGGATAAAGCTCCAACCTCCCAAGCTTTGAGAAATATTCTTTACTCATCATAGCAGGATGTGCTACTTCTCTGTTGAAGACTTCTCTAAAATTTGAGCAAATTTCTTTTGTGTCCAAAATTTTCTCATCAAAATCATCTATTATCTTCACCTGCAGATCATGAAAGTTCCCCTTGATTTCTCCTAACATATCCAAATACTTCTCCAGCACTTTTGTAATTTCCTTTACCAAGTCATCATATATGTTTAGTTTCCATTTAAGTGAATCAAGCCATGAAGGATCTAATTCCTTTGGATCACTAACAATCTGCTCATTTACCAACTTCAATAGATCCATGGAAATTAACTCTTTCATTTCTTCTGAAACTACATACAGCTTGGTTTGATCATTTCTAACCTATTGCAGTTTTGCTATTAATCCTTTTCTTTTATCAACAATGTCAGTGTAGGAAATCACAGAGTTACTAATAAAAAATATAGCTTCCTGAGATAGTTCTTCAATCCACTCATTAGCAGCCTTGGAATAATTTAGATATTTCTTAATCAACTACATTACAGACTCATCAATAACTCTTTCTTGGGAACTAGAAGCCTCAGTATACAAAAAGGGAGAAACAATGGAAGAGAAAAAGTTTTTGAAATCCAAAATTTGAGATTGCAATTTTACCCTTTCTTTCCTTTCTTCTTTTACCCACTTGGCTAAAGCATTGATTGAGTAACTAGCATGATATACATCACCTTCAAGTGTCTGGGGACCCATGTCAACATGTATGATTTTATAATCATCTCTAGTTATCTTATCATCATCTACATCTTTTAAAGGTTCTGCAATTTCTAACACCTAATTACTAGAGACAACATCATTCAGAATTCTTGACATTTTATGGGCTTTCTTGGGCCCTAAGGAAGATTGGAGTAATTTTGTCACTGTATCTACTCTAGCCCTAGTGGATGTCACAGGAGTGTATTTCCTCTTCTCTTCTACCGCTTTCCTCAACCATACTGGAGAGTTTTCTATTAGACTAGGGGCTTTATCACATTGAACAACCTCTCTAGACTCACTAGGAATAATTGATATGTTTTCTATAGGAGGAGATTGAGAAGATTCTTCAGACAAGGGCGGGAAAGTACTATCTTGAACAATATGCTTAAAGATTCTCTCTAAATCTTCTGACACAGGTTTTGTTTGGACATTTTTCTTTTTAAGAGCAGGGGTGGATGGGTTTTCTTGTTCACATATTGATTTTGATTTAATTTATTTCTCCATCTTTTCACCATCACCCCCAGATTGTGAATTGGTGCTAGAAGACTTGATGACTATCCTCACCGATGATGTACCTCCAGGGACTACTTGGCTAGATCCTTGCTCATTTTTCTGGGATGATTTTGGTTCATGAACAGAACTAGCAACCCTATGCCATTTTCCCTCCAACCAATCCTAAGTCCTTTTGAGTACTAGTTTGGCCCACTTACTCATATATAAAACTTCATCTTTATCCCAGTCAACTCTGGGATGTGATTTATCAGGCAACTTCTCGTATTCAGGATCAAGAACCATTGAATCTTCAGACACATTTTCAGGAATTTGGAAAGAGAGACCAAAATTTTTTATCTGCTCAAGGGTTAACCTCATATGGTTCCTTCTGAAAATTTCATTTTCATCAGCACAATCTTCCCATAAATCTTTGATTGAAGGTTGGTGTTGATACGAGCCAGAGGCATACAATTTTTTTCTCATAAAGCCCTTGCTGTCAAAATTAGTTCTTACAAACAAGTACTGGAGATTGTATTCTTTGAGAATCCTTTCAACATTCCTAGCCATTTGATTACTTTTGCAAGAGAAAGAACAAGTAACTAACGAGAAGGTATACCCTCGCTTTCCCATATTCATGTATTTTATATTTACTATGGCCATTTGTATGTAGACCTCCGAAAATACTAGTAAATCCTTAGGGTACTTAGGCAATTTAAGTGGAGCCTTCTCATAACCTCCAATTCTCAAATAAGAAAAACTATCAAATTGGATATAAAAACTTCCAAACTTCAACACCAGAGATTTTGATTCAGGGGAAAAACGCATTTCAGGGTTTCCATCCAACTTTCTCGCAGCTTCCATTAAAAAGGCATCATTAACAAGACAATATTCTCCCATCCCAACCTGCCTGGTAAATTGTGCATAACACTTATACATAGGCATGCCAAGACTTGGTGGTACTTGTGGTTTCAGCCCTGGCCAATAAGCTCTTTGACTAACAATGATATATATCAAACAAGAACACAGATGAAAGGTAGTAGTCTTCTGAAAGTTAACTAATTGATCATGCAAGTGAAATAAAATTATCTCAGCCCAATCGATAAACACATTATCATCACAAATAACTAAAATGAACTCACACATCTAGTCTTCAAATAATTCAACTTGTGCATTCTCGACGATACGATGTAGTAAAGCAATAACATCAGCAATTTCTGCTTTAAAATGTGTCCTCTTAAGTTTATTGGGCAATTGAGACTTACCTTTTTTCTCTGATTTTAACCACCCTTTGGCCATAGAATTTTTACACCAGGTTTCATTAGTCGTGAAATATTTGTTAGTTGTTACAACATACATCTCCTTTACGGGTGTCTTCTCTGGAATTCCCAATGCTTGAGAAATGACCTCAGGAAAAAATTTAGCTACAATGGTTTCATTTGTGGCCTTGATTTCCTGGGTTTCAGGAATGTACCTTCTCACACATGCAACAATTAGGTCAACACTCAACACTGCTTCTGGAAAACCTTCGGCCTAAGCTAGTCCATTTTCGAACACCTTTAAATCTACAACAGATTTTTCTTTACTGTCCAAACATGCCCAAAATTCTTCCAATTTAAAAAGTCCTAGCTCCGTATCCCTCACACCGAGCCAGCGATTTTCAATTTCAGACTACATGAGCTCACTATGCCTAATGGGATGCTTGAATTCCTAAAGAAATAATAGTAGCAAGTATGCTTGAATTTTTGAGAAAAACTACGCCACCCACGTATGTCGTTATTGTTGATAGGATGTGCTTTAAATGCGGCATTCAATTTTATACCTCGAAAAGATAAAACCTGCATGCTTTTGGAAATTCCTAAAAAGACAACTCAAGTTCATTCCGTACATAGCGTTCAATGAGATGTCAGATGATGAGGCCTTTGAAAGGAAATGTCTGAGAAAAAACACACCACCATCAAGGCCAAGCCATATAAAATGACAAGACATACAATCAATGTGGAGTAAAACGATAATGCAGGCTAAATGTTTGAGAAAAACTATTCCACCCACATATATCATTATTGTTGATAGGATGTTCTTTAAATGTGGCATTCAATTTCATACCTCGAAAAGATAGCCTTTAAACCTGTATACTTTTGGAAATTCTTGAAAAGACAACTCAAGTTCATTCTGTACATAGCGTTCACTGAGATGTTAGATGACGATGCCTTTGAAAGGAAATGTCTATGCAACCCACAAAATGGGCTTGATTTGAAAAAATGATGGTATTTATTAATTAATTAAAAATAAAGAGTACATTTTTAATTAATTAATAAATTCCATCAAATTGGAAAATCAAGCCCATTTTATGGGCTGCATAGCCAATTCCCCTTTGAAAGGAAAGATAAGTCCATCATGTCGCGTGGTCACTGAAACTTGGAACCTCAAAACCAAAGTCTAAAGTTTCAATGTTTTCAAAACCTTTGACCCATCGAATTCGACTAAATCCACACACCGTAACTCAAAGGTTACGTATGCATGAACCTAAGTTACTCAACAAAGTGAACCAAGTTGGTGAATCAGGTAGTTATGGAAATTTAGAACTCTGTGACAATGCGACATGTCAAATGGTTATAAAACTCGGAGGCCTAGTGAGTAAGATTGCTTTGCTCCCTTGAAGTTGAGTCTACAATGATACATCAAATGTTCTATCAAACCGTTGAGTAATTTATGATATAAATATTAAACATGTGTTTTAAAGTTTTTTTACTTTTAACCATTAATAGCACTAAGCACAGTAACACTTAACATTGCAATTGCAAAGGACTTAATAAAAGGAATTGCAATGTCACATTAATAGAATAAGCACAACCATTAATAGTGCAGTAACACTTAACGTTGCAAAGGACTAATAAAAGGAATTACAATGTCAAATTAATAGCACAACCATTTACTTTATTAAATCTGCATGTAATTTTTTTTTTTGCTAGGTAAAACACTGCTAGGGACAGCACCCTATATTGATTATCAAAAAAGGATTACATGAGTATCTATTTTTCAAAAAACCACCCTGAAGGCATTTTCTATCAAGTGACCTTCCCTGATCAGCTAGCCCACCCATATTTTCATGCATTACAGAATTGATTACAAAATTGGCCTGAATTTAAGTACATGCACTCCAAGACTCGAGACTGACTCAATTACCCTATTACTGTTACTATTTCTATTAAAAAAAAGAAGAAGCTAAAATCATACCCAACCAGACTTTATCATTCATCATCATCCTCTTCATCATCATCATCCTCTGACTCTATGTGTTTCAGGTACACCTTGCAATTCGCAATCACCAAGCAGTCTACTCCACATTTCTAGTGTGCTGGGCTTTTGGCCTTTTCCTCCGGGTCCCTAGGATCATTCATAGGCCATTCTTCCCCATCTCCAAGGTCCCAATCATCATCATCACCCACTACAATTTCCTTTGCCAGACCTTCATCCTCTACATACCTCATTGCCCACCCATGCAGGAGATTGGTCATTAGCTTTGTTGCCCTAAGGAGAAAGAAAATGCTATGGTCCCTTTCTACCCACAATTTTTCAAATCCTTCTAGGTCAATGGTTTGGACCAAAGGAAACTTCATTACCTCTCTCCCTCTCATCTGCATCATGTAGTAGTTCTGTGGCATGGGGATTTTCCTGTTCTCATCCACATTATCTAGCACCACGTCAATGTCGCCCAACAATGCATGCATGAAGACCATTTGGGTCAATATTTTGCTTATCTCTTTTGAGACTCCCATATGTAAAAGGACTGCTAAGAACATTGCTAGAATCTATGTATTTTCTCTGGCTCTATGATAAGCCTTTAGAAATTCTAGCCCAACCACCTACTTGGTTGCCCAAAGAATGAGTGGATGGGTCGAATTCATCAGCCCCTGCAGTCACTTATTGGTTATTTCCCCTCTGAAGGCTTGCAGTTGCTTCTCAGTGTCCAACACAAGCGGCGTTTCCATTTTACTCCTCGCCCACAACTCGCCTTTCTAGAATTTTCTACCACTACTTTGAATTTTGCAAATGGAATGTGATAAATGGCTACTTACTCCACTTTGCATGCAATTAATACTTAATTTCTCAAAGGAAAAAAAAATGATTTGAATAACTCTTTACTGTAAATTTATAACCATTTATTTTTTTACAGCTGGATTACAATGTCACATTATTACTATAACTATTACCTACCCTATTTAATAAATTATGGGCCACTAGTGCCGCTACCAGCCTGATTCGCGCAAACCAAAAAACCAACTTAGTCAATTCATGTATCTTAAGCATTACATGTACAATTAAAAATTAAAAAGTTTAATTTGATTGACGTCTGGCTACGTGCAAATTCTACCTTAATCTTACACGCTATCAAAATCACCAGACTCTAGTCAGCACTACCAGTGCCACTCAAACAATATGAAATCATTACAAATCTCGTTTCATTAAAGCTATAGCAACTATAGCCGTCCATCAAAAATTCATTGAACGGTAGTGGTCCATAATGTCGCGTGGTCGCCAAAACTTAGAACCTTAGAACCAAAGTCTAAAGTTTTGAAGTTGTCAAAACTTCTAACCCACCAACTACATAGATGACCAAGAAAGACTTGCAACTAAGGTTAGGAAAAGCACCAAAACCTCAACTTTGGTGAATTAAGATAGGAAAGGTGGCAAGGGCGGTGCATTTATGAAGTGAAGATTATAGACAGATTTTAGCAAGTGGACATGACTGGAGGATCGATGGGTAATTAAGATTGGTACGTGTGGAGTTTGGAAAATTATTATCTCTCGGCTAGGCCTGGAATTTGACAACCACCCCTACCTATCATATGAAAATTTTGTGACATTTTTATTCATTTAAATTCCCGTCACTTTACGTTTTATGAAAAAATTTAACTATCAAAAAATATTTAAATAATATTTTTATATTAAAATATTATTGATTTTATTAATCATACATATTAAACAAATTATATAAAATAAATGTTGTTGAAATTTTTTTATAGTTTAATCCTTAAATTCATCTATCTAAAAACATAAATTATTTGTAAAAGGCAAATAAAATTTCAACATGCTCTCCAATAAAATCAAGTTACCAAATGTTGTATTATCTTGAAAAAAATAAAAGTTGAGAATCACTGTAAACAAAATGTTATTATATACTTTAGATTTATCTTCATCCATCAACTACCAAAAAATATTCCAATTTTAAACTAATGCTATAAAATATACTTTAGATTTATGTTCATCCATCAACTACCAAAAAATTGATTAACGAGCAAAATTTCCATTTCCAACATATCAAATTATCCCTAATCTACCCCCCTAAAATCCAAGCATAACCCCCAAAAAATAAAATCACAGGCAAGATTTAGTACAATAATCTAATTTTTTTTTAAAACCTGTACTACTCAGACACCTTCGATGAATTACCCGTCTTCATCTTCTTCCTCGGACGCAGACCCTTCTTTTCACACATCTCTACTCTAGCGATGTCTTTGAGATTCTCTATGACCTCCTCAACCTCCATTAGCTCGATACAAATTTTGATTACTTGCCACCTGCGCTCTGCACCTTCTCGCCATAGATATTTGGTGTGTGCTTCTGGCCACCTAATAAAGAGATGATTTAAATCAGCGAGCTCCAGGCCTCTACCATCCATGCCTTCAACCTTAACAAGCCCCACTCCTGGTATCGCTCATTCCAGAATGCCTTCCATATCCTCTAAGAAATCTTTGTGAACCAGAGTTTCCATGACTTTCCTCACTACATCCACCAGTTCTCCTAAGTCCAGACCCCAAGCCATGACCAATAAATAAATATCCATTTTGGTCTTTTATCTGTGCTTTAATTTTTCAAAGCCATTACCCAAAATAAATTGAACTGCTTGTGCCACCTGCACATCCTTGAAGAGAAATAAACCTCGCAACCACTTTAGAGATGCTTTTCCAACCAAAGGGTCTAGCTTCCTCTGTGATGTCAAGGTGAAACTAGCCTCCATTATTTCTCTAGTTCACTTTCTATGGAAACTTCCACACCTCCTTCACTTACTAGACAATGTTTAATTTGCCAAATTTTTTTTTGGCTATTCATATGGTATTAATCCATGTCACCACCCAATACCACAGCCAAATTGAGAATTTTAATAGAATAAATGAAAGGTAGAGTACATTGATGCATTGAAAAGAGAATTAAATGTCTCAACCATTGATTTCTGAAAATCTAACGGTTCTAGTGTTCTTCTGGAGGTTTTAGTTTGCAAGTCTAGTGCTTCAAGGATTTACTTCCGGAATACATCTATAGTCATCCATCAAAAATTCATCAAATGGTCCCTCTTTTAAAACAAACTTTATGCACATGCATAATTTAAAATGGAGACATCGCTAGGTTGATGAGACTCGACCCTCAGGATTAAAGAGTTAAGATTTAAGGATTTTTCATAAAATATTTTGGTTTGACTTAGGCAATATTAAACGGTAAACAAGAGCAGGATGACCGACATATCTAAATAATTAATAAAATCTCAACCATTGATTTATGGAAATCTAATGGTTCTAGTGTAATTATGTAGGTTTCAATTCACAATTCTAGTGCTTGAGAGATATACTTCCAAAATGCAACTACAATCCTCCATCAAAAATTCATCAAATGGTCCCTCTTTTAAAACAAACTTTATGCACGTGCATAATTTAAAATGGGGACATCGCTAGGTTGACGAGACTCGAAGAGTTAATATTTAAGGCTTTGTCATAAAATATTTTGGTTTGACGTAGGCAATATTAAACGGTAAACAAGAGTAGGATGAGCGACAGACCTAAATAATTAATAAAATCTCAACCATTGATTTCTAGAAATCTAACAGTTCTAGTGTAATTTTGTAGGTTTCAATTCACAATTCTAGTGCTTGAGAGATATACTTCTGGAATGCAACTACAATTGTTCATCAAAAATTCATCGAATGGTCATGATCCATAATGTCGCATGGTTGCTGAAACTTGGAGCCTTAGAACCAAAGTTTGAAGTTTCAAAGTTTTCGAAACCTCCGACCCACCAACTACAAAGATGACCGAGAAAGACTTGCAACTAAGGTTAGGAAAATTTGCATCGACACTTCGCCACTGCATTTTTTTATTAGTTTCATATTATGTTTAATTCACCAATGTTTTTTTCTTAATCATTTGAAAATAGGTTTAATTCACCAATGAATTTTATTTTTTCTAGTTTGAAAACAGGTTTAATTCGCCAATTGAAATATTTTATTGGTTTGAAAATAGATTTTAATCGCCAAAGGAAAAAATTTAGTGGTTTTAAAAAATTTGCATTTCACCAAGATTTTCCATAGACTTCTAGCGATTAGAAAAGATTCGCCAATGGAAGAAAAAAAAATCACGAAAACCGAAAAAAATTGCCACTAAAATTAATATTTTTATCGGAAAGTATACAAGACTCGCCAAGATTTTACACCTTCGTCGAGGGGGGGTTTCTTAAAGTTTTCCCTGTAAATGATTTCCCTCAATTGACAAGCCTTCTCAAACAAGAAGCAAATCGTAAAACATGAGGAATATTCTTGGGGATATTCGGAATCATGATAGCTAATAAGTCGTGCATGTGCATGAAGTTCACAATTTGCTACTAAAAGTGGCATTACCTAGTAATAATGATGCCTTGGGAATTTGAAGTATATTCCTTTACAATGTAAATATTTTTCTACTACCTAGAGGCATGTGTGCTACCTCCTTGGTACCTTCAAGATACTGTAATGTCTTCTAAAGAGCGAATTAAAGTCCTAATTAAGATATGATGGGATAGGCCATCTATGTCATTGATATCTTTGGCTGCTTCAAAAATTGCCACCGCTCTAGCGAATGTTGCAAATTCTCATGACTGCATCCTTAAGGTACTAATTTTGTGTGGTAGTACTACACATTTATTTTTTGTAGTTCAATGAAATTCCTTCGCATGATTTGTTATATCTTCATAGATCCTGCTTTCATCTACCTTCAAACCATGTGATTTATTTTCCATCATGGTTCCGAAAAATGTGTAGCATTCAAAGGATTTTTGTGGGCTTTAAAAAAGTGCTTTATCATTTCATTTTCTCATTCGTTTAAAGTAAGATGGTTGTGCATTTGGGTAGTGAATTCATTTTGAGATTTAAACTTCTGAAAGGTTGTAGGTATGGTTCTCCACCCCTGGAATTTAAGATTTCCTACCATGTTCAACCATGGGAAAGGCTGTTCAAAAATAACCTTTCACAAGAGGACTTAAGCCTCATTTTCAAGTTAGATTCCATGTGAATGGAGGATGTTGTTCGAGCAGTGTTGGGTGCTGAGATTACCAGGCCCAGAGCTCGGCACTTAATTTTCCCCTCCCAAGTTCTTTCAGTATTTTTATCAAATGCTTTGGATTTACTCCAATCGTGGAAGGAATTAGAAGTAATTGTGGTTAAATTTTTTAACCCTCAATTCATTGATAAGAATGCTTTGCTTTCAACTGTGCAAAACTATAATCTTTTTTCTGGGGAAGGTTATATTGGGGGTTTATTCCCTCATGAATTTTTCAAGGATCGAGCAGAGTTTGAGGAAATATTTGAAGTCTTCAGATTGGGGCTTCAATTTAGAAATGATTATGTGCTTTTATCAACTCTAAAGAAGCATGCCAAAAGCATATGTGCAACAATGGAATATGAAATTAAAGAAAAAATTTATGCCATATCTTTTCTTTGTGACCATGTACAACATTAGTTTCTTAATTAGGCTACTGGTAAAAAAGAAAAAATGCATCTGGAAGCAGACAAACAGGTGCTAAGAGAATTTCATGAATCTCCCTTAGCAGAATGCTCAAAAGTACCGAATAAGGGTTTAGTGGGAAAGGCCCAAATTGTAGGTGTGAATCAAACAAGCGAGGCAGAAATCCCTTTTGTTGGCTATGACTTCTTTGCTCACAACATTCCTCTTTCCTGACAAGCTGAGCTGCAAGACCTTCAAATTGAGGTGCAGGATAAAAATTCAATCTGCGTGGAGCGCATGGAAGAGTAGAGTCTATCTAAAGTCTGAAAGACATTATTTTTTGGTACAGTTATTATACCTCTGAGGATGCTTCAAATGCATATTTTTTCCTCAATTTTGTATCACTTTTGTAATGGGCTTATCAACTGGACAATTTAGGGTGGTGGTACTGTAGTTAGTTTTTTGAAAAATTCAGGGTGGTGGTACTATACCTAGTTTTTTGATAATCTGTTATGGATCCCCACTAGCAGGACAATTTTGTAATTCTTTGTAAATGATTCAAAACACATTTTGAATATTTTTGGGCTATAACCAAAGGTTTTCTTTCTAGTTCTTTCCTGTCGGTATTCCCTCTGAACCAAGATTTGTATATATATTTATATATTATTAATATATTATAGTGGCTTGCCACTTTAAAAAAAGAATTAATTAATTGATTTAGGGGAATAGGGTAAATTAGCGACATAATTAAATAATTGATGCTATTTAATTAATCAGGAGGAATAAAGATTACATAAAATGATAGAATAGTGAATTAATTAAATAATGTAATATTATTCAATTAATAGAGTAAATTAGGGTTTTTGATTTAATTGATGTGAAATGCAGTGATATTAGGTGATAATGATGTCAATGATGAGAAAATGTCATTTAGAATGTGTGATAAGTGTTAGGTCATTTTTGCATGTCTACAATAATGAATATAGGAAAATCACTATTTTCAATGATCAATGGGGGTATATACTTAAAAGAAGACATATAGGTCGCCAACAAAACAATTATTACAAACAGGACCTAAAGTTCAGCTAACAACCACACATACTAAAGATGCAGAGCTCACCATAATTAACTAAATTAATACCTACATCTCAAGTCACAAACATAAATACTTATTATTATTTTAAATCACAAATCAGATTATAGACAATTGCTACATAACACAAGGAGAAATAATTGTTGTTATTATTATTTTAAATTACAAATCAGCCTATAGACAATTGCTACATAAAATTCCCACAAGTTAGTTTCAGTTCCAATTACAAGAAATAGGACTTACAAGTCATACTACAGGTACCATTATTACAAATAAGACTTATGGGTCATCCTATTTGGCCATATGTTGAATATAAGGCCACACATAAATCACTTAGGCCTTCTAATTGTTTTTTCATTGAGATAGACAAATCCAAAGGTGATAGTTTGATTGGAATCCCAACTTAGAGAACCATGGTATCCTAAGGGAAATTGACAAGGAACTAAAGATGATGCTAGTCTAGATATGTGGTTTGGTAGCAATCACTTTCCGTACCAAGCGTTAATGTTTCTATACTTTGAAACATTACTAATTTTCATGGTTTTGTCTTGTATGTTTTATGTTTGCATGAATAGAGAAGGTACAAAACTAGAATGTGATATGAAGTTTTCAACTATTTCTAGAGATAAGTAACAAAATAAAAAGGCATAGAAATGTTAAATAGACTGATTTATATATATCTAAATAAATTCTAAGAGTATTATAAATATCATGTAAAGGTAAATGATAGATGAAACTAAGTTTTACACCCTCTATTCTCATGTCTATGGTGAAACAGAAGCCTCTAAACTCAATAAGAATCTACATAAAATCATAAAGGATAGAAAATTAAAAAATCATAGCCTTTTACTCAAGTAAAAGAGTAACATAATAGTTATCTACATAGGTTAGAAATATGAATGCCAAGTAAACACGCATTCAAAATATTGAAGTATATAATGTCGAAAAAATAGGATAAATTTATCTACATATTTTCACTGTAATAATTTATCCTATTTTTTCAACATTTGGTGTCAGAGCCAAACCAAAACTCAATAATTATGTGGAAAAAACCTTGTGGGAAAAAACTCCACAACCAAATAAATCCAATACTTGTATTAATCCTTCAAATGAGTTACATCAATACAACTTCTCTCTTTGAATCACTGCAACACTTCATGACTTCAATAACCTACAACTTAACTTGTTTTTCCTTCAACTCAAGCACTAAATATATAGGCATGAGAGAAAACACAAATCAAGAATGGTTTCCAAAACCATTTAGTCATAAATAACAAAGAAAAGAAACTTCCTCTCCAACTTGTGATTTTATCCATTTTTTAGTAATGTGCACATTCAACTAAAAAATTAGTTTTATCTTTTTCCAAGCTCACATTTAACTCCCCTTTTTTTCGTGCTCTTTATAATTTGACAATTAAAAATTATTTGCAAGTTGTCATAGTTGTATTTAGAAAATTTCATGACAACTAAAAGATAATTATAAATTGCCTTTTAATAAATTAAAAATAAAGCAAGATTGAGGCATTTTGTCAACATTCTCCCACTTGTTGAACACCTTGCAAAAAGCATAAAGGTAAACTAAATAAATCAATCTTTAGAAGAAGTAAGGCTCATGGCCTCTTTGCACCAACTACTTTTTTTTGTGCTCACCGGTTTAGTAAGAGAATCTATAACATTCTCTAAATTGTCTATTTTCTGTAAGATGACTTTACCACTTTCATCCATTTCCCAAACAAAGTGATACAAAACATCTATGTGCTTCATGCGGGCATGATAAATTGGGTTTTTATCCAAACATATGGCACTTTGACTGTCACATCCAATTCTTACTTGTTTACACTGAAATCCAATGCCTGGACACAACTTCTCTAACCACACTACCTCTTTACAAGCATGTGTCACAACCATGTACTTTCCTTTTGTAGTGGACAATGCAACTATAGGTTGTCTTTTTCTCATCCAACTAACTTCTCCTCCAAACAAAGTAAATACATAGCCACTTATGAACCTTCTACAATCTAAATCACCAACAAAATCTGAATCAACAAAACCATGCAAATCAATCACCCTACTCATATCATAAGATCCATGATCTAATAAATACAATGATTAGAAGTCTCATGTAAATATCTAAAAACCCTTTTCACATAAGTCCAATGCTCTTTACTAGGATTTTCCATAAATCTACTAAGAACTCCACTACTTGGGAAATGTCAGGTCTTGTACAAATCATAGCATACATAAGGCTTCCTACAACACTAGCATATGGAACCTTATACATCTCTTCAAGTTCATCATCTGTTATAGGACATTTCTCTTGAGATAGCTTAGTTCCAACTGGAAAGGGAATACAAACTGGTTTACAATCATGCATGCCAAAATGCTGCAAAATAGTGTTAACATACTTCTTTTGATTTAACCATAATTTTGTGTTAATCGGATCCCTGTTGATTTCCATACCCAAGATATATTTTGCAGCCCCTAAATATTTCATAGAAAATGTACCAGATAACTAACTCTTAAGTTCCCTAATCATTCCCTTATCATTTCCAATAAATAACATATCATCAACATATATAACAATGATTGGCAATCGATCATCAATCAATTTAAAATAGAAACAATGATCTTCTTCACTTCTAATAAAGTCATGATTCAATGCAAGAATTAAATTTTTGATACCACATTCTTGGTGACTACTTCAAATTTTACAAAGATCTCTTTAACCTACAATCCAAGTGTTCTTGTCCCTTACACAATAAAATTTTTAGGTTGTTTCATAAATGTTTCCTCATCAAGATCCACATGTAAGAGAGTTTTTTTAGCATCCATTTTCTCTACTTCCAAATCAAAAGCACAAGCAATAGATAAAAGGAATATAATGGAGGTTAGTTTAGCCACAGGAGAAAAAATCTCACCAACATCTACTCCCTCAACTTGAGAGTAACCTTTTGCCACTAAGCGGGCCTTGTATCATTCCAACTTACCATCTGCTTTAATTTTCTTTTTAAATACACATTTGCATCCAATTGCTTTCCTCCCCCTAGGCAGATCAACTATATCCCTTGTGTCACATTTTTCCAAGGCCTTTATTTCATCTTTCATTTCCTCTAACCAATAATCATGCTCATCTAAAGATAACACCTCTTTCATAGATCTAGGTTCATTTTCAGTACAAGATAAAGCAAAAACACAACAAAAATTAGATGGAATATATCCATACCTATCAATAGATTTGTGTTTTCTAATGGATTTTCTTAGAGGTGTAATAAGATGCTCAGGTTGTTCCTCTTCAAAAATTTCTTCTAATCCTTCTTCTTCCCCTTCATGTTAATCATGTTGTTCAACATGTCCATCTTCTTGTGGTTGGTCTACATGTGCATCTTCTTGTGGTTGTTCTACATGTGTATCTTTCTGTGGTTCAACCTTAATATGAAAATGCACCATTTTTTTAGGCTTTACATGAGGTTGTTCATCATTTGTAAATTCCTTAAGCTCCCTAAAAATTACATCCTTATAATATATCATTTTCATTGTAATAGGATCCCAAAGCTTATAACCCTTAATGTTCTCTCCATAACCCACAAAAACACATTTGTTAGCTTTGAAGTCAACATTAGAACATTTTTATTTAAGAACATGAACATATGCCTCACTACCAAAAACTCTAAAATGAGAAACTGATGGTTGTTTACCTATCCATACCTCATAGGGGGTTTTATCAACAAGAGCAGAAGTAGGTGACATGTTAATAAGATAATAAGCAGTGTGAAGTGCTTTAGCCCAAAAGCGTTGTTAAAGCTTTGTACTACTCATGTTCATGCTTCTAGATCTAGCCATTAAAGTCCTATTCATCCTCTCTGCCACTCCATTTTATTGTGGGGTATATGGAGTTTTTTTCTCTCTAAAAATTCCTACATGCTTACAATAATCATCAAATTCCCTAGAGAAAAATTCACCACCATTATTCGTTCTTAAAACCTTTACTTTTTTATCTTTCTATTTCTCAACAAGTGTTTTAAATTCTTTAAATATAGAAAAATAGCAGATTTATCCTTCAAAAAGTAAACCCATGAATATCTAGAATAATCATCAATAAAGGAAACGTAGTGGTGATACTTTCCAATAGATGGTATATCCACAAGACCAAAGACATCACTATGAATTACCTCCAAATTTTTTTATCCCTAATACTTCCAAATTTAAATGAAACTCTATGTTCTTTTCCATACACACAGTGTTCACAAAAATCAAATCAGCAAAGTAACCTGACAAACCATCAACCATCTTTTTATTTATGAGATTTTTGAGACCCTTTTCACCAATATGACCCATCTTGTGGTGTCAAAAATTACATGATACAAAGTTATCAGTTACATTAACAAAGACAAAAAGTAGAAGCATCAAGTCTAAATAGGGTGCCACACCTATTACCCTTAGCTAAAACCAAATTCCCTTTGCTTAACTTGCAACCACTCTTTTCAAAAGTAACATGCACTCTTGAATCATTCATTTAGATACAAAAATTAAATTTCTAGCTAAACCAGGAATGTGCAATACATCTTTAAGGGTTTTAACCCTTCCATCATTGAATATCAATTCTACCTCCCCTCGGCCTACAATTTTCTATGTGTTATTATCCCCAAGGAAAAATTTCCCACCATCATAGGTTGAATACGCTAAAAACCATTCCTTGTGAGGATTCATGTGGTAGGATGCACCTGAATCTATTAACCAAGAGTCATCATAAGTCATATAAGCATAAATAATAAAATCACCAGTAGCTTCATCATCAAAGGATTTATCTGTAGAGGAATCATCATTATTTTTATTTTTATTCTTGATTCATTTTTGAGATGCCCTCGTTTACCACAATTCCAACACCTCAATCTACTCTTTCTGAGTTATTTTGACCTTCCCTTAGACTTATAATGATCCTTAGACTTGCCATTTTCACCTTTCTTTTCATCCTTACCTTTCTACCTCATACATGCAATGCATCTTTAGACCCCTTTGAAGTCCTTCTCAATTTCTCTAAAAGTAGAGTGGCAACGGGGGGGCATCCAACTTTAGATCATCTGAAAAAAAAAGCCAATGATTATAACAATAGGATTATCCCAAGATTCAGGTAGTGAACATAATAATAAAATACATTTATCCTCCTCGTCTGTCTTTACATTAATTGACTGTAGCTGACTCAAGATTAGATTAAATGAATTCAAATGTTCTACAATCGAGTCTCCATTATTCATTTTAAGAGAATATAACTTTCTTTTCAAAAGTAAATTGTTAATGAGACTCTTAGTTTGGTATATCTATCCTACTCTATTCCATAATTTATATGCAGCAGTCTCATTAGACCCATTTAATAGAACAAAATCAGATAAACACAAACGAATAGTGTCACGAGACTTTTTATCTAACTTAGTCCAGTCTTCATGACATATTTTTTGGTTTCTTCTTTGCATTAACATCAACCCATTGATCTCTTTCTTCCAAGAGATCCTCCATCTTTAACTTCCAAAGCTCATACCCAGTACCATTGAACTTTTCAATGTCTAACCGAGATGAGCTAGCCATGATCTCTTATCACATTGAATCTGAAAACTACAAGAAAAAAAAACACACTCCCACAACAGCAAAAAACCCAATCAAACATTCCAAGAAAGGCATCCCCTTCTCTAATGAAGCCAACTTGGCTCTGATACCAAATGTTGAAAAAATAGGATAAATTATTATAGTGAAAATATGCAGATAAATTCATGCATCCAAATTAACAGAGTAATAAATTACTATTGAAACTAGATTACAATAAAGATGCAAGCCATAACTCAAGATTTACATGGAGAAACCCTTGTGAAAAAAAAATCCACACCTAAAGAGGTCCAAGACTTGTATTAATCCTTTAAATGAATTACATCAATAAAAATTCTCTTTGAATCACTGCAACACTTCATGACTTCAACAACCTTTAACATAACTTGTTTTTCCTTCAACTCAAGCACTAAATATATAGGCATGAAAGAAAACACAAATCAAGAATGGTTTCCAAAACCATTTAGTCATAAATCACAAAGAAAAGAAACTTCCTCTTCCAACTTGTGATTTTATCATTTTTTAGTAATGTGCACATTCAACTAAAAAAATTGTTTTATCTTTTTCCAAGATCACATTTAACTTCCCCTTTTTTCATGCCCTTTCTAATTTGACAATTAAAAATAATTTACAAGTTGTCATAGTTGCATTTACCAGCTCTCATGATAACTAAAAGATAATTACAAATCTCCATTTAATAAATTAAAAACAAATCAATGTTGAGACATTTTCTCAACATATAATGTATGCAAACTATTTTCCAATATATATAACAAAGGAATTCAGAGATATTTCAATGTCAAGTTTGTAACATATTTCATATAACAAATAATAAACTACTAACAAATGAAAATCGTCATAGCTAAGACTAATTTATGGGTCTGGTTGAAAGAGGACATTGAACATTTTCAGCTGAGAAAATGACGAGTTAAAAATTTATGGTAATTTTGATGAGTTTGTCTCTTTTCCTATCGGGTTTTTCTATCCATTCCTATTTCAATTTAGTCTTTCCTCTTATCTTTATCAAAAATAATTAATTTAAATTAAATATATTTACTATGTTTGAAAGTTATAAAATAAGCTTTGGGATGATAAATTTGAAAGCATCAATTCACTTGGTTTTTATGTGTGTAGAAGAATGAACCTCCTATTGTTGAAGATACAATGTGGATTGCACCATGAAAGAAGATTATTTGAAAAAAAAATCTATTTAAATGATATTTCTTTCTATTATAATCAAGTTTGTATCTTTGTGATGTAACTATTGTGGACCAAGAACAATTGCCTAATTTGGTTTTGCGGTTTTCAACTAATCAAAGGTTTGATTTGATTAAGGGTGGTCATAGGCCAAAAATAACCCTTTATCATCCCATCATTATATTTTGGTTTGATGGCCAATGGTTGCAACATATATTTTGATGACTTTTATAAGCTAAAAATATATATAAATTGTAGTTTAGGCAATATAGGAGAGAGCATGTATCTATTTTTTTTAGAGATTTCATATAAAAGTTTATTTTGATCTAAAGAATCTCATAGTCTAAGTACTATTTCACCATGTAGATCAAGAGGAGGATCCATTTAGAGATGTTTAATAATATTTTTTTATTCTTTGTTTTTATTTGATCTTTAAGTTTTATTTTATTATTTTTATTTTTTTTGCAAAGATGCAATTTCTAAGAAGTAGAACTATAAATTATAATTTTGAAAATTTAACTCAAAATATGATATGGTGATAGTAGTTTATGATTTGTGTTGGTTTTTATCATATAAATGCTTTGATAAATAGGATAGCTATCACATAATTAGACATAGATTAATCCCTAATAATTTATTCCTTAAATGTTATTATGTATGTTGGTTTGAAAATATTATAACTTCATTTACAATTTCTATAGAAGATTGTTCTCGTAGCTGCATATAGTTCCTATAGAAAATTTAAGAAAACTCATAGATGGGATTTTAATCTTTGTAGGTTATTTGTTAAACCAAGTTGCATTTTTTTGCGCTCAATTTATTACCTATAACCCTTGAGCAAAACCATTACGCCTTTGAAAAAATTAGCCCCCGATTGACATAGGAATAAAAATGAATTTAATATTTGAACACCAATCATTATCAAACCATAAAGTTGAAATTATTAAGCATCATTTTTATCCCAACAAAGAGCCATCAATAACTAAGAACATATGTTCATGCATATGAGTGCAACTATGAAACTCACCTTGTATAGATAAGATCACAATTCAAGAAATGAGATACATTTTAAATGTATAAATTGAAGCATAGATTGTAGCCTATACAAAGGATGCCACTCAACAAAGAAAAAAAAAGGTAACACGGCCTTTGCAGAGGTGAAAACAAAGCTATACCCTTCAAGAGGAATTAGATGTCAACTTAGATCCAATGGAGAGTAATGTGGAGGATCTAAGGAGAATAGCTTGTGGAATTTCAATAAAAGGGAAATGGACTACCAATATGGATATTGATTACATGGTGCAAGTTAATTAAAAAAATTTGGCACAATCATTTAATCATTGGTATAGTCTAAAATGGGAAGAATGGACATCCATAAAATATATCTAGGATAACACATATGTATGTAAAGGTTGTGCAAACGTTACAAATATTAGAATTTGTGTAATATACAAAATATTACACTCAACTAAGAATCTGATATAAATATATGAATTGAATAATATATACTATACACAACCCCCTCATTTCTAGTACCACATACAGTTCTACTATACATAATTCCCAATAGTTAGAGACTATCACTTTCCTACCTTCTAATTTCCTATCTGACCACCTCCCCAAACCTTGGATTCCCAACCACCTTCACCCACATAGGTTATGTAGCTTTTGAAACCCCAAACCCCTTCTATCAATACATAGAAAATTACACCTACTATGACAATATTTTTTGCAAAGGCTACTTACTTACCTTATATTTTGATGGTTAAAAGGGACCTTACCTTATACCATCAATAGATGAACCAAATCCAATTAATCACACAAAGAAAAGATGAAAAAATAACTTAGATGAAACAATATGACTCTCTTACCACAAAGAGAGAGAGGATAAATTATTACTTGATGCATGATGCAATGTAATTTGGGCACATCACTCCCCTTATAGACAATCTTAAAGGCCAAATATAGGTTGATGATTATCATATGAAAGAAATCATGATCATCATAAAGGATGAGAGATATGAAGATAGGGACAAATTATTATAGGAAGGAAAAAATTACTTTGATGCCTCTCTAATTACAATGGAGAGAAATTTTGAGAAGAAATTGTCAAGTTTGATGCAACCAAAGCTCTAAATGATCAAAGTCATCGACATGAAGATCAAGATGATAGAGGTACAAGTGATTTTATAGGTGAGAATTCCATTAAAGCTAAAGATACATGGGTTGAGTAGTCAATTAAATAGTTGGGTAAGGTTTAAACACAATTGATGCAATTTAAAATGAAGCTAGCCATCACAAAGAGCCAAATGGTCAAAAAAATGTCAAATCAAACTGTTGAAGAAATAAATAGAGAATTTGAATGCTTAGATTATTCAAGATCAATCCAATTCATGTGTCATAATCATGGAAAATAGGTCCGTGAAGGAAAAAAAGAGTATCCAAGACTATCAAATCACTAAGCTACAAACTTAAATAGATACTTAAGTGTAGATTATCAAAGGGATCATAGAGAAAGGACAAGATTTTATGTCCAAGCTAGAATCATCCAAATAGGAAATCAAGTAGTTGTGGGCCAATATTGAGGAGCTAAAACTATTTTTGGGATCCCTTGAGCTTATTAGAGCTCCTATAAAGACCTAATAGAAAGATATTGGAGAACTTGCACAATTCTTCACACTAACACTTTAGATTGTAGAGTTTGTCAAGGTGTTTCATGATATAATTATCAAGGTCAATTATATGGGTGCAACTCTCTCTAATCATGGATCATGCATGTTCCTACACACAAAAAATTTACACTACTAAATCAACCAAGCTCACAACAATACAAATCACTAGTAGGATTGTCCTTTCCCAAAAATTAAATTATGTTTTACATAAGGAAATATTGAACCAAGAGTGCTACGTGTATCTCAATTAGTTGCATAATCCATCTAGGCCTAATTTTAGTTGTTGACATGGAAAATATTGACCTCATCATTTGATTATAATGAAAAGATGCTCTCATAAGCACAATTCTAGGAGCTAATAAGAAAAAGAAGATAATATGAGTTTGAATTTGATAGGTTGTGCCCATCATTTATTATTAAGTAAATTTTGACAATTCTTAAGTTGTTAATTGAATTATGAACACTTGTACAAGTGGTAGTTGCTTAAGCATAAGAAATAACATATGAGAAAACTATCAATTTGGAGAACCAATAAAAACTTATATAAAGGATAGACCTACCCAAATATGAAGAAAGGGGGGAGTACATGGCTTCCCTCAACCATCTATAAGGAATGCATCCTTTGTTGTTTGAAAATATTTAAATTTGAATTATTTTGTGGTTGCATATGCCCAATGGATATATCTGAGTTTGCATCCATTTTTCTAGTGAAATAAACCCTAAGTCACAAAAAATATAGTGAATTATTTTTACTAGAGGTAGCAGATTCATTCTTCCTTGCTCATGATTAAAGAATAATCCCCTATAGCATTGGAAAATCATCTATGTTTATTCAAATTTATAGTTTTGTTATGTGCAACCTAGCAAATGCTCTAAATGTCAACACATGCATTCCATTATATATGCTAAGGAGGATAAGATCTAATGGCTTGTCATGTTTTCCACTTTTATTATTAAATATTTAATTATTAAATCTTACCATTGGTTCATGTCATCTATCAAATCTTTATTCATTAATACAACAAACTAATATATATAGTTTATAAATAATTCCAAAGGTGAATGCTCCAAAATAATTTTTATATTTTAGGCCTATTTCCTTACGGAATACAATTTATAAAATATTTACAAAGGCATTATACCTCAAGCTTCATCCCTTAATTTCAAAAATAATTTAAGAGGAGTAAGGTGGGTTTGTTCCAGGAAGAGACATGGAAAAAGGTGTTTTGGTAGCTCATGAGGTGTTATACTCAATAGATTCTAATAAATTTCTATCCTTCATTATTAAATTAGATATGATGAAGGCTTTGATGGAACCCTTAAAAGACTCATGTTTCCTTCCCTGATTGTGCCAATTTCAGCCAGTTTTAAATGTTGGACTTAGGGTTTTGTTCATAATTATTGCTTGGGGATTTTGTTGTCAAAATTTCACTCAAAAATCCCTAATTCGATGTTGAATTTCTATTTCTCGTTCCCAGTCGACTTAAAACATCTTGAGTCATTAGCACTCATGGAGTAACCAGTCCCTCACCCTAGGTCTGACATTCTTATATTTTGTAAAGTTTATTGATTGAACTCATTTGGCCTTTACATGCTTTGAAAATATTATGTTCTAAGTCCTTGAGGCCTTTTATACATCATCCTAGATGGTCCCCATCTTAAAACAACTTGCAAGCATGCGTTATAATTTTTTCACTTAAGTCTTTTATGTCGCTTCCCTTTATCACCCATCGTAGATAGGTTTTGAAATGTGAATTCAAATGGGTGATGAGCAATGAGCAACTTTTCTTTGGTTTCCCTCATCATGGATGGCTTTCTGGAAACAAACTTGCATCAACGATTAGCGATGATCATCTTTTCTTTTGTTTCACACATCACGGATAGGTTGTGGGTTTTAAGTTTTACATTAGTGATGCACAATATGTCTATTTTGGTTGTTATAGTTGGCTTTCTCATATCACTAATTTCTCATCAATTTCATGATGAGAATTTGCGATGTGTGATGGACCATGATGCTTGTTATTTCTTTCCTTATTTCTCATCGCGGATCTTCCCCAAGTTTTGAGTTTTAAATTGGCGATGAGCAATGACCCTAGGGCTCTCTGATTTTTGTTATATTGCTCATCACATATGGCAATGCGATTGTTTTATCTAAATGGGTGATGAGCGATGTAGTGCTTTGTTCAAGGTTTCCTTTCTCTAATCCAAAATGTTCCAGAGAGCAATACATTTGCTACCCTAGATTTCCATGTAGGTACACATGGCATAATTTGGTTTTGTCACTGGTTCAAGGTGTCATTGATATGATCTGGGATTTTAAACCTGAATCAATGACACACGATGTATTGAAGACTTCCAAAGTGATCAGTGATCCAACAATCATAATTTCATCACACCAATGCTCTCATCACTGATTGAACTATATAGGGGTGGGGAAAATCAGTGACGCGTGATGGGATGTTGCAGGGATTATTCTCTTCAACATGTCCATGGTCAATTTTTGCTCAATTTTGACTTGATAGCTTTCACGCTGTGTTTTGTGAAATGGGAAATTTTTGTGTGCTAATTAAGCCAACTAGGAGGTCTAGCCAACTTAATTTGTTTGAATGTTATGAGGATATGTCTGTAGCTGAGCAGGAAGTTCCTGCGACTTTTGTGGTTCCAAAAGGTAAAAGGAAGGCCTGTGGTCAAAAGAAGAAAAAAATTGTCCAGAGTACCTACAACTTAAGAAACAAGACCATTTTAGAAGAATTGGTCAAGTTTAAGGGAAAGGATTATGTTGAGCTTGTGAAGAAGGCCAAAAAAAGAGACAAGATTCATAAGGCCTGCCTGGGAAAACACAATTCTCCCATCATGCTCTCTAATAGCCCTTCAAATAATGGAGGTGACTCTGACTTAGACTATGGCCAGTATAGGTTCTTTCTCTGGTGTCGTATGATGACTCTGATGATGATGTGGTGATGGTTCCTCTAGTTGCATCATGAATAAGGAGTGGTCAAGCATACTTTGATGTTGATGACTCAAAGTAGTTTTTTCTCCTTGTTTTTTTAATTTTTGGTGACACCATGGTCTCTGTATCAGGAGTGTTCTCTTCAACATGTTCATGGTTTTTTTACTTTTACTCTTCCATGCTGATGTAGAAGTCCTTCGACTGGTATGGTGAAGAATCTTTTGGCTTGACGTGGATGCTACAACTATGGCTAATGGTTCCCTGTGGTGATTTGGTTCCTCTTTTTTGGCAACTCGCAGTGAATTTTGTCTTTTGTTTCCCCTACTCTATCAATGATTACATGTAACCGTTTGGGGGAATCTCTCAATTTCGGTTGAATTTTTTTGAAATGAAATGTGAAATGTAATTGCAATTGATTCGGATGCTTTTTGTTCCCCTAGTCTATAAAAGGGATTTCAAGGCTCATTGCAAGGAGTTTGATTTTTGGGTTTGGTAAATGTCTAGGTAGAAGCTAGGTTCAAGAAGGAATATATTGTAGAAAGATTAATGAATAGAATAGTAAATTGTCTTGGGTATGGGTCTTTTGTGTAAGAATCTCAAATTAGTTTTATATAAGCCACAAATATAGCAGAAAAGCTTAATTCTGAAGCATGTACTCTCCTATGCAATTCTCTTATAGATTATAAATGAAAATGATTAATGATCTTTTTGTTCGTCTCCAGTTGTTTTAATTGGATGTGTGAATTTATCTTTGCTTCAATTCAAATATTTAGTTAAATGCTTAAATAAAGTCATAAGTCTGTGAGTGAAGAGTACAGGATTTGGTAAGAAGTAGTGTGCTAGATGTAGTGAATTGAATACTATAAGGTAGTATGAAAATATCCTGTCAATGTCTAAATTAAATGGATAATATATTACAAGTTTTTGTATACTTGACTCTATTTTCCCAATAAATGAAGCACTGGTCTATTTGTTAAGAAGTCATGCAAGTAGATGAACTAGTGATGCAGCTGGCTATGGATTTAAAATGAGGACAAAGTTCATTAAAAATCTATCAATCATGAAATATGAGTATAAAATATTCCCTTATTCCCAGCAAGTAGATGATAATTTACTCAAAGGTCTACCAAATGTTCAACGAATTGTGTTTATTTGCAATTAATAGGAATTAATCTATGCATAAATGTGTTTTCAATTAGACATATATCACTTGATCACAATAAAGAATACCCTCCTAGGTCCCACAAAGCCTAAAGAGTAGGAGTAAAGACCTCAAAATCCTTTACTCATTTTTTAGACAATAACTTTGAAGATTCTTGAGCATAAGGGTTGGCTACCCTTTAGAGAATTTCAAGGTTCCACTAGATGAAACACCAACATAAATGATGACTCCATTGGGGAAGAATTTGAGAGAATTCTGATAGAAGATCATCCTGCCTTAAAGAGTCAAATTATTTGTTAGAGGATTATATTGCCCAACCTAACTTTGTGTCAATGAGTCAATCCTCTGGGATATTGAAGGAGTTTATTGTATATTCTTTGAAAATTTTCACATGTCGTTAAGATTTTCCACAATTTCATCAATATTGGTAAAAAAAAGGTTCATGTTGAGGAGTGGGTGGTGAATCTGAAAACTCTATGTACCAGTGTTAATTGTTTTGAAAGATTCCAATAAAATGGAATGAAACATTGCTAGAAACCATAAGGTGTAAAGGATCTGTGTGTGACTTTGTTGGTTAAGGAGGTTTGAAGTGAAATTTATTGGTAAAAGAAGCCTCATATTGTGGAAGTTTGTTCCTCTATAAAGGATGTGGCGACTCTAGGCATAAGAACCTGATGGAAAGTGTGAAGAAAGTTCAAAATTTTCAAGGTTTACTAGTTAGGAATACATCTCAGGAGTAGCAGTATATTCAGGTATTTTTCCATGCCTTGGGTTTCAAGAAGAATTGAATTTATGAGTGAACCATGTTGAATAGGTATGATGAAAATTTTGTTTCCCTATTATGTGAATTAAGCACTAGTACAGGGAATAGTTATTGTTTTACATACTTCTAGGGTAAAATGTGGAATATATGAGTTGGGTTGAAGAAGTAAGCTTACTCCTGAATCATGCCTCTTAGACTGTTTTAAAGCATGGATATTTTTGAGCTTTAAAATTGTAATTAAAATTAAGGAATGAGGCATTGGATTATCGACTGTGAAACTAATTTTTGAAGATGAAATAAGGGTACAAGAGAAATGTATCATTCATTTGTATCTCCTTGTGGGACATCAAATATAAGAATGCAAGGTATACAACCCTTATCGTACCATCAAAAGAAGTTCTCTATCGAGAGATATAAGCCATTAAGCTTTAATGGTATTCAAGGTTTTCCTAATAAGATTCCCAATGATATTAGGAAACATTTTCCTAAATTTGTAGGGCATCGTGATGAATCAACTTCTAAGCACTTAACTGCATTCATAGGTTTGATGGGTGACTTTGAGATAGATCACAAGGATGTGTTCATGAAGCTCTTTGCTCAATCTTTGAAAGAAAATGCTAGAGACTGGTTCTAATTTTTTCTAGTATATTCTGTAGTTTCATGGAATGACTTCATGATAGAATTTGTGGAACAATTTGATGCAAGGGTTAGTCCTAGTTGTGTCACCAAAAAATGTATAGTTGACATTTTTATGCTCATTTGAGTCTTTCTAATGGGATTTGGCTTGATTTTTCCTAGGTATAATGTTGTAATGTGGTCAAAACATTCACATTAGGGCTGAAACATTCAAATTATGATGTCTTGTGAAGGTGTTGTGGAGTGTTGTAAAACATTTATACACTTTTCTAGACTCTATTCATTACAATTCACCTAAAAATCACCTTTTTATCACTTATTAAGTCCTATTTTGAAGTGTTGTAAAGTCTTGTAACAAGATTTCACACTTTTCTAGGCTTAATTTCACTAATTCAACCCTTTCTTATGTCTAAATGACCCCTTAATATACTTTCTAGCCATTTTCAAGTGTGTTGTTAAGGATATTCCCATTGGACAACATTTAATGTCCCAAAATTCCCAACACCCACTTAAATTGCTTAAGTGGGACCAAGTCACCCATAGGGGTGACTTAGTCCTTTTTGGCACAAAACTCAAAATTATTTTAAATTTCTAGTGGAATTTTGTCCTCTAACCCTTGAGGTTGGCCTGTGATGTGTTCTTTCAAGAAATTTTAGTAAAATCAAGTATAAATAAGGGTTTTTCACCTCATTTTACATCTCCTAATTCACTTAAGCAATCTCCTATCTCCTACAATCATGTATCTCCAAATCACTTACAATATCTTGCACTCATTAAGCATTCAAGAAAATCAAGCATTATCAAGTCAAACTATTAGAGTTCTTCATTGCACATCTTCATATTTGAGCATCAATGGTGTGGTAAGTTTATGACATTTGCATGTTATCTATTTATCACTCTCTTTTTATTTCATTTCATTGTTTAGGGTTTGATTACCAAAGTGGTGTTTGACCAAGGAAAACCCCTATTCTCTAACCCTCAACCATTTTTCCCCTTTTGCATGTGACTTTTGTATGTATATTTGTCAAGAAATAGGTGTTGAAAATTGATCAAAGAGTGTACAAATTCAATGAAGTCAACATCACCTTATTTCAAGCTTGGAGAGACTTTCTGCCCCGTTTTTTGTAGAATCAATTACGGATACCTGTCAGAAAAGAAAGTACAAATCAGAGAATTCCGGATTCTGTCCAGAATTCCTTGAGATTCACAGGAAGACTAAGTCACCACTAGGGGTGAATTAGTCCCACTTCTAGGCTTGAAAACTGATTTTGACATTTTTGGACACCCATTTGACAGATTCCCATTTCGGCAAAGTTTCTCAAAATTGGGACTAAGTCACCCAGATTGGCCTACATTTCCCGGTCAACATTCCAGTCAATTTTCCAAGATTCCAAAATCTTCCAACATCAAACTTATGATTCCAAGTGCATTTCTTTGATTATGTTCTATCATTTCAGCATTTAGTTGCATTTCTTAGGCATTTCCGCATATCACATTGTGTTTTCCAGCACTTTACATTTTCATAGTTTTGCATCATTAGATTACTTCAATTTCAAATCAGAGCATTAGGAAATCTTAATTATGCATAATACACCTAATTAACATAAACTTTGAGTGTAAAACCTTGCATTTTGGTACCCATATCCAATCCCCTTTCTCCTTTTAGGTGAAAAACCCTAGGAGGAGCAAAGCATTATGACAGGGAAACCAAAATATTTATTTACATTTTGGTGAACCTGAATCTTTTGAACATTGTTCCTTTCTAATTTTAATGTGCATTCTAGGTTTCATTTTCATTGCATCTTGCATTAGTTAAAGTGCATCCTATGGTTTTCAATTGCATTAGTGAAAAAGTTCATATTATCTTGCACTCTTGCATCATTTTTTGTATTGAAAAACACACAAAAAATGCATTTACATAGTGTAGTTACATTTGTGCATCTAAAAGGCATAGAATTTCATTTAAAAATTCTAAAAAAACACAAAAAAATCATTAGTGGGACTAAATCTCTACCCTGGGCGACTTAGTCCTTTTGCATACTTATGCATTTTCTGGTAATTTCTGGGTATTTTCTGTACTTCTATTTTTCGGTACTACATCTCTATTTCAGTTTACAAAATTATTGTTTTTTCATTTTATTTGTCCTATATTGTATTTCATTTGCATCCACCCTATCTCTTGTGGTACTTGTATGAGTGTTTGGTGCCCCATTGATAATACTTTAATGAGATGAAGCTCTAGACTCATGGCTTCCCGCAATAACAATTTCATAATGGACCTTGGGATCTCAATAGCTCCTACTCCTAGTATGGAAAATGGTGCATTAGGAATTGATACTACCACTTCTATGCCTTCGCCTTTCCATCCAATGACTTTTGACACAAAAAACAATTCCATACCGCAAGAAAAAGTCATTAGTATTCATAAGGATTTTTCACATTTACAACAAGACTTGTCCCTTGAAAACATTTCCACCACTACCATACCAGCCATAAAAAAACCTTCATCAATTGATTGAAAGTGATGATGGCTTACAAGTTATGAAGAGAATTGTGGAGATATACAATAAACATATTCCTTCCACAACCCAACCAACAAACATTGTTGTAATTCGAGGATCTCACATTCCTCCTTCAAACATAGCATCCATACCAACTTATACCACTCCTTAGGTTACAACAACTATGCAATAGGTTAGTCATGTGTCTCCCTCTTTTGCAATTCCAACTAGAATTCCTAGTTCTTTTGTGGCATCGAATATTCCTTCTTCCACATTCACCCCTCTTAGTGTCACTTTCACTTCCCCTAACATTACATACACCCCATCACCATTTTCCCTTCCACCTCATACCACTTACACTGATCCCATCATTACAAAACTCTTTAATATTGTTTCATCCATGCAACAAAAAATCTCCACCATTAGCCAAAGTCAAAATGCTCCACCTACATATCATGTCCGTAGTAGTCCATTATCCCTTGAAATATTACACACTCAGATGCCACAAGGAATTGAAATGCCTAGGTTTGAGAAATACAGAGGAAAGGGAGACCCTATTAACCATGTCAATGCTTATATAGCCTTGTGCAGTGATTTTTTTCTTGATGAAAAATTATTAGCTAAACTTTTTCCTCAGACCTTAAAGGATAGTGCATTGGAGTGGTTTTCCAACTTACCTAATCATTCAATCCAATCATTTAATGAGCTTGTGGATGCCTTTGTAAGTCATTTTGAAGTCCATATGACTCCTAAAAAGAAAATGGCTGATCTAATGTGCTATAGAAAAAATTCTAATGAAAAAGTAACCGACTTTATTTCAAGTTATCAGTAATTGTATGCTCAAGTTGATGTCAAAACTCCTGATTCACATCTGCAAAAGATGTTTATTGAAAAATTGCACACAAACCTTCAGGGAAAGTTAATAATGATGAAATTCCCTTCGTTCATGTACTTATGCAAAACCCTATGTGACTATCATAACTCAGTTTCAAGTCATGATTCAAAGTCCACTTCTAACCAAGCCGAGAAGTTTGAGAAAAACAATAAAAAATGCACAAAAATTTAGAAAACCAAACAAAGGATTTTTACAATTCAATCTGCCTCCTCAACCACAAACCCAACCTATTCAAAATCAAGTGGCAGCTGTTAAATCAGTGGTTCCTTATACATATGGGGACCCAAAGAGACAATTTACTCCCTTACTCGATACACTTCATAATATAATGAACCAATTACTCCAACAACAAATGATCACTTTGCCTACCATCAAAACACTTGATACCACCAAACCTTTACCACCCACCTTTAAACCAAATTCTTATTTCCATTTTCATCGCCAAAATGGCCATGACACCGAACAATGTAAGTGTCTCAAACACTTAGTTCAAGACCTCATTGATTCAGGTTGTTTTTCCATTGCAGGTGCCAATGATCAAGGCAATACGTCCATTGCACCCCCTAACAAGAATTTACAAATCTTTACCAACTCCATGCCTAAACACAATATTTCCTTTGTCAAGGCTAGTGAATCTTCAAAACCTCAAGTCATGAACATTGATACAAATAATGAACAACATGATATAACTCCAAATTTTACCCAAGTTACTCCTATGGATGAACTTGTGGGTGCGATAGATGTTATCCCTCGTAAGGGTCCAACCAACAAAAATCTTGATATCACTTTTTCTTCCAAAGATATACTTAAAACACTTTCTGATGGTCCTCTTTACATAGTTGGTCAAATATATGATAAGCCCACCAATGGGATATTAATAGGTCTCGCCTATGGCGAGAATGTGATCATAAAAGAATTTTTAGTATTACATGAGTTGTATCAAGATGATTATAACAAACCAATTGCATGGATTAAAACACATATTGGTTTTGTGTGCCCTATGATCGAATCGATCATTCTCCCCTTACAAATAGGACCCTAGACTTTGGATGTAACATTTTCTATTATCCCACAATCGAACCAATTTCGTCTACGGCTGGGTTATCCTTGGCTCTACTCAATGAAATCAATCCCCTCAGTTGTTCACAAGTGTTTGAAGTTTCCACATAGCAATGAAATATTTACTGTACACCATAGTGGCTTTAATCCATTATCCTCTAAAGGTAATTTTTCCTTAGAATCCTTTCGGCCTATACCTATGGAACCCATCACCCCTCGAAAAGATTTATTTTCCATAGCCTATCCAAAGTTCAAAGCCAAACAAATAGCCGAGTTGTCTCTTCGAAACATATCCCTGTATGTTGCCACTCCTATCCTAGATGAAACTATGCTTCAGCCTAAGTTTGACATTGAAAAAACCATACACCCTCATGATCATCCAACCATAGACACTTCAACTCCATTGTTTAAATGTCCAAGAGAAAATGAACCAAATCCTATCATGCCTCCCCCCATTAAACAAGGTTATAAAGCTAAAGAGAAAGTGATTGACCCATCTTCTTCGGCTCCTCCTCTTCTTCCCACTCAAGCAGAAAAGGAATCTATGATGGATCAAACCACTCTTACACCTCAACAACTTCAAAAAAAATTAAACGAAACCACGGTGCTCGAGAGCATAGGCGTCATCGTCGTCTCCTTGCTTGTCAAATACAAAATGAAAATAACAAAGAAAATCAACCTATGCCTTTGACAGAAGAAATAGATGATCACCCTCTTCCTCTTGACCTGCCACAAGATAGTATAGTCCAACCCTCACAACAACATGAACAAATCCAACAGCCACAACTTTTGATACATCCTTCCTTAGAAATAACCCTTCATCCTCCCATCATAATCAATCTTGATGATGATGATGATGATGATGAGGAGATCGAAAAAATAGATGAAGAGGTGCATAAAGATCTAAAATCTTTATTTTCATCTACCATGAGCTTAAAAGATAAATCTTCTCAACCAAGTGAAGAACTTCGTACATCTCCTAGTTTGGCACTTGAAATTCTTCCTTTGGACATTCAACCACCCTCGCAATACACTGAACATGATTGGGAGGTGGATGACTTGTTAGATGGTTGACTTGCATTTTCCTTGCTAGCCTTTTATATTCATTTTTCTTTTATGTACGTATTTTTTTCCCCTATATCATGTGTTTGATGTTCTCTCTATTTGTACACTTCCTCTATTTGTACCTCTATTCTTTTATTTGTTGGGGATTGCCTTTTTTTTTTCCTTTTTTTTGTGTTTTCTTTTTGGGGATGACGCAAAGTGTAGAGATGCCCTATGTCTCTTCCATGTTGACCCAAAATGTCCCTTTCCTTTTTTCCTTTGTGTTTTTTGTTTTCATTTTGGGGATGATGTAAAGTGTTGAGATGCCCTAAGTCTCTTCCATGTTGACCCAAAAGGTCCTTTTTCTCTTTGTCCTTTTCTTGTGTTTTTCCTTTTGGGGATGACGCAAGGCATTGAGACTGAAATGTCTCCTTCATGTTGACTCAAAATCTTTTCCTTTTTTCTTTCACCTTTTAATTTTCTTTTTTCTTGTTTTTTTCCTTTTGGGGACGATGCAAAGCATTGACATCGCAATGTCTCTTCCATGTTGACCCAAAACGGACTTGTCTTTTTCTTTTGTTTTCCCTCTCTTTGTGTCATTCTTCTAGTTCTATGTGCTTTGGAGAATGATGACAATTCTGAGATCTTTCATAACATTGCAGCAACGAACATACTGACCCCAAATCCATAGATCTCTTATGTGTTTGGTGTATTCCTTTACGGGGGGAAACCCTCTTCTTTTATTTTATTTTCTTTTTCATTTACATGAAGTAGCCAAACTTAGAAACATATGACTTGGCATAGAGTCTTTCCAAGTTGGCTTTCATGTCTTATTTTCTTTTTGTACTTTTCCTTTGCTACTTTAAAGTAATTTCTTTCAAACCGGTGTGTATCAATTCCTTTAAAGTGGGGGGCATACATTACCATAATTTCATTTACATTCTCGGATCTAAGTGTATCCTTGTTACTTTATATGATGTGTTCATCACTTTGTGGATGACATTAGGTGTGATGTCTTTCATAAGTGTGATCTATCTTAGCATATTACGTTCCTCTTGGTGGCCTGATGTGACACACTACATCCCCTAAGTTGTGAATATTCTATTCTTTGATTGATCCTCTCTTGGAGACATTAGACACAATGTTCCCTAAGTGATAGACCTTGCATGAACTTAACAAGACTCCTTTGAACATCTTTTACATTTGACATTTTTGCACTTTTTACATTTTACATTTTTGCCACCTTGCATAACACAACTTGCATGCCTATGGTACCCTTTGCATTTGTTCATGAGTTATAAGAATACAAATCTTTTCTTGTCTCATGAAGCACAAACTGACATTTTCCTTTGTGGCACCTTGTTTAAGTTATCAGGAGTTATAACTTTAATATGGTTGAGCAAGAAGCCCATTCTGAGGCATGGCTTTCCCCATAGCCACCTATATGTTTGTGAGTGCATACCAAATAGCATATGTATCTTACCTTTTTGGGTCTTCTCACCCAATGGACCGCCATGAGTTATGTCACCCTAAAGTGAGTATGCATCATCTTTTCAAAACAATCAACCTAGATCTAATCCGCAATGAGCTAGATAGATAATCAAAGCTTTTATTTTCTTCCTCATCATGTGTGTTCCTTTTGTTCTTATGTTTGGTTTTCCATGAGATATTAATCCTAGGTGCTTGATCATCCCTCTTGGTTATTGTTGTTTCATCTTACCAACGTAAGTACATTAGGATCCCTCTTGATGTGCATGTTGGGCTACTTTAGCAAGAGTTTGAAGCAAGTTCATACTCTCACTAAAGTGGGGGCTTAATGAGTCACCAAAAAATGTATAGTTGACATTTTTATGCTCACTTGAGTATTTCTAATGGGATTTGGCTTATTTTTTCTAGGTATAATGTTGTAATGTGGTCAAAACATTCACATTAGGGCTTAAAAATTCAAATTATGGTGTCTTGTGAAGGTGTTGTGAAGTGTTGTAAAACATTTCTACACTTTTATAGACTCTATTCATTACAATTCACCTAAAAATCACCTTTTTATCACTTATTAAGTCCTATTTTGAAGTGTTATAAAGTCTTGTAACAAGATTTCACACTTTTCTAGGCTAAATTTCACTAATTCAACCCCTTCTTATGTCTAAATGACCCCTTAATATACTTTGTAGCCATTTTCAAGTGTGTTGTTAACGATATTCCTGTTGGACAACATTTAATGTCCTGAAATTCCCAACACTCACTTAAATTGCTTAAGTGGGACCAAGTCACCCATAGGGGCGACTTAGTCCTTTTTGGCACAAAACTCAAAATTATTTTAAATTTCTAGTGGGATTTTGTCCTCTAACCCTTGAGGTCTTCCTGTGATGTGTTCTTTCAAGAAATTTTAGTAAAATCAAGTATAAATAAGGGTTTTTCACCTCATTTTGCATCTCCTAATTCACTCAAGCAATCTCCTATCTCCTACAATCATGTATCTCCAAATCACTTACAATCTCTTGCACTCATTAAGCATTCAAGAAAATCAAGCATTATCAAGTCAAGTTATTGAAGTTCTTCATTGCACATCTTCATATTTGAGCATCAATGGTGTGGTAAGTTTATGACATTTGCATGATATCTATTTATCACTCTCTTTTCATTTCATTTCATTGTTTAGGGTTTGATTACCAAAGTAGGGTTTGACCAATGCAAACCCCTATTCTCTAACTGTCAACCATTTTTCCCTTTTTGCATGTGACTTTTATATGCAGATTTTTCAAGCAATAGGTGTTGAAAAGTGATAAAAAAGTGTACAAAATCAATCAAGTCAACATCACCTTATTTCAAGCTTGGAGAGACTTTATGCCCCGTTATCTGCATAATCAAGTACGAATACCTATCAAAAAAGAAAGTACAGATCAGAGACTTTCAAATTCTATCTAGAATTCCCTGAGATTTTTAGGAGGACTAAGTCACCACTAGGGGTGAATCAATCCCGCTTCTGGGCCTGAAAACTAATTTTGACATTTCTAGACACCCATTTGATAGATTCTCATTCCGAAAAAGTTTCCCAAACTAGGACTAAGTCACCCAGACTAGCCTAAGTATCTTGGTCAACATTCCAGTCAATTTCCATGATTCCAGAATCTTCCAACATCAAAATTTTGATTCCAGGTGCATCTCTTTCATTATGTTCTGTCATTTCAGCATTTAGTTGCATTTCTTAGGCATTTCCACATATCACATTATGTTTTCCAACACTTTACGTTTTCATAGTTTTTCATCATTAGATTACTTCAATTTCATATCAGAGCATTAGGACATATTAATTAGGCATAATACACCTAATTAACATAGACTTTGAGTGTAAACCCTTTCATTTTGGTACCCCTATCCAACCCCCTTTCTCCTTTTAGGTGAAAAACCCTAGGAGGAGCAAAGCATTGTGATAGGGAAACCAAAATCATTGTTTACACTAGTGAGATAAGAAAAATACTATGGAAATCCAAAAGGATGATGATGAGAAGGTTATTTCTTTTAACTTGGGATTCATACAAGCAGTGAGAGGTATCCCTGAACACCCAAGGCCTAGTGATGCAGAATGTTTAATTGTATATCTAGGTGCATTTGATAACGAGATGAGTCATTTGATAAGGGACAAGGAACCCAAAACATTACATCAGGCCTGTCACATTGTTATGGACATTGAGAATATTATGAAATATTCAATGATGAGAGGTTATATGGCTACAAGTTTTTTTTGTCTTGATGCACGTCATATAAATGACATAGATAAGGATGAAAAGGATTATCATAGTAATGATGCTATTAATTCCTTATCTGATTCATCACCATAACATATTAATCATGAACAGGTGCAAGATGAGTTGCAACAAGGTCTAATTGACAATTATCATATATTTTTCAAATTATCTAGTATGAAGAGACATGAAGGGGAATCACCCTATGCCTTGCTATCAAGGTTTTTGGATTCCTTGTTGGAGATCCCTAAAGGGTTATGACCTGGTGATTCAATTTGCATTGACCTATTCTGTGACATTTATGAGTTAGGGCTCAATACTTTTCCTAGGGAATTAAATCCCCAAGATTTTGATCAAATAATTGGTTGGATCAAGATTGTTGAGGAGGCTAAATGTGAGTATCTGCAGAAAATCATGTCCCAGGATGACAAGAATTCTCCTCCTATTGTTGAAAATCAGGGGTCTATTCAAGAAATGGATAGAGAAGTTTCTAAAGAAGAATATCTATCTGGTAATCTAGATGATGATATTGTCATACATGCAGGTGCTACTGATGTACCTTTGAAGGTGGGTGACCAGGATAGTGAACATGGAGATCTTGATTGCTCACATAAGGAATATGAATCTTTTTGTGAGATTGACCTGAAGGCATTCTTCTTTCCTGAGGAGTTCATCTGTACCAGTACTCATGAGGTTGTACCCTTTCCATTAGATGAATAGATAGCGTGTGATCAATTCTTGAAATGCAATTCAGATGTGTCAGAATTGGAATGCCCTGGAAATGTGGTAGATGATGAATTTCAAGATAAGAGTGTCTGTATTTAGAGTCTTGAGCCTAGATTTTATGTTAAAAATGATGGGGTTAGTGACATTGGTCAACAAGGTCTAGTTTTTGAATGCTTGTATGAAACAGAAATGGAATGCACAAGTTTCATAGTAGAGATGGACATGATAGTTTTCAACAACGAATGTGTTAATGATACTTGTTTGGTTGAAAATGAAAAATGTTTAAGTTCCTGGGAATCCTACATATGTGAGCCAACAAACATATCAATTGATGGTACACTCGAATGTTTTACTAATGATCACATCAATCCTGAGTTACTGGACTCATCCTTTGAGACATTTTGTTTCAGTTTGAGCAATGACTTTAAAATAGGATGGGAGTGTATTGATAATCATGAAACAAGAGTATTTTTTGATGCCTGGGGAGGTGTGGATAGTGCCTTTGGCAGGAATAATCCTAATAAGAGCAAAAATGCTATGGAGATTGTTGAATTAGTTTCCCAAGGAGATGAAAAATATGGCAGCATAATTGGTTTTTGCTACCCTAATGAATGTGAGCACCAATTTGAATAGAATCATGTGTATGAACATTTTTTGTTTATCACACAGAGTGAATGCGTGCTTAATATGGGATGAAAGCTGGATGATATTGACCCTAGGATTCTAGATGTGAAATGGCAGTATCACTTCACAAGGTTAGGTAATATGTCCTTGAGTGGAATCCCTAGAAGGAATATGTATGAGGGTGTCCATTTTAATGAGGAAAATGAATTTGATATCAGTTTGTATGATGATAGTGATCACGTGGATTGTGAATGTTTTATTTTCCCTGTTCGGTTGGATGAACATTTGATGAAATGTGATTATAAACTGAGTCATATTGAATGTTATATTGATCATGTGTTCCAATTAATGATTGGTTACAGTTCACAGATGGACATGAATGAAGGGAATAATTATAAGTTCAGACACATGTCCATAGTGGTTGATTGCAGTGGTTGCGGCATAATCAGCTAGTGGGAAATTCATGATTGTGTTTATAGCCTTAGCTTGGTGCAGATAGTGGAAAATAGGGTTTTTGACAAAGGTAAGCACTAGTTTTAGGTTGTTATGACTTTGTAACTTATGTAAATATTGTACATATGTTGTTTGCTTTGGTTTGGTTTTCTTGCCTAGTCCTTGTTTTTGGTCCTCTGTGCTCAGTCTACTTCACCTAGGATTCTGGATTCTCACTCTGTTCACTGAGGAACAGACGTCCCCAACTAGAGCCAGTGATGGAACCCTTAAAAGATTCATGTTTCCTTCCTTGATTGTGCCAATTTCAGTCAGTTTTAAATGTTGGATTTAGGGTTTTGTTCATAATTATTGCCTAGGGATTTTGCTGTCAAAATCTCACTCAAAAAGCCCTAATTTGATGTTGACCTTTTGTTGCCCATTCCCAGTCAACTTAGAACATCTTGAGTCATTAGCACTCATGGAGTAACTGCTCCCTCACCCTAGGTTCGACATTCTTATATTTTGTAAAGTTTATCGATTAACCTCATTTGGCCTTTACATCATTTAAAAATATTATGTTCTAAGTCCTTAAGACCTTTTATATGTCATCCTAGCTGGTCCCCATCTTAAAACAACTTGCGGGCACATGCTATAATGTTTTCACTTAAGTCCCATCCACCACTTCCCTTTATCGCCCATCGTAGATAGGTTTGGAAATGTAAGTTCAAATGGGCGATGAGCGATGAGCAACTTTTCTTTGGTTTATCTCATTGTAGATGGATTTTTGGAATCAAACTTGCATCACTGATTGGCGATGATCATCTTTTCTTTTTTTTCGTGCATCGCGGATAGGTTATGGGTTTTAATTTTTACATTAGCAATGCACGTTATGTGGGTTTTGGTCGTTATTGCTAGCTTTTCTCATATCGCTAATTGCTCATCAATTTCATGATGAGAATTTGTGATGCACGATGGACCTTAATGCTTGTTATTTCTTCCCTTATCACTCATTGCGGATCTTCCCCAAGTTTTGAGTTTCAAATTGGCGATGAGCAATGACCTTGGGGCTCTCTAATTTTTGTTCTATCGCTCATCACAGATGGAAATGCAATTTTTTTATCTAAATGGGTGATGAGCGATGTAGTGTTTTGTTCAAGGTTTCCTTTGACTGATCCAAAATGTTCTCAAGAGCGATATCTTTGTTGCCCTAGATTTTTATGCAAGTGCATTTGGCATAATTTGGTTTCATCGCTGGTTCAAGGTGTTGTTGATATCATGATCTAGGATTTTAAACTTGAATAAAAAACACACGATGTATTGAAGATTTCCAAAGTGAGTAGTGATCCAATGGTTAGAATTTCATCGTGCCAATGCTCTCATTGCTGATTGAACCCTTGAGGGGTGTGGCAAATCAGTGATGCGCAATGGGGCGTCTTATGGATTATTCTCTTCAAGTGTTGGCTCTATGTACTTCACCAATATAAATGAAAAGGCACGGATAGAGTTGGTGATGCATGTTAATTTTTAGATCGCTAGTGATTAATGAAAACTAAGGGAAAATGTGGCAACATTTGAGGTGGCATCGCCATTTTCTAGGAACAAGCTGCAAAATCCAAAAAATGATGCTCAAGATCACCATTAATGAATTTTTAAATCCTTAAAGATTGATGGCCCAGATTCAAAGCTGAGTTGCTAAGTTATCAACTCGCTTGAACGAGGAGTTCTTCAATCATTAATTGCTACATACTCCAAATTGTCTATTTAATGCAGACCGCTTGCTATTTGATTTCACCAATTTCAATCTGCAGAGAATATGAGGTGTGGGTTATTGAAGAAGTGTGCAAGTTTTTTTCTTTCGTGAGCCGAGGAGTTAATGGTTTCATCTAGGGTAAGTCAGTTTTCATATGAGCTCTTTGTAATTCATGCTCTAGTGTTCTTAGGAGTTTCACATTTCTGGCGTTGGTTGTGATTGTCAAGGCTTGTGGGCATGTTTTCCTACAAATTTGATTTAGGAGATTTTGAGTTGGTCAGTTTTTGCTCAATTTTGACTTGCTAGCTTTTACCCTGTGTTCTGTGAAATGGGAAAGTATGGTGTGCCAATTAAGCCAACTAGGAGGTGTAGCTGACTTATTATGTTTGAGTGTTATGAGGATATGTTTGTAGCTAAGCAAGAAGTCCCTGTGACTTTTGTGGCTCCTAAAGGTAAAAGGAAGGCCTGTGGTCAAAATAAGAAAAAAATTGTCCAGAGTACCTACAACTTAAGAAACATGACCATTTCAGAAGAATTGGTCAAGTTTAAGGGCAAGGAGCGAGCTGATCCTACAAAGAAGGCCAAGAAAAGAGACAAGAGTCATAAGGTCTGCTTGGGAAAACATCATTCTCCCATCGTGCTCTCCTATAGACCTTCAGAAAATGGAGGTGACATTGAGTTGGAATACGACCAGTACCTTCTTTCTTTTGTGTCATATGATGACTCTAATGATGATGTGGTGATGGTTCCTCTGGTTGCATCATGAATAAGGAGTGGTCGAGCATACTCTAACATTGATGACTTAGAGTAGCTTTTTCTCCTTGTTTTTTTTGGTGACACCATGGTCTCTGTATCAGGATTGTTCTCTTCAACATGTTCATGGTTATTTTTCTTTTACTCTTCCATGTTGATATGGAAGTCCTCCAGCTAGTATGGTCAATAATATTTTAGCTCGATGTGGACGCTACAACTATGGCTAATAGTTCCCTCTAGTGATTTGGTTACTCTTTGTTGGAAACTCTTAGTGAATTTTGTCTTTTTTTTCCCCTACTCTGTTAATGATTACATGTAACCATCTGGGGGAATCTCTCAATTTCAGTTGAATTTTTTTAAATGAAACGTGAAATGTAATTGCAATTGAGTCAGATGCTTGTTGCTCCCCTAGTCTATAAAAGGGATTTCAGGGCTCATTGCAAGGAGTTTGGTTTTGAGTTTGGTAAATGTCTAGGTAGAAGGTAGGTTTAGGAAGGAATATAAGGTAGAAAGATTAATGAATAGAATAGTAAATTTTATTGGGTATGTGTCTGTAGACACGTAAAATGTACTGATTGACATTGGACATCTGATCCTCACCACTAACATTGTTTCATCCTGAATCATCCTTCGATCTAACCATTTAATCAAATACCTTGATCTAATTAAATTCATCAATATTCCTCTCTTAATTAAATAAATCGATTATCTACTTAAGTCATTATTTATCGATAATAAATTAACCATTTTGATCTAATTATCCTATTTAATTAAATAATTAATTTTATTTGATTAACTATCTAAATTCTATCAATTAAATTAAATAAATTAAAGTCTTATTTATTTTAAACTAACATCATCTCTTTTAATTAAATAAATAAAAAATCCTTATTTAATTAATCCTTTATCACATTCTTCTCATATTTGATTTAAATAAATCCCCAAATTTAAGTCAAATAGGTCACATCATTTAATCCCTTCATTAAATTAATCAACTTGGATTAATTTATTCTCTTCTCATGTCCCATCCTCCATCTTTTACCACTTGCACATGAAAATAGACTTATTTGAATTATTAAATCTCTATTTTTCTCAACAAGGCATCTTTTAAGGAATATTCTTCAAGTTTGAATTCAAAATTCAAGTGGACTTTTTCCTTCCAACAAGGAATTTACTCCTCTTACAAAGTCCTTTTTCCTTGAGCCAAGTGGCATTCAATGCATCTTCTTTCCCTCTTACATGTCATTTCAACAATTTCAAAATTCAAATATATGCATTTATTGGCACAATCCTCAAAACTTGCACATCCTCCATCCACTCATAAGTTGACAAGTGGCAATTTTCCATTGGCTAATTCTTAGTCCCACATTGCTCTATTTTGGACATTCATCCATCTTCTCATTCGTTAAATAAGAGGCTAATCTCCTCATTTGATCATCCACAATTTGAGTAAACTTACTATGCTCAAATCATTAGCAAATTTCATCCACCATTAGTGAGTTCCTAGCTAGGTTATGCAGATTTTTCTATTGGAGCACTCATCAAACATCAACAAAGTGGATCACTCTTCATCACACATAAATCTTGCATCATAGGAGTTGGGAAAGGGCCAATTTTCACATCAAATTGGCACCAATTCCCCCATGGGATCAAGAGTTTGCTTGTTTTAATAGGATTTTAGTCTATTTCATTGTGTTCTTCATTCTTCTTTCCTATTTTAAACTTTGCTAATGGACTTCATGGGGAATCCTTATTCTTTCTTGGATTTTATCTTCTAATGTGTTTGTTCATGTTGTTTTGCAGGTACTAGGATTGGGGTTCGACATTTTGGTGCTAGAAGGAGGGAAATCTCACATTTCAATCACATTTTTTTATCAAAATTATTTTTCTTTGTCTACAGGCTCAGTGTCACTGTTTAGCACCATTGGTTCTCCAGAGTCACTATATGGGACCGCTGACAATTCAAATTGTGATGCCTCAATCTTCCTACCTAGAAAATTAGAATTCTAAACTGCGCTACTGAACTAATCAGACCCGCGAGAATCTTTCAAACAATCAAACTGCACCACTAGACAAAAGTGTGACACATTCATGCTCACTGGCCTGACTACAAAGCGACACTGACTGGTAAGCGGTGCTATATAGTACCGCTGGGCAAATCAAACTGCGACGCCTTCATGGATTGCACTGCTGGAGGGGAGTATGAAGTGAAATTTAATTTGTAGCATGTGCTTTTTTTCAAATTATACTTCTTTTGTCTATTTTTTGTCTTTTTGACCTCTGTTTTGTAGAATATAACTATTTTTTCCTTGTAGGTTGGATCGATCAAAGACGAAAAGGAAGAGAAGCATGATGATGTCATTTCACAAAAACAAGTATTTTTAAACACAATAGTGTTTGTTTAACACTCTTTGAGGATTCATTAGTCCTCTTAAGGAAAATTTGTCATATTTTTATGCTTAGGATCTACTAATTTGTTTGGGCTTTAAAAAGAACCTTTGAATTCTTATTACAAAAAGGTCTAAAAAGAACGTTAGGACTCAAATTTTTGGATTAAAATTGAACAAGGAAAATTGTCACAATTACTTTGGTGCTTTTAAAATTAACTCACAATTGCTTTTAAAGGTTAAAATGAACATGTGCAACTTTGTTTTTGTGATTACTTAAACTAACATCATCAAAAAATGACTTATACGCTTCTCTCGCACTTTATAGCGATCTTGAGAATCAAAAGGCCTTTTTTATGATCTTAGGTGGAGATAAAGTAATCACCTCCACACTTCACTTTGGGAAATAAAATTGAACAAAGCTTGCGAGTGTGAGTTAGGTATATCGTGTGGGTTCTCCCTCTGTTTCTAAATGAAGTTCAATCAAACTGCGGATGTGCTTGCTCGCTATTGTTTACCTTTCGAGGGGCATGCCTAAGAGACACATCCGAAAGGAGAACTTGAAGGGAACTACAACCGTTTTTTCATTCAGGACAGTATATAAATGGATAAGACTAAACTGTCAAGTTCTCATGGTATGTAGGCCTTAGTCGTACAGTGTCTTTCAGAACGGGGTACTACCATAAAAAGTATAAGAGCCCCTAGTAGGATTGATTAAAGCCTTTAGTGGCTTGCTGGACACTCGCAAGGTGCCATGTCCCTGATGTCTCATCATTAAGAGCCTTGTTTGTAGTAGCCAACTAGTCCATCCAATGAGTTTATCAAAGTGGTGCATTGGAACTTAGATTCCAAGAAGCTACTTGCCATGTCCGATCTTGGTTAAAGTATAGAGGTTAAGACTTCATTCTTAACATACCTTTATACTCTTTCCTTGGTTGCATGTAAAATCATCTCTTCTACTAAGAAGGGCATGAGGCAAGCCCACCAAGAAAAATGTATCAATTGAGCTAGGATGTTATATTTCTTGTGAGTCAAAACACTTTGCTTGTTCGAAAACATTTGGAAACAAACACTTAACATCATCATCAAAATTTCAAACCCTTTAGGAGGTAAATACAATTGACCAAATTCATGTGTTATTGCTTGCCCTTGGGATTCACATCCTTAGAGGTTTCTAAACACTTGAACTTACATCTCAATTTTCCTACTAAAGATCAACAATAGGTAACCCTTGCCTTGAATTCATCAAATTTCCACATAACATACTTTGTGGGATTCAAAGAAATTAAAGCATTGGACATCTAGTTTGGAAAACCTAATCAAAGAAGTGTTTGTGGTAAAATAAAGTCACTAAGCAAAGATAACAAAATTCACTCTCACATGTGTTGAAACCTCATGATTTCCAAGAAAGTCAAAATCCCAAAACAAAAGTCCTTGAGTCAAAGTTCAAAATTTAGGAGTCACACTCAAAAGGTCATCAAGAGATACAATAGAAAGTGCAATCAAAAGCAACATATCAAGATAAGCAAGAAATTCAAAAGGTTCTATAGACTTATCCCTTTGAACAATCCAGAAATGTATGCTCAATTTGAACCACTTCTTAGTTATAGAGGTCCATAGAAGCATTGCATGCTCTTCAATATCTAAGTCTAGTAAAAAAAAGTGTCTTTTTTAGGTACATCCTAGGATCAAAAAAATCAAAATCTTTTTCCATCCATCCTTCAACAGCAAACCAAAATCACCTCACCATCATCTTTTGAAAAATCTTGAAATTATCCTTCATGTTAGGCTTTTTGGAAAAAATAAAAATCATCAAATCCTTGAGACAAAATCCTTGAAATCTTTGAATCATCAAATCATCTTTGGCTAGGTATGTGTAGATGCATCCTTTTGCATATGCTTAGTCAAAATTATCAAACCATCTTATTTAGCTAGATATATGTAGATGCATCCTTCTTCATATGCTTGGTTAAAATATCATCTTCTTTGAATAGGTGTGGGTAGATGCATCCTTCTCCCTACACATATTCAAATTATCATTCATTGAACAAGTCTACCCCTTAGATAAGCATCCAACATCTTAGGGTCTATTTGCTCAATCAAAGCAAACAAAAAAAAAATCAATCAAGTCAAGGACAATCCAAAAAATCAAAATCAAAATCCAAAACATATCCAAAAGTCCTAAAAGTCTAGCATTCCCCTCAAAGATTGTTTTCAAAAGATCAAACATCCACATCATCCTTATCTTGCATCATTATCATATCACCTTTTGATCCTCAAGATATCCTTAAAATTTCTATTTTGTGCCTAAAATTAGATCAATCCAAAGAATTAGAGATTCATCTCCCATATTCTTGAAAATTGATCCTTGTTTTATGGTTCAAACTAGATCTCAATGCAAGAAGAACATGGAAGTCGACAAAGAAACACCCACTTCAAGCGACCTAAGCCAAAAAAATGCCAAAATAAATCCCATCGAATCAAGAAATCCTTTGGCTAACTCATCATCACAAAATCCATAAGAGGAAATTCAAGAAGAAGATCTTACCTTTGGAATGTCACATGAAGAAATAACCGAAATGATCCAAAATCCGGAGAACCATAAGATCATCAATATCATGATGAGGCTTAAACCTTCACTATACATGCTCGAACTAGCAAAACAAGGGGCCAAATTACCTTCTGATTTCAACGTGAGCTCTATAGTGGAACCACCTTTGGAGGTCATGCCTCTAATTTCATCCACACTCCCCATCTCATCTACACCCCCATCCCAAAGCATCACTCAAAAAATTCTGCAAATCACAACATCTTTTGCTCAACCTCAACCTAATGTTAATAAAGGAAATGCATTTCTTAATTCCATTCAAACACAACCCCTTGTTAATAATCAAGACTTGGACACAAATACCATTTTGGAACAAAACATACCCCAAAATTCATTACATAAGTGTGCCCCTCTCACTTTCCATGATCCTAATGATCCATCATCACCATCCTTCCACACAACACCCCAAACCTCTCTCCTCATAACTTCACAAGGAGAAGGTGACATGTTCGGACCTGGGGGTATTTTCAAAACCACATCATTTTCTCAAGAGATCACACCCCTCACATTTTCACCTCTTCCACCATTACCACCATTATCCACACCTCTACTTGGCTTGGGACTCCCACCTTTACCAAATATCAATCAAAATCAAACCAATATTCCAAAAACCAATCAAAGCATCATGCCAAACTCTCAAAACTTGTCATCAATATCACAACAGATGAAAACTACACAAGCAATCATGACATCATCGACCACCCCCCTAACATCTCAAAGCATGGGCTCTCAAGGACCAACCACATCGATCGCACCATTCACCACTCAAACCACTAACACAACATCACCACTCACCACCACCACAAGCACCATTCTGAATCTACCACCACCCCCACCACCACCAAACTCCAATTTATTAAGCCAATACAACATGGCATTGTAAGCCACTCAACAAGCTGCTTATCAAAAGGAATTCCTGCAAGTGCAAAAACAAAAAGCCGCACAACTAGCTACTCAAAAAGCTGCACAACTAGTTGTTCAGCAAGCCGCTCAAGCTGTACAAGCTACCCAAGTAGCCCAAGCCACATTACAAGCACAACAAGTTGCACAAGTCCAAGCATTCTTACAACAACAACAACAAGTTGCACAAGCTCAAGCACAAGCCCAAGCCCAAGCACAAGCTCAACCACAAGCCCAAGCACAAGCTCAAGCTCAACCACAAGCTCAAGCTCAAGCTTAGGCACATGCCCAATATCAAGCACAAAAAGCACAGGCACAAGCACAAAAACAAGCAACACAACTACAAGCATATCAACAAGCAATAAAACAATATCAAGAGCAGCAAGAAGCAGCCCAATTGGCTGCCCAACAACAAGCATTGTTGGAACAACAACAAGCTCAACAACAGGCAATCCTAGCACAACAAAAACAAGACCAACACCAAGCATTTTTTATATAGTAGCAAGTGCAAGCATACCTAGCTCGACAAAATGTGCAAATACCATCAAACAACACACCAAACAACCCACCCATCCAACCAATAATTGAAACACCCCAGAACACCTTCATCCCACCCCCTGATCCGCAAAATGATGTAATGGCACAAATAAGGTTACTCTCACAACAAGTGCTCGATCTTCAATTAGGGCGAACCACAAAAACACCAAGAAACTTGTGTCCCTATCCATTCAACAGGAGCCTTGTGATGAAACCATTCCCGAAGGGATTTGAGATCCCCAAGTTTGACAAGTACCGTGGGATGGGAAACCTCGAAGATCACATCAGGGAATTCCAGGTTCATTTCATGGAATTCGCGTATGACAATACCTATCTGATGCGGCTATTTCCTAGGATTTTGGCTGGCCACGCCATGGAATGGTTCTCTCACCTACCTACAGGCGTCAAGACATTCCAATAAATCATAGACGCATTCATCAAAAAATATGCATGCAATATCACCATGGATGTTAGTCTTGAAGAACTATTGGCTATGAAACAAGGTAAGAATGAATCATTCACTTCATTCCTACAACGATGGTGATCCAAGGCCAATTGGAGCAAATGGACCATGCCCAAGGAACAAAAATTTTGCACCATCATATCCAACCTTGATGGCCTCTTGGAATTTCATCTCAAGGTCCAAGGGATTACCATGTATGACCAATTGATCTCCAAGGTGCTCAGCATTGAACGAGCCCTTATGACACAACCCACAGGATCAACATCATACCCTGAACAACAAAACAACCACCCACCCACCAATTACAATGAAAAACCTTGCACATGGGCAAGAAACAATTTTTTTACCAATGATGGTGTCATCGACACCAAAGTGGTCATCAGTACCCCTCACCAAAATACACCTGCACCACAAATCCAAATCCAAAACCAAAACAATCATCAAGCAACACAACAACTAAACAACAATCAAGCAATTAACAATGTCAATGATCAAAGGGGACCACCCCAGCGGAACAAGAATTAGCCCAAGAGAAATTACACTACTCTGTGGGAATCACTCAAAGTCATCATGAAGAAGCTGATAAACGAAAAACTCATCAAGGCTCCCACCTATGAGAATTACCAAGAACCATATGTGAAACCTCCTTGGTATAATGAGAATCAACTCTATGACTTCCATAAAATCAAAGGGCATACCACAAATAGTTGTATGAGGCTAAAAAACATAGTCCAAGATATCATCGATCAAAGAATTATAAACGTGGAACAACCAATAGGAAACCAAAACCTTAATATATACACGAATCTGATGCCTAACCATGGCAATAAAGGGAATAATAACACGGATAAAGGGAAAGAAACCTTCAAAAATGTAAATCATGTGTATGACCATGTCATCACATCCCTGGATGACTACTGCACTACCATCACCATCAAAGGAGCCAATGCTGATTGTGGAGTCACCACAAGAGGCAACAAAGTTACCATCGTAGGATCATCCCATCCAAACAGAATCCCTGCACCTAGATTTGTCCCCAATGGCTATAACGTCCTTGATCAGCTCAAAAGAATGCTAGCACAAATCTCCATCATGGAGTTACTAAAAATATTATCTGCTCATAAGAAAATCCTTGAGGAAGTGTTGGCTTCATCCACTGTCCACGCAGGTCTTGATGTGGAACAATTCCAAGCTATGGTCAGAAATATCATTACACCAAATCTCCTCACATTCTCCAACCAAGATTTGCCTACTCAACCATCTCATAACCGTGCACTCCACTTAGAGGTCCTAGTGCAAAAGTTTAAAGTCAAACGGGTCTTGGTGGATGGAGGTCTAGGCTTGAATATTTGTTCGCTCAAGATCATTAAACAACTAAAAATCTCAGAGGATTCCATCGACAAAGGAAAGGGTATCACAATAAGAGCATATGACAATCAAGAAAGAGTATCTCAAGGCACAATCAGAATCCCTATTCAAGTAGGGCCAGCTATCATGGAAACCACTTGTCAGGTCCTGGACCTCGACTTGCCATATAACATCCTCCTAGGACATCCATAGATTCATTCAATGCAAGAAGTATCGTCAACTTTCCATCAATTTGTCAAATTCACATATGAGGGACAAGAAGTCACCATCCATGGACATATCGAACCATTCTCCTACTGCAAAATCCTCGAGGAAAAGTACTATAAAATACCACAAGTACCTAAAAATGTTGAGGGCCCATCTACACAATACATTGATCTCGCCACTCTCACTTCAATTTTTGTGACAGAGACACCCACCACTCCCGCCATCCCCACCATCTCTGATATTAAGGTCATCATCCAAGATAACAGTTGTGGAAACTACATGCTCCCTAAAAAATATTTTGTGATAGGAGAGTTACCACAATCTCCTAGATCACAAGGACGTCCGCAAATAAATGAAGCCTCCACATCTCAAACGTCTCTTGAAGACTATCCCAACTTTACAAGTTGTGGAGATCTTAGCCAAGAAGTTATTGAGGTGGATCCATCTCATCTCCTATACCAAGATGAGAGACTAGCAACCGATTTACCAATGGATGATAGAAGCAAGGTTCTGCAAATGATGCTCGCAATGGGCTATGATAGAAATCAAATACTTGGGAAAAACGACAATGGGATTATAATACCTATCATTCCAGAGACATGAATGAGAAGTCTTGGCCTCGGATGTACCCCTCTAAGTATAACCATACGTGGCCAAGGTCCTCTAGTTAGAAAGGTCAAAAATCCTCCTCAACAATCTGCAGCTAAACTTTGCTTACCCGTATCTACAGGTCGAGTTATAGACAACTTTACATTTGACATAACCGACATCTGTAGTAGTAGTGACGATGAGGATTCCATAACCAACCTACCTAGGATTTTTGATGATACCACTCTTTTCATGATTAGCACCTTATCCTTTGAATCAGAGCATCAAAATCATGAAATCTGCCTAGTATACCCCCAACTCATCGACTACGACCAACGAGGACCACCAGTTCTTGATACATTCGAAAATGATGAGGTGTCTCAAAATTCATGGGACTACGAGATAAAATTTTGTATGGGGATCACAAAGAAGGGTTCATCATTGAGCTAGATACATAGACCTATTATGGGGAAACGATTGAATCCCTTAGTCACAAAAGTGAGAAATTAAGAATAATATCTAAGTCTTTGAGTGAAAACCACATTGTGGCACTCTCCGACATGAAAAAATTAAAAAGGAAGGATGCATCCAACGGTGAAAACCTCTCTGAGGCACCTGAGGATAGGGGATTCAATCTTTCTTTCAGAGCTCTTCATCAAGAAAAATCAGCAGTCCTAGCAAAAAAGTGCAATCTACTTAATCTAGGAACGGAGGAGACCGCGCACATCACATTCTATGCGGAGTCATTATTATCAAAGGAACAAGATCTCCTAGCAGCCTTCTTGAGAGAGAGATAGATAAAGTTCGCATGGAGCTATGCTGACATGCCAGGGATTGATCCAGAAATTGTAGTTCATCACCTAGCAGTATACCCTGAAGCAAAACCTGTTAAACAAAAGCTCAGGAAAATGTACCCTTAGATCACCCTGCTAGTCAAAATGGAACTAAAGAAGCTATTGGATGTAGGATTCATTCAACCAATTGATTATCCAGAATGGGTGTCAAACTTAGTGCCTGTCTCAAAACCCAATGGGGGCATCAGAATCTGCACATACTTCAGAGACTTGAACAAAGCATGTCTGAAGGATGATTTCCCGTTGCCCAATATTGACATGATCATAAATATGACGACGGGACATGAAATGATTTCCCTAATGGATAGTTTCTCAGGTTACAACCAGATAATGATTTCCAAAGAAGACCAACATAAAACAACCTTCACTTGTCCATGGGGGACTTACTATGAGAATATGATGCCATTTGGCTTGAAGAATGCAGGAGCAACATACCAAAGGGCCATGACATTAATATTCCATGAAATGATCCATAAAATGGTCAAAGATTATGTTTATGAAATTCTAGACAAATCCAAAAAGAGAAAGGATCACATAGCAACCCTAAGTTCCATTTTTGATAGACTGGAGGAATACAAGGTCGGATTAAACCCAAAGAAGTATATCTAGGGGTTTAGTTGTTCTTGAAAGAGTGTTTGACAACCAAGATAGGACTAAGGTTAATTGTGTTGCTTCCCATCCTGATGACTTGGAGGAAATAAACCTAGGGACAGATGCATCACCAAAAATGGTGTATATTGGAAAGAAATTGTCACCAAAGGTAAGAAAGATGCCGGTTGATTTGTTAAGAAAGTTCAGACATGTGTTTGATTGGTCTTATGATGATCTTAAGGCTTATAGGCAGGATTTGTTTCAACATGAGATCCCTTTGAATAGTGATGCCAAGCCTTTTAGGCAAAAGCATAAGACCTATTAATCCCACCTTGGCCCCAAAAATGCAAGAACTTCCTAAGTTAAGAGATGCTAGAATCATCAAACCAATTAGACATTCATCTTGGGTATCTAATCTGGTGCCCATGAGAAAAAAGAATGGAGATATTAGATTATGTGTAGATTTCAGAAATTTGAATGTGTCTTCATTAAAGGATAACTATCCATTACCGAATATGGAAGCCATGTTGTAAAGAGTGATAGGTTGTGAGTTAATGTCCATGATGGATGGGTTTTCTGGTTATAACCAAGTTATGGTTAAGGAATCTGAAAAATTTAAGACAACTTTAACTACACCTTGGGGGACTTATGTATATGTGAGAATGCCTTTTGGTCGAACAAATGCAGGGGCTACTTTCCAGAGAGCCATGGATGTGGTATTCTCATATTTCATTAATTTTTTCCTGGTGATTTACCAGGATGATTTAACGGCATATTCCAAGAAGGAAGATGATCATTGTGAGCATCTTGAGAAAATATTCATTAGGGCATTGGAATATGGTATTTCCCTAAATCCCAGGAAGTGCACTTTTGGAGTAAGGGAAGGAAAGTTCTTGGGACATATTGTTTCTAAGAATGGAGTTAAAATTGATCTAGAAATGGTAAAAGCAATAGATAAGGTCTTGCAACCCTAAAATGTCAAGGGAATCTAGTCTTTCTTTGGGAAAATAATTTTTTTAAGAAGATTCGTTACAAATTTTGTTGAAGTGGTTCGCCCTATTTCTAAGATGCTTAAGAAAGGGGCCAAGATTGAATGGGAAGAAGCATCAGTACAAGCTTTCCATGATATCAAGCAAGCTATTAAGGAAGCACCTATGTTGAGGACCCCTGATTTTTCCAAACCTTTGCAAATTTTCTCATTTGCTTCTTTCCACACAATATTAGCTATGTTATTACGAAAGAATGCTGAAGGTTTTGAACAACCTATATCTTTTTTCAGCAAATCCTTGCAGGCTGCAGAACTCAAGTATGATATAAATGAAAAATAGGCATATGCATTAGTAAAAGCAATCAAAGCTTTAGGACCTATTTGATGGGAGCTACCATAATTGCTTATGTGCCCAGTGTTGCTGTGAAGGACATTTTTACACAACAAGAAGTGTCAGGAAGAAGATGTAGATGGATTAATAAGATCCAAGAATTCAACATTGAAATTCAGATTACCAGGTTAGTAAGGGGACAAGGATTGGCCAAACTTATGACCCAAAGTAATCTTGAAGTAAATCAGATAAATTTGCTTGAAGAAGAGGAGAGACCATACATATGTGACATGGAACATTTTGATTGGTACAAGGGTGTGATCTGTTACTTGCAAAAGATGAGATGTCTTGATGATTTGAGTGAGAATGATAAGAGGACATTGAAGTTAGATGCTATCAAGTATGTTATCATAACAATAAAACTCTGGTGGAGAAATGGAGAGGGTGTTATGCTAAAATGTGTAGACCAGGAGCAAGTAAAGGAACTTTTGAATGAAATGCATAGTGGAGTTTGTGGAGGGCATTATATGGCCAAAACTACTGCACACAAAATAATGTGGACTGGGTTCTGGTGGCCTACTATTTTCAGGGATGCACATCAATTAGTGAAGACATGTGATGCTTGTCAGCGTTTCTCTGGTAAGCTAAATTTCTCTGGTAACTTACCTTTAAAACCGGTTGTAGTCCAATCTCCATTCCAGCAATGGGGTATTGATTTTGTAGGAGAGATAACATGAAAATCAAGTGGGGGCCATTCATGGATATTGGTGGCCATTGATTACTTTACCAAGTGGGTGGAAGCGATTCCAACAAAGAAAGCAACTAGTAAGGTGGTAATTGATTTCTTAATGAGTAATATAGTGACTAGATTCGGATGTCCTGAAAGGATTGTGTCAGACAATGCAATGTGTTTTAGATCTGAGGAATATATGGAATTTTGTGAAAAATATGGCATCCAAGTCTCTTATTCATCACCTTACCACCCACAAGGAAATGGACAAGCAGAATCAAGCAATAAAAGCTTGATGAAGATTATCAAGAGGATCTTAGATCAAAATAAGAAGGCATGGGATTCAAAATTAAAATTAGCAGTCTGGGCAGACAGGGTGACTGTGAAGAAAGAAATAGGATGTGCCCCATTTGATTTAGTCTATGGGATATATGCAAGGTTGCCCCAGAATAACCTTATGGGAATGTATAGATTTGTCCAGATGTATGATGATGAGATAGAAGACAAAATGCAACTGAGAGTGGAAGCTCTCATGGAACTGGATGAAACTAGGAGGGAAGCTCAAATGAGAAATGCCAAATTATAGTTGCAGGTGAAAATTTTGTATGACAAGAGGACAATTGCAAGAACTTTCCAACATGGAGATATGGTTTTGATGTGGAACACCAGGTTGGAAGACAAGGGGAAACATGGTAAATTTGATGCAATTTGGCTAGGTCCATTCTTGATAATTGACAAGTGGGGAGAGAATTCATATTCCCTTCAAGAAATAACAGGTGATATTCTTGAATTGCCAGTTCATGGACAATTCTTGAAGTTATACTTCAGTTGAGGTATTGTTTTCCATGAACGGTAGGTTTAGTTTTGTATATAGGTTTGTTGTAGGTTTCTTTTTCATTATGGGATTGTCTTTTCCGGATAATCCTTTTGGTTGTCTCTGCAATTGGTTTGCTCTACCTAAGATTCTATTATTCTCGCTTCATTCCAGTGGAATGAACGTCCCCAACTGGAGCCATTGATGGAGCTTCAATTTTAGGTCCCTGGTTTACTAGTTTGTCTTGATTATTCGGAAGGTACCTGGGGCTGGATTTTTGCTTTGCTTTCATGAAGCCTTGGTGTTCTATCTTTGGATTGGGTCTTTTCTGTCGTTACCTTTTGGGAGAGGTTTTAAAAACAACTTATGTCCCATTGAATTGTCTAGGCCTAGCCCCTTTTTAATAAAAAATGCTAAATATTTCACTGGCCCCTTTTATTTACTAAGGTCTAGGTCGGTCTGTGCCCTATGCTTTTAAAACAACATTGAGTCATCGACTGTTGTTTCCATAGGTGGTGTCCCCTTCCCCTTATTTTCTGCTAAGTAATTTTAATATTTTGTAGGGGTTATTTTGATGACCGTTGATCTTCCCTACGGTTGATCTTGACCGCTCCGTGCGATCCCGTGATGACATCACCGCTGGCTGCTTGGTGATCACGATATAGCAGGTGGGCACCACGTGTCCCAGGTTGCCGATGCTGAAAAAGTAAATTAAGTGCTTAATATGTGTATCAAACTTTAGTGCATTATCGAGCGGGTTACTAAACTACATGTGAGATGCACGTGCTCATAATCAACGACAATGTTTTAATCTTGGTGAAAAGGCTGCTCGGCAGATAGGTATTGGTTCTGCTCCTTGTTATGTATGATCATGATCACCGATGAAGAAAATCAACGGTTGCCCATCATCGTGTGATCCTAAACTGAAGGAAGTTTAATGTTCGCGATATCGCGGGCGGGCGCCACGTGTATTCTTTTGGTGCTGCATATTATGGCGGGCCCTTGACAATGATGTGGAGATGTTGTCATCTTTTTTAAGGATGAGCATTCGATGATCTGACAGAAATAAGAGATCGACGACATAGATTTAAATTTGCATCAAATACAATTGAAGTCGTTGGCACGGTATGCAAGTAAGCTTTAATGGCGGACGAGATGTCTACGGGCCATTTTTCATAAATTCTAAGTATTTAATTTCATACTACTTTCACCACTGAGGCATTCAAGTGTTTTCGAAGTGATCCAGAGCCAAAGATAGAGCTTTCAAAGCAATTACAACAGGGTTTGATTTTTTGCAGGGTGTGAAATTCTGGCGTGAAATTCTGTGAGTTATTTTCTTTATCACTGTTCTGTTTGGATGTGATTCTTGTGGAGGGTTGTATTGTGTTGGTCAGGGTTTTCTTGATTAAGGTTCTAGGGTTACTGGTTCTTTTGAATTGCGGGAAATTGCAAAATTCTACTATAATTTCATTTTGGGTAGCCCTAGTTTGTTCACAATTTGATCTTAGAAGAAGCCTTAGTTGTTTGAAATGGCACCAACAAAACAACATTATGGCCATATTGATTATTTGCAAAGGAATCTATATGATGATTTCCTTGACCAATTCCCTTTTTCAACGAATGACAAGAAGAGGGGTTTGATCTTAATGAAAGGGACCGCCTTAGGTGAGGGATTGAGATATAAAACCTATAACATTGCGGATGCCAGGGTACCAATGACGGGTTTGGAAATGTTTAAGAGATTGTATGGACATCGAAATGCATCTCATCCATTTTCAAATAGTTAGAGATATGATATGGGAAAGCTTATGGTGCCGAATGTGTTTCTTGATGTCAACCTACTCATGGCAGTGGCTGCAAGATATGATCCTGTCAGCAGAATTATCAGGGATAATGATGGCGGGGTTTTACTGAATATAAATGCAGATGAGATTCGGTAGGTTTTTGGCTTGAGTGAATATAGCTCATTCTTGGTCCAGATAGACCTTGAGGAAATGAAGCAGGAATATGCCAAAACACAACCTCTTTTCAGATCAAAATTGCTTCCTTCTCATCTAGCCAGGGCGGGCAGTTCAATTATTCACATCAGCCCAACTGATCGGGAACCTTTCAGGTTGAGCTGTTTTGCTGATCATTTCTTGGCAAATTTCTATTCACTCTGCCAAATTTTAGGTTTCAGCCCTAGTACTGTGATGCCCATTGCCTATATGTTTATGGGGGCTCAAATTTAGCATCCTAACTTTTATGTAGTGTATGGCTATGCTTCTTTCCTTGCTGAAAGGATACATGAGGGTTTGCTGAAGTTACATGTGGGGGACATTGGTACTCCTTTCTTTTGGTACTCCTTATTAATGCACATGTTCTTGTATAAGAATTCTGACTTCTTCTCAGAGAAAATGGAGTTGAGGCAGGAGGTGAATGGAGAAAGATTACCGGTGCAGGCTTGGAGTGCAGATTTATCTTGCAACAAGGGAGGTTCCAGCTTTGTGTAGTTTGATAACTGCTTTGCTTCTAGGTTCAGAGCTAGACTGATGGTGAATGTGCCAAGGATTCCTGAGGATTTGCATGATTTCCTCCGACCCAAAGCAAGGAAGTCTATTTTAAAGGTGTATCATAATTGGGGTGACATAATTCTATACCCTGTAAGCACTGTCTTAAGGGTTTATGGTTTTCAGGGAGCTCCTCATATTCTCCCATATAATGTACCATCAAGGATGGGATTTGCAAAGGTCATGTGGCAACTGGGTTGCATCCATGAAGACAATTTGACAGGGAGAGGGAAAGGGACTTTGTTCCCAAATTATACTGTTGTTTTAGACTTTATATTTTCCAAGGGAGGATGGGTTCACTTTGCAAGATATTTTGATGATTACCATTTGAGGAGTGGATCTATGAGGCAGCATGACCCTAAGGGATTCTTTACCCTGTTTAGACAAAGAATTAAGGGTGGCAAGTTTGCTCATGCTTTCAATTTTCCTGAAGATTTGATTAGGAATGAATTTGATTTGAGCCAGCAGGAATTAAATAAAGAGAAATGGATTGCTTATGAGAAAATGTTGGCCATGGTGCATAAGATGGATCCAAAATATGATCCACTGATGGAGTTCACTCCATTTCACAAAAGAATTGATTTCCTGATGAATAATTTCAGAGAGATTATGAACACCCTAAGAACTAAGAAGATAAATTTGGAAGTGGACTGGAAAATTTAGGGACTGGAGGTGAGACCTAAGGAAGAAAGGCCAACCTATCAGCAACCAAGGGATAGGCCTTTATACAAAATGAAGAGAAATGATAGCAGTGATGAAAAGGCAGGAGATAAAAAGGGCAAAAAAATAATGAAAACATCATTACAATTGGGTCATGGGATCAAAAGGCCTGGAGGTATAAAGATTGTAGATCTAGATTCACCACCTAGGGATGACCCTGTGGAGCTGTCATCAGAGCCAAGCCTTAAGAGGCAAAGATTTGAGGAGTCACAAGAGGCTCTAGTGGATGAAATAGTTGTAACTAATTAGTACATGCAGGTTGGTATCCCCTCCCCTCTTAGATCAGCACAATTGGTGCTAACTGATATGGATATAAAGGGGCAGTGTGTACAAGATGCTAGGATGGTGGCCTGTAAGGCATTCTTGGATGATGATTCCTTCGTGAAAACTCCTGTATTCTTGCAGTTGATATGGAGAATGAAACTTGAAGAATATTAAGATAAATGCAAGAGAAGAAGGGAATCAAGACCTGATAGGTCTGACCAGGAGAATGATGATGAGGTCAAAGCCGAATTAATGGAACAATTCAAGAACATCACTCCTGATGAAGGAAGGAAACTTGTATCTCAGGTTGGTGTCTTACTTCTCCCTGAGTGGGACATAGCTGATGTTGTAGCATTCAATGCTATCATGTAGTCCAAGCATCCTATGCAAAATAGTGAAGAAGAAGTCAAGGTAGCCCTACAAGACTTTGCCTTTAGTGAGGAATATGAGACTTTAGCCATATGGGCATTGGCACCTCAGGGTAGAAAACTGAATGTGGCTGATATTAGCCCAAATCTAAGGGGCGGGCTCATTATCAAGAGAGCTTCTGAAACTTCAACAACAAAAGCCACAAGTTTGACATTGAATGTGGCCAAATTGGCCCAAAAGACAGCTGAAAGAGAGGAAGCTGAAAGGAAAAGCCTGATGGAGAAGTACAATGCAATAATTGGGGAGTATAGTAGAATGCAACAGAAAAATGTTGAGTTGCAATCTGAAGTAGATAGATTAAGATATGGGCAAGTGGGAGAATCCTTCAGTTCCCCTGCTATTAGAGCATTACCTACTACTTCGGGGTCATTTCCCCCTATTATCCCAATTATTTCTACTCCTAGATCCCTAATTCAGACACCTGTTGATAGCCCTGCACTGGGGCCAGTTGAAGAGGAAGTTGAGTACTCTGTAGATCCTGCCAAAAGGAAGATGATGAATAAAATCACATAATTGTAGGCTGCCCTAAGGGCAAGCGAGGATGGTGCTATAGCTAAACACAATGAGGTGGTTGACACCGTTTTGAGGCATTTAAATGAGAAGGTTGATTCTAGGTTGCTAGCTATACATTCTCTATATTCTTTATTCTTGGTTGGACTATAAAACATTAACAGAAATTGGGAAGTGGTTCTACCTCTGGTTGAGAAGTGGATCCCTCAGGCCATTGATTTAGATGTTATGTTTAAGGCTTTTAGATTTTATGCAAATAACAGGACCTAGTCATTAAAGCCTACTCAAATTTTTGTGAAATCATTGAAGGGATTCCAGGCCTTGCCTAATGATTTGAGTAGGAAAATTAGAGAACTAGTAAAGAGTTTTGATGATTGGAATGATACTTTTCTTCCAGATATAATAGATACACAAGGAAATATTAAGACATTGCAGCAATGGAAAGATAGGGCAGAAGAGATTATTAATGCACAAATCAAATTGATTTGTGATGACTCGGATCATGACTTGTTGGTGAGCAGCATGGATAAAATAATTAATACCAACATGTTCTTAGAGTCATTTGAGAAGGAGGCCAACCAGGTTGCAGTGAAATTCACACCTTACAATACCAAGGTGATGGAGGTGATGAATTTTAATTGGCCAACGGATGAGGAATATCAAAATTGGGTGGACAAATACTTAACCGAAGAGGAGTGAAATAGTGTCTATTATTGGTAATTGGCAGTTCAGCGGTTATATTATAACTTATTTTGGTTTTGTTTCCATGGTGGCTTTGGGCGCAAGTTTTGAGATGTAACAAATGTTGTGGCTATTATGTAATGAGTGGAATCAACAGAAAGATGCTCCGGGACTTGGTGGTTTTGGTTTTTGTTTTGAACTGGCACATAGCGGTCCAATTGATCAGTGACATGTGTAATTTTTGGCCTGATGCTTGTTTGCTCCTTCCTTTTCTATAAGAAGGATTTCAAGGCCGGAAAAGGAGGTTGGCAAGTTAGATAATTTTGAAGGTCGAGTCTAGGTATAGTTGTAGAGCAAATTGTAAGAACTTTTTTGAATGTTAAGACAATTTAGGTTTGAGGTTATCTTGTAATGGGTTTTAAACTTATGAAGATTAGATGTTTCGTAACAGTACTAGCATTTAAGCTATGACGTTATACCTCGAGCTCAAGTCTCTCCTCTGTACAAACATATCATAATTTTGAATAGAATAATCAAGGATTATAATGTTCATCTCATTGCTCTGATGTGTGTGTTTTCTGTTTTGGCTTTAATTCAAAGAATTAATTAAAATGCTTGGATGGAATCATGGATGGGTATGTTTGTAAAGGGATTTAGTAAGAAGTGTTGGGCTCAGACAAGAAATTGACACTATTGTATTGCAATATTGTCAGGGATCATGGGTGCTAAGTATTTAAATCTGTTGTTGAATCGTGAATGTTTGTGAATTTGACTCCCCAATGGTATATGGCACTGATCTAAATTGTATGAGTTTGTGAAACCTTGTGTCTGTATGTCTTTGCTTAGGGCTTGCCGCCAAATTGCAAATAAAATGACTATCATAAGTTGCGGAACAATGTTGTATTCGTCTCATGCTCCAAGTAGTTGATATTACTGGTGAAAGGCCAATTCATTTTAGTGGTATCTTATTATGTTGAGCTTTTGTGGAATTATCTATGAATTGTTAATGATTGTTTATGAATTTGGTGTAGAGATCATAAACACATTATAGGGACCACCCTCCTGGGTCTTGCAGAGCTTGAAGTGTAGGAGGTTATTTTAAAGTCCTCGTTAGTTGGTCTAGGTCCTCCGAGCTACCCTTTATTGGAATTGGCAATTCCATAGGTAGATTAGGAGACAAACTTGGTTTACAAGAAAAAACACCAACACAATCAAGAAAACTACTAGGATATATAGTGTCAATGAGAGGTATTGAGGTAGATCCAACAAAGGTAAAATCAATCCTTGAGATGGAGGCACTAAAAACATTAAAGCAATTGAGAGGTCTCCAAGGTAGGCTTCAATCCATTTGAAGGTTCATAGCACAGCTGGTAGACAAACAAAACCCATACTCTCACCTACTTCACAAGGGAGTAGTGTACAAATGGGATAAAAAGTGTGAAGAAGCCTTCAATAAAATCAAAGAATATTTACTTACACCACCAGTTCTAATGCCACCAATCCCAAGAAAACCATTAATTCTCTACATGTCAGCAAAATCAGCAGCCCTTGGAGCTCTCTTAGCTCAGCATGATGAAAATGGAACAAAAAGGGCCATCTATTACATCAGTAGAACAATGGTTTGGCATGAGTTAAACTTTTCATTCATTGAGAAAGCATGCCTAGAAGTAGTATTTGCATCACATAAATTCAGACATTACATGTTGGCACATAAAATAAAACTCATCGCCAAAATTGACCCTCTCAAGTACTTACTGTCAAAGGAAATGCTCACAGGAAGAATGGCCAAATGGGTCATGATACTATCAGAATATGACATTGAATACGTAAAGCAGAAAGCAATCAAAGGCCAAGTCATCGTAGATCAGCTTGCAGAAGCACCAATCTATTCAGAGAATTCTCTCATTTTAGAGTTTCCAGACGAATCCATTTTCAATCTCAACATAGCTGACCACTGGAAACGTTACTTTGATGGCTCATACATGCAACATGGATCAGGAGCCGGTGTCTTCTTCATTACCCCACAAGGAGACTGCATACCAAATTCCTATAAATTGGTGTTTCCCTATACTAACAACATTGTAGAATACAATGTTTTAACCATAGGTCTTAGAATAGCAGTGCAGTGGCACATAATAGCAATTAGAGTATACAGAGACTCTCAATTGATAATAAACCAAGTGAACGATGAGTACCAAAATAAAGACGACTAGCTCACTCCATACAAGAAATTGGTGGACTCAAAGAATCCTTCATCGAGATTACATTTGAGCAGATACCCAGAGCCAACAACAGAGCAGCAGATGCCATGGCAACAATTAGGTCCTTACTAGACATCCCTCACAATGTCCCAAATTATGAATTCCTGATAGAGCAACTTCTTGTGCCTGCATTCAAGGTACCAGAATTAGAATTCATGTGTGAAATCATTGGTTTCGGTGATCCTTAGTACCATGAAATTTATACATACCTTCGAATAGGTGTCATACTTGTCGACTTACCCTCAACCTTAAAACGAACCTTTTTCAAAAAGGCATCCCGATTCATCATGCTAGGAGATACCCTATATCGTAGGAGCATAGAAGGAACCCTACTACATTGTTGAAATGTTGAGGAGACATTGACCACTCTAACTGAAGTACATGGTGGTATCTGTGGTTCACACTTGAGTGAAATGACCATAGCCAAGAAAATGCTGAGGATGGGGTATTATTGGCCCACAATGGAAAGAGAGGCACATGACTACATCAGAAGGTGCCTACAATGTTAGCAGCACGGGGACCTCATGCATGCTCCAGCTCAAGGACTTCATCCCATCATCACACCATGGCCCTTTTCGTAGTGGGGACTCAATCTCATTGGAAAAATCACCCCCACTTCATCTAACGGCCACATGTTCATCATAACCACCAGAGAGTACTTTACTAAGTGGGTGGAAGCCATACCCATGACGTATATAACTGGGAAGCAGATATCAAAGTTCATTCTGAACTATCTCATTTGCCGCTATGGTGTTCCACAAGCCATTATCTCAGATAATGGGACACTATTTAAGAATCAAGATGTTTGAGACTTATGTGAAAAATTCAAAATCCAACATCGCTTCTCCACCCCATACTATCCCCAAGGCATGGACAAGTAGAAGCCACAAACAAAACCATTTTGAAAATCCTCAAGAAAATAGTCAATGACACAGGTCGTGACTGGCATCTGCAGCTCAATCCCACCCTCTAGGCCTATCGAACCAGCATCTGCACACCCACTGGCGCCACCCCTTTCTCCTTGGTCTACGGATCAAAAGCAGTACTCCCCATTGAGATCGAGCTCCCGTCACTAAGAATATCACTACAAAACCTCATCACAAATGAAGAGTACCGAGTATCAAGACTGAATGAGCTAGAGCTACTAGATGAGCGATGTATAGATGCTTTAAATCATTTGCAATTCTATCAGAATAGACTCAAGAGGAGCTATAACAAGAAATTCAGAAGCAGGACTTTCCAAGCCAGAGAATTGGTACTAAAGGAGAATCAAAAGAACGTCCCAAATTTAAACAGTAAAGGAAAATTTAAACCGAACTGGTTGGGACCATTTGTTATTAGAGAAAGCTATAAGTCAAGGGAATATCAGTTATCAACACCTGAAGGGGAACCTCTGCAAGAGCCCATGAATAGCTCTCATCTCAAAAAGTTTTATGCCTAATATTTCAAGGTATAGAATCAAACATCCAAAAAAAATAGAAAATGTCCTGAAGAAATGGTTACCTTGGTGAAAACCTAAAAAATAGGTGTCTTGGTGACAACAAAAAAATCAAAAAAGAAAAAATCCAAAAATTCAAAAAAAGGATTAAAAAAAGTAAAGAAAAAAAATCATCCTCTAGTGAAAACCACTTCGGTGGCACTTTGGGCAAGTACCTTAGTGAAAACCTGGAAAACAGGTGCCTTGTGTAAATAAGAACTTTCCATCCACTAGGATCTTCACAGCTTGATCTACATCATCCATCCATTACATTTCCATCATCCATCACATTCAAATCTCCATCCATCACTCATCCACCTGCATCCGCACCATAACTTGATCATGTGTTCGTATCATGATCCTTCCTAGTACTACTCGGCCCATCCTCAAGGTCAGTTTTTCTTGCCTTTTTCAGAGTAGTCTATTGCATCACGTTGGGGGCATGTTCTCATCAGATTGGATTCGTGTATATTCTTGAAGTCCTAAAATTAGAAAATCCCAAAAACATCAAAACATCAAAAAATCCAAAAACATCAAAACATCAAAAAATCAAAAACATTAGAAAAAGCACAAAATCCAAAAACATTCAAAACATATCAAAATCCCAAAACAGGTCAAAAATTCAGTCAAAAATAGAGTCGTCTTGTTGAACTATGGATCTCTAAGCCTTGAACGTAGGAAAGGTTGATCTTTGATCATCCCCCGAGAAACTTAGGTCAGTCCTTTAGGCCTTCGTCATAATAAACTGACATTTCACCATGTATATCTTAGTTATGAATCGGTCATGTCGTCAATCGAACTATGTGGTCTTTGCATGTATAACGTAGGCAAGGCTAATCTGTTGATCAGCCCCTGAGGCCCCTAGGATAGGTCCTTAGGTTAGTCTCTTGGTAAAAATCTCAGAAAACCCAAAAACATTGGAAAATCGAAAATCAAAACATTTGAAAATCTTGAAAAACACCAAAAAATAGCCTCAAAACATTGCAAAACTCCAAAAACATCCAAATATTTGAAAAAATCCATCTGTTTCATCTCACTTTAACCCACAATAACATCACTCATAATAAATGACCATCATCCTTAACCTTTGGTGAAACAATTGGAAACAAGTTTAGCAGGTTAAAAGTAAAAGCTCAAAATGTCAAGTCTCGGCTCTAAGTCAGTACGTAAACAAGTTGGTCAACTCTTGGTGTCGATAGCCCATCATCCAATTGGTCCCATATCAATCATTTGAAAGAACACTTTGGATAAATGAAATGGTGTGCCGTCATCCACTAACATGTCCTAGGATATATCCTTCCTACAATGGTCATTATCTTTTGGCAACAATTTCGGTTCTTATCCTTAAAAACGCATTCCCTTTTGGTTAGCGGTATTGAAGAACATCGGTTTTTTTGTTTACTTTATCTTTGTCTTTTGACTTATCTTATTGTGCTCATTCCAAGGACCTCTCGATGATATCCAAACAGATGATTTAGAGAAATAGGAATGGGGCAACGATCATTTTCTTTTTTTTCTGTTGCGCTTGTTGGATGCTCTTGCAATATAACCTTGGCGAATACTTGCTTTGTTAGATATGTATGGAAGGTGTTTTGGACAACTTGTTGACTATTGCATTGATAGGTTGTACCTTTCCGTGTTTTGGTCCAAGATGTTTAAAACTTCTAATGTACATCCTAGCAAGGTTTCTGTATGTCAAGTGTGAACAAGAATACTCCTATCTGTTTGTCAAGTCAATTCCATCACACTAGGTACAACGCCATCCTGGTTCTCTATACCTTGATGCATCATACCACATGTGTTATCAAACATAAGAAAATTGGCCCTTTGAAAATCCCAACTCCTCAGAAATTATTCATCATCATATGCATATTCATCATCTTATGTCTTGTTGAAATGACTTCTTCTCTTTCATCCCTTCTTGCTCATCACGCTAACAAGGTACTATGACAGTTGATCATCGTCATCATCATCATCATCATCGATCCTGCATCCACAAATCATTAGAATATTGCATAAACATATCATATAGGAAGCACATGCATTGCATTTTCATCATCATATAAAAATTTTATTATAAGCATTTTCCATAAATAAGCACATCCCTTTCTCATTACATTGCATCCATTTTTTCCATCACATAAACCATCGCATAACATTCATTTGTATAAACATTTCATAATCATTTCACATTTCCATCTTCTATATAATCAAACATAATAGGTACGAGAACATTATAGATAAACCATCGTATTATAAGCATACATATTCACATCACATAAACATCATAAAATCATCTCCCACGGTACGTTCATTTTGCATTAAACATCATCATACCACTTTGCATTAACATATCATTTCATATATTACATCACATCACATTAAATGCATCACATACATTATATTATCATTTAACATGTTTAGGATAATATATTTGTTATTCTAAGCATCTTAAAACCATCTCATTTACATCATCAATATATATCATATAAAACATGACTATTACATTTACATTGCATTATATCATCCATTAATCATCCATATCAATATATAGAACACCTCATAAATAACATCGCAATCATTTTTTACATTTCATTGCATAAATCATTCCATACCATTATAAGCATAATAGGAACATAAAAAATACATTACATGCAAAGCGTACATCCATCCATAATCATTTTATAAGCATGGTTCACATATCATTTCACGTATACACCATAGATCATCTCCATATCATTTTGCATATTACACTTCATATCACATATCATATCATTTGCATCAACATACATAGATCATCATATAAATCATCATCATCATCCATTCATATTACATATCATACAAATCCATCTGCATATCATGAATAAATAGCATAATATAAGATCTATTCATAATGCATACATCATCAGAAAGAAATGCATCCATATATATATCACATCACACCATAACATCATTGCATAGCATATAGAAATAGAACCATCCATAAATCCATAAATAAATGATACACATCACATCATATCAAAATCATCATCTCATATATATCATCATTGAGTAACTGTCATAGTACAAAATCATCAGATCATTGTACATGTGTGTCAATAAGTACAAAAAGGCCCATCGAGCTATCAAAAAGGAGCCCATAAGGCACGAAAAGTATCATCTCGATCAAAATGAGGTCTACCCATCCTGTCTGCTGCCCTCGCCCCTGTCACCATGACCCTCTATTGGTCTATGGTTGGTCCGCTGTGAGTAATCTGGGGCCCACTTTTCTCTAAGTACGATCTAATGATAGTGCATACAGTAATAATCTGCCTCCTTGTAAGATCAAAGGGACACTATGCTCTAAGAGGAGGAGGCTGCCATGCTTTCTAACTGTTGTCTCTGACCCATCTTTGCGGTCACCTGTAGCTTTGCGGCCTACCTCTACAAAACGGCCTGATCTCTCTCGACCCTGGCTTGGTCTCTCTCAGCCCTAGCATGATCTATTTCCCCTGTCAAGGTCTGAACCTGACCCTGTAGCTGCGCAATCAGTGTGTCTATAGGATCTGGCTGCCCTTCTCACTGTACTCATGCACACTACACGTGAGGTTGATCCTCACCCTCAGCTCGTGGTGGTGCATCTTCCTGCTCCTGCTGCCTGGCTGGCACCTGCTCCCGATCTTGCATCTAAACATCAACTTGGCTTGGTTGAGCTAGGGCCTCGACCGGCTGATCCTATCATACACCACCTCTTCTTCCTCGTCCTCCCCCTCTATCCCTCATCTTCTGTCGAGCAGCGGGTGCTCCTGGAATGGTCAACCGCAGGGGTGGCTAAAACCAATCTCTGTAAGCCTGAGTAACCCCTAGATCCGCAGGTCCCTAATCGTAAACCCACAGTTGAGCCACCAACTGTCTGAAGTTGTCCACTGCATCAGAAGAAGGAATGTATCATCCCCATGAGCCCTGTGAAACAATGTAGGAAAATATGGTCATGTAGGTGTTGTCTAGCCAATCCTATGCCTCGCTGAATTGACGTTGGACTCACCCTAGCAGGTATCTCTCCACCATAGTATGCTCTTGCCCCTGCATGAAGCGGTCTTGGCGGGTGAAGAAAATTTGTGCTGCATCATCGGCCCATCTAGGGCGACCAAGGTATGGGCGCCATGTGAAAGCCTACATCTCATCCAGGACCCTCCTCTAGTGAGGAATCTTGTGCTTTCCCGTGTGTGTAAAGGACACACCACCTCTGTAACGCAACACTAGGGGATCCTCAGGCCCCATCGGTACTGCAACAACTTGCGGTCGAAGAATAGCAATGTGCTCCCACACCCACACATGGAGGAGTGTAACACCTGCCCTGAGTGCTCTACCATCAAGGCAGACGTACTCGTGTAAGTCCCTGTAGATCGATGCAAGAAGAACAAGCCCCCAAGCAAAATGAACTGGTATGTCAAGAACCATCCGCTCCCAGCAGAGTACCCAGTCGGGACTAAAGTATTGGCCTCGTCGATCTGGGGCAACGAGACCTGAAATAATCGCTACAACCACTAGGCAAAACGGTGATGTGAGCATCCTATGGTGCTCGAGCTCTATCTGGCCCTTGCAGAACATAACCTCATCTATGGCGAAGACTTTGTGACAGGCATCCCGCTTGGAATCCATATCAAAGATGACTCGCTGACCATGAATCAAAAATATAAGGATCCACCACACATCCTCTAGGCTGACAGTGGCCTCGCCGATCGGAAGGTGGAAGGACGAGGTCTCACTATGCCATCTCTCGGCAAGCGTTGCCATCATCCCAAGGTGGGTCTGCACGAGCATTGCGTATGCAATATGCCATAGGCCCATGTCCCATAGTCGATCCTAATCCCTATCACTAAGATCTTACAAATAACTGAAAATCTCCTATGATCTGTGCTCCCAAGAATAGAGCTCCCTCACCGCGTCCTACATCAGGAAAGGTCACCATGTTAAAATTTTGGAAAAATTTCATTCTAAGCATCCAAAAAATCACCCCAGCGTCACTATCTGTGAAGGCGTCACAGTTTGAAAATTTTCAAACTGACACTGGAGCACAAAATGCTGAAAGCGCACCACTGCGGTGCACTTTTCTACTGAGCGGAGCAGTTTGGGAAGATTCCTATTTAATAGAGCACCGTTGCGTTGCACTTTAAAAATGACCCCACGGGCCATGACATCAACATCAAAGTTTGGAGTTTGTTTCCAAACTCCAAACTCCACCACCACGACGCAATCTAACACCGAGCGGCGCAGTTTGATTTTTGAGTGGGGCTATATAGCGCCGCTACAGAAGAGCTAACTTTAAAAGCAATAAATGAACGCAAAAAATGAAAAAAAAGCTTAATGAAGGATCACTTACCAGTGCCCCAATGCCAGGTGGCCGTTGGTATGTCCGGACTCGGTCAAAAATGTGCATCGGGAGTTGTCATTACGCCATCTCGTCAGAATGTCAGAGCTCAAATCTCAAAATTTCTAGAGGGCTGTGTGTGAAAATGAATTGAAAGTGACCCCTCTGATCCTTTTTAAGCTTGAAAATTAGGGTTTTTTCACCCTGTTTGGCTATCCTACTAGGCTTTTGGACTCTTGAACCTATTTTAGTCTAGTTGAGGCCTTTTTTACATCGTTTTATTGCGTTTAGGCATGATTTTGGCCTCTTGGAGCCTTTTTGAACCTGTCGGGCACCTTGTCCTCTTTTTTCGCGAGATCACCCAAAATCAAAATTTTCGTCCAATCTCTTAAGGGGCAATATATTGGCATGTTTTCTCTCACCGGGCAGCAATGGGGCAAGATTTTTAAAATGAAAAAAAAAATTCTTTGATCGAGACCGTTTATTCTTTGAACCAACGCAATGAGTGCATTGCTTCAAAGAGGGGAAAAATATAAACACGTAAAATGTACTGATTGACATTGGACATCTGATCCTCACCACTAGCGTTGTTTCATCCTGAATCATCCTTCGGTCTAACCATTTAATCAAATACATTTATCTAATTAAATTCATCAATATTCCTCTCTTAATTAAATAAATCGGTTATCTAATTAAGTCATTCTTTCTCGATAATTAAATTAACCATTTTCATCTAATTATCCTATTTAATTAAATAATTAATTTTATTTGATTAAATCTCTAAAGTCTATCTATTAAATTAAATAAATTAAAGTCTTATTTATTTTAAACTAACATCATCTCTTTTAATTAAATAAATAAATAATCCTTATTTAATTAATCCTTTATCACATTCTTCTCATATTTGATTTAAATAAATACACAAATTTAAGTCAAATAGGTCACATCATTTAATCCCTTCATTAAATTAATCAACCTAGATTAATTTAGTCTCTTCTCATATCCCATCCTCCATCTTTTACCACTTGCACATGAAAATAGACTTATTTGAATTATTAAATCTCTATTTTCCTCAACAAGGCATCTTTTAAGGAGTATTCTTCAAGTTTGAATTCAAAATCCAAGTGGACTTTGTCCTTCCAACAAGGAATTTACTCCTCTTACAAAGTCCTTTTTCCTTGAGCCAAGTGGCATTCAATGCATCTTATTTCCCTCTTACATGTCATTTCAACAATTTTAAAATTCAAATATATGCATTTATTGGCACAATCCTCAAAGCTTGCACATCCTCCATCCACTCATAAGTTGATAAGTGGCACTTTGCCATTGGATAATTCGTATTCCCACATTGCTCTATTTTAGAAATTCATCCATCTTCTCATTCATTAAATAAGAGGCTAATCTCCTCATTTGATCATCCAAAATTTGAGTAAACTTACTATTCTCAAATCATTAGCAACTTTCATCCATCATTAGTGAGTTCCTAGCTAGGTTATGCAGATTTTTCTATTGGATCACTCATCAAATATCAAAAAAGTGGATCACTCTTCATCACACATCAATCTTGCATCATAGGATTCTGGAAAGGGCCAATTTTCACATCAAATTGGCACCAATTCCCCCATGGGATCAAGAGTTTGCTTGTTTTAATAGGATTTTAATCTATTTCATTGTGTTCTTCATTCAGCTTCTTTCCTATTTTAAACTTTGCTAATGGATTTCATGTGGAATCCTTGTTCTTTCTTGCATTTTATCTTCTAATGTGTTTGTTCATGTTGTTTTGCAGGTACTAGGATTGGGGTTCGACAATGTCCTATATGTAAGAATCTCAAATTAGTTTTATATAAGCCACAGATATAGCAAAAAAGCTTGATTCTCGAGTATGTACTCTCCTATACAATTCTCTTGCAGATTATAAATGAAAATGATTAATGATCTGTTTGTTTGTCTCCAGTTGTTTTAATTAGATGTGTGAATTTATCTTTGCTTCAATTCAAATATTTGGTTAAATAAAGTCACAAGTCTGTGAGTGAAGAGTACATGATTTGGTAAGAAGTAGTGTTCTAGATGTAGTGAATTGAATACTATAAGGTAGTATGACAAAAACCCATCAATGTCTGAATTAAATGGCTAATATATTATAGGTTGTATACTTGACTCCATTTTCCCAAGTGATGAAGCACTGGTCTATTTGTTAAGAAGTCTTGCAAGTAGATGAAATAGTGATGCACCTAGCTATCGATTTAAAATAAGGAAAAAATTCATTAAAAAACTGTCAATCATGAAATATGAGTCTAAATTATTCCCTTATTCCTAGCAAGTAGATGATAATTTACACAAAGGTCTGCCAAATCTTCAGTGAATTGTGTTTATTTGCAATTAATAGGAATTAATTTGTGCATAAATGTGTTTTCAATTAGACATATATCACTTGAGCACAATAAGGAATACCCTCCTAGGTCCCACAAAGCCTAAAGAGTAGGAGTAAAAACCTCAAAATCCTTTACTCATTTTTTGGCCACTAGCTTTGAAGATTCTTGAGCATAAGGGTTGGCTACCCTTTAGATATTTTCAAGGTTCTGTTGGATGAAACACCAATAGGCTTATGATAGAGTGGATTGGTCTTTACTACTTATAGTCCTAAATAAAGTCAGTTTTGGGCATAGATGGTGAAAATAGATCCATTTGTGCTTGTCAGGTACAAAATTTTCTATATTAATTAATGGCACACCAATTGGCTTCTTTAGTTCTACTCAAGGTGTTCATTAGGAGGACCCACTATCACCATTCTTATTCATAATTCTAGTAGAATATCTGAGTAGATCTATCCAAAAAGTGCATCTCTAGGGCTTATGGAAGGGTATATCAATACCAGCCACAAATATAACAAACACTCATCCACTCTTTGTAGATGATATAATTCTTTTTGGGTATGCTTCTCTTGCAAAAGCTAAATAAGTTAAAGATATATTAGCCAAGTATTCTTCAACATCAGGCCAAAAATTAAATGCTAATAAGTCTAAGATATACATCTTTACCACAAAATCTAGTATCAAAAGGAAAATAGTGCAATCATTGGTTTTTTAATTGTTAGAGTTACCATGTAAATATCTAGGAATTTCTTTTTTTTTTGTGGTAACAAAAAAGCACATTGGGATAAAGTCATTCGGCATTCAAAACAAAATCTCTTCATGGAAGGGTAGATGGTTATCACTTGCAAGAAGAATTTAAATGATAAATTCAATTTTATCAATAATTCCAAATTACTACATGGTTGTCTTAAAAGCTCCAAAAATTATTATAGCGAAGATTGAAAATTTAATAAGGAAATTTCTATGGAAAGGTAACATAGACAAGAAAAGTAAAGTTCCCCTCATATCTCTAGAAAATATTTGTTCAGAAAAATGTAAAGGGGGAGCAAGGTTCCATAACCTATCAGCTAGAAATCTATCTTTAGGGGAAAAATTAGTCTAGCACATGTACTTAAAACCATATTCAAAATGGTGAAAGATTATGTGGGCTAAGTATCTAGATGCTACATCTTTGTAAAGGATTTTCACTATATCCAATCCTCCCCCAGGCTCAGCTATGTGGATTTTCTTGATAACACGTAGAGAAGTGATCATCCCCTACCTTTCTTGGAAAATTTATAATGGTGAAGATTCTTTATTGTAGTTGGATTCATGGAATGGTTACCCACTGTTATCTAATATTCAAAAACTCTAAGTGGAAAAGGAAACTCTATCTTTAATATTGGGTTCAAAAGTTAAATATTACTTTCATTGTACAAATGATTATTCTAGTAACGTGATATGGAAAGACTTCACCAATGTGCCAATACCAAGTGATAAAAAATAAATATTGAAGAACATTCTAAAGTATAGGATCATACTCAAGTCAAATGAACCTGATAGGTTAATCTAGGCCTCATCTAAATTAGGATTATACTCAGTCAAGCAAGGTTACAAATACATAATTAGCAATGGCGAACATATAGAAAGTAAAATGGCATACTCATTCTATTGGAATGACATGGTTCTTCCCAAGGCAGGTTGTTTCTCATAGTTAGCTCTAAAAAATCAGATTCTTCCAAGTGATAGGCTCTCAAATCTACGGATATCAGCCCCATTCAATTGTGTTCTATGTGATGAATTCTTAGAAGATTCAGACCATCTTTTTGTATAATGCTCATTTTCTCAAAGTAGTTGTTTGTTCATCAAAAGTAAGTTAAATATGTATTCCCCTTACCAAAAACATAATGGGATTTATTCTCAAGTTGGCCCATTCTTCACAAATCAGCACTATTTGCAAGCATATGGCGAATAGCACCTCTAGTTATCATATAGAATATTTGGTGTAAAAGAAATAAGAGGATTTTAAAGAAAGAAGTGGCACAAAAAGAGAAAAATTTATTCATTATAGAGAGTGAAATTTTAGAAGTAACCAATGCACATGTTCAAATATTAAAAAATGTGGGCTCACCTTTGATGCAAAGAAAGGAGGAGTTTGTCTTATAATCACAATTCAAACTATTTTAAATAATTTTTCAACCTTCAAAACCCTAACTTGATCTTATTTCTCAATCCCTTCATATTCTTCTTATAGCCTTGCAAATAGTGTTTTTTGACCACAACTTTCAAAAGAAATTAAAAACCCACAAGCCACTCACCATTTTAGATACCCATTAAGCTCTAATTTAACACATCCAAAAGTGAGGAAAGGTTTTTTTGGAACAATACCTTCTAAAAATTGTTGCTATGTTGGATGGAGGCTCGATTAGCCCTGTTTTGCAAAGAAAGTACAAACCAAACTCCCTCTCAATCTCAAATCCCTATAATTTCAATGTTCTTCATAGGTCTCAAATGGACTGAAACCATAAATTTTTCAAACTAAACCACCTTCTAGTTCACCAAAACCCCAAACCCCTATTTAGGCTTATTTATGCTTATTCAATGAGGGTTTATTGAAACGATGGTCTCCAAGCCCTATTTCACCTTATCAACACCTCAAACACATCATGCTAAGTCTTCAAATTCTTCCCAAACCATCTTCCATTCTTTCTCAATGCCTTTTCAACAAACTTCAACTCTTAACCTCCATTATTTGTTCAAAACTTGAATGAAAACATCTATGACATCACTCCAAATTCAATAAACGGCCTTCCCTACCCCTGAAAAACATACAACACAAAACCTACACCTAATTGATCCATTCCACCAAGTTATAGTATGTTTCATTGGGTGGAATGGCTTAAAAGTCCATTTTGTGCACTCAAACCCTCAAACAAGTTTTTACTATACCATTTTCATAAATGTGCCTCTAAAATACTCTAAACTTTATGAAATCAGTCCTAACAAAAACCAAAATGTATTTGATTCACATCTCCATCAAATTCCAAAAAATACAAATTAAAATCAATCAGTACAGGTCCATACAAAACCCTATAGTAGCATATTCACCAATAATTTGTAGAGAAAGCAATGTTTTATTATTATTCAACTTCAAAAGCCAAACTCCAAACTTGCCTCGAGGTTTTCCAAGAATTTTTAAACATCAACCAACCTAACTCAACTGTTCCAACTACCCTTTGAAACCAAATGACCGTTGGACTTCCATGTCCTTTCATTTTGCATTTTTGCAACTTTGCATTTTGACAACATTTTGCAAGAATTAACAAAAAACTTGAAAACTTCCTATAACCAGCCCCTAGATGACCCAATACATTGAAAATGGTCTATTATGACCTTATTTCATAACATAAGACTTAAAAAACCCTAAAATATATCAAATGTCCATATTTACATGAGTTGATTTGGTGCCCCTGCACCATACACTAGACTGAAAGAACTCAAGTCCCTTGAGGACTATATTGCAATAGATCATGCTTCATCTCATCACCTCTTTGATCTCCCAATGTCCTTCCATTAGGTAGCCCCTTCCACTAAGTCAAGTACTGAATGTTTGCATTATTCTTTGCATTTTTAAACTCTTCGCCATCTAGAAATTGCTCCAACTTGAAGAATCTGCTTGATGGATGTTGTTTGACCTTCTCTTCATTTGAAACTGATGTTGAGCCTACTTGAACACCTACAAACATACCTTTATCATCCTTATCTTGAACTATCCTCTTCTTTACCTTTGATATATACTTGAACTCACTCATTTTTCCTTGCCATTTACCTTTACTCACTTCACCTATTCCCTTCATCTCTTCCACCAGATTCTCTTCCCCTAGCACCTCTGTTTTATCATATTTACAACCCTTTGTACATACAGAATTTGACTTACCACTAGCCTCCTTTGAAATAAATGAACAAAGAATTTTTTCTATCATGACCTCAACATGCTTCTCTAACCAATCTTGCATTTCCAAAATCAATTCATTCTTGACCTTCTCTTTATCTATTTTTGACACCAACTCATCGTCTTTTCTTTCCAACATTGAATCATTTTCCAAACCTATTGTCTTAGCATCTTCATTGTTAGTGATAGTTGTAGCCTCCATATTATTTTCTTCCTCAAGCTTTGCAAACTCTTTCTTTCCTAACATTATCACCTTTGCTACCTCGGTTTTCTCCTTAACATCTTCTAGTAATGGAGTCAAAGTGAAAGTGTTTCCATCCTTTTCAATCTGACAAGTGTTGTTTCTACCATCATAAATTACATATCTATCAAACTACCATGGTCTTCCAAGAAATAAATGGCACACATCCATAGGCAACACGTCACATAGAATCCTATCCTTGTATCCACCTATACTGAATTCAACCCAAGCTTGCTCATTAACCAAAACAAAATGACTTTCATTCAACCAAGACACTTTATAAGGTGTTTCATGAGGTATCTTTTCCAACTTGAGTTTATCAACCATTTCTATGGACACCATATTATTAGTGCTTCCAGAGTCTATTACAACCTTACATACCTTTCTATTTCATTTGCAAGTTGTCCTGAATAGTGTCCTTCTTTGTGTTGATTCTTTCTCCTTGGATGCTTTGAGGAGTGTTCTTCTAACCATCAAAGATTCTCCAACTACTAGAGCAGCAAGTTGATTAGGAGATTTTACACTTTCACAATATTCCTCTTGCACTAACTGAACCCTCTTATCACCACTAGTTGAAGTAGAACCTTGTTTACCCAAACACTTCCATGTTTGATGGCCAAACTAATTGCAATGATAACACCTTCCTAAAAATGAGTTTAAACCTCTACCTTGTCCACCAAACCTTCCTCTAAAGCCATCTCTTTGATCAAAAACTTGGTCTTTGATTTTACTTGCATCTTCTTAGTCTTCATAGGACTACCTTGAACCTCTTCCTCTACCAGTGTTGTCTCTACCTCTTCCTTTTCTTTCTTGTCTTCTTTTTAACTTCTCTTTTTCCCTAGCAGCCAACTGAAAACATTCTTCGATCGTCCTTGGAGTAGCTAAACTCAATTCATCCTGAATTTGAAATCTCAAGCCATTCATGTACCTTGTTATCTTCTCATTTTTATCTTCAACATGACCAACTCTAATACTTAATTTGTGAATTTCCTCTATATATGCAATGACATCTTTATTCTTCTGCTTTAAGTTTTTTAGCTTCTTGAAAGTTTGTATTACATGATCACCTGGCAAGAATTGGCTCTTGATATTTGACACCATCCTATCCCATGAACTTATTTTTTATTTTCCTCTTTTCACTCTCTCCTCTTGCACATAATTCCACTATGTTAAAGCGGAACCTTTCAACTTAGTCTTAGCAAACTTTACCTTCTGATCATCTGCAACCTCCTTGTATTCAAAGTAATTGTTCATTGCATCAATCCAATCTAGTACTTATTCTACATCCAACTTTCCACTATACATTGACAAATCTATTTTCTCACCAGAAGCATCTCCTCTAATAGCCTTGATCATTTTCACCATCCTTCTCTCATCGAGGTCCAACTCATCATCTCCTTGAACTCTTCTTGGAGGGTTTTTCATCCTCACCATTTTCCTCTTCCTCTCAGTCACTTTCCTCTTCAGTGGCCTTTCCTCTTCCTTGCTTTGTCTCCAATGTTGCAAATCTGGCTAAAAGTGCTTCTTATGATTCCTTTAAGAACCTTATTTCCCTACCAAGGGCTCCACTTCCTTTAGTAGGCATCTTGTATTTTCAAATCGCCACTTTTCCTTCCTCAAACTTCAAATTTTCTCCTTCAAGATCCAAAACCTATGCTCTAATATGAATTGATGCAGATTAGGGAGGATTTTGTCTTATAATCACAATTCAAACTATTTCAAATAATTTTTCAACCTTCAAAACCCTAGTTTGACCTAATTTCTCAATCCCTTCATATTCTTCTTGTAGCCTTGCAAACAATTTTTTCTGACCACAACTTTCAAAATAAATTGAAAACCCACAAGCCACTCAACATTTTAAATACCCATTAAGCTCTACTTTAACATATTCAAAAGGGAGGTAAGGTTGTTTTGGAACAATACCTTCTAAAAATTGTTGCTACACTAGATGGAGGCTCAATTAACCTTGTTTTGCAAAGCAAGTACAAACCAAACTCCCTCTCAATCTCAAATCCCTATTTAAATGTTCTTCACAGGTCTCAAATGGACTGAAACCACAACTTTTTCCAACTAAACCGCCTTCTAGTTCACCAAAACCCCAAACCCCTATTTAGGCTTATTTATGCTTATTCAAGGAGGGTTTATTGAAACTGTGCACTCCAAGCCCTATTTCACCCTATCAACACCTCAGAAACATCATGATAAGTCTTTACATGCTTCCCAAACCATCTTCCATTTTTTCCCAATTCCTTTTCAACAAACTTCAACTCTTAACCTCCATTCTTTGTTCAAAACTTGAATGAAAACATCTAGGGAATCACTCCAAATTCACAAAATGACCTTCCTTTCCCCTACAAAACATACAAACACAAAACCTGCACCTAATTGAGCCATTCCACCAAGTTAGAGCATGTTTCACTGGGTGGAAAGTCTTAAAAGTCCATTTTAAACACTCAAAACTTCAAACAGGGTTTTACAAGACCATTTTTAGAAATGTGTCTATAAAATGCTCTAAAATTTATGAAATTAGTCCTAACAAAAGCCAAAATGTAGTTGATTCACATCTCCATCAAATTTCAAAAATTACAAATCAAAAGCAATCAGTACGGGTCCGTATAGAACCCTGTAGTAGCAGATTCACCAATAATTTGCAGAGAAATAAATGTTTTATTATTATTCAACTTCAAAAACCAAACTCCAAACTTGCCTCAATTTTTTCCAAGCCTTTTAAACATCAACCAGCCTGACTCAACTATTTCAACTACCCTTTGAAACCAAATGACCATTGGTCTTCCATATCTTTTCATTTTGCATTTTTGCAACTTTGCATTTTGACAACATTTTGCAAGAATTAACACAAAACTTGACAACTTCCTATAACCAACCCCTAGATGACCCAATACATTGAAAATGGTCTATTATGACCTTATTTCATATCATAAGACTCAAAACACACTAAAATATATCAAGTGACCATATTTACGTGAGTTGATTTGGTGCCTCTACACCAACCTTTCACAAATTGGGATTCAAATATCATGAAAAATTGGGATCATCTTGTACTACCATTTCAAGGAAGCCTGTTTCAAAATATAAAACCAAAACTAGATGAGAGAAAAATCTCTTGGAATCCACCTCTAGAAGGATCTTACAAGTTAAATTTTGATGGTGCAACAAGGGGGAATCTAGGAAAATCAGGGGCAGGGTGTGTAATTCATGATTGTAATGGGTTTCCTATTGGTGTAAAGTCAATCAGTCTTCCACATGGCACAAATAATGTTGCAGAAGCCCAAGATCTCTTCCATGGTTTAAAATTGGCCATAAGTCTCAAGTTAATCAAAATCCAAATTGAAGGGGATTCTCTAATGATAACAAATTCCTACAAACAAAGATGTGCTTGTAACTAGAAAATATCTTACGTATTGCAACAAGCTTGGCTCTTAATGAGCCAATTTTTCTTTGAAATGACATTAGCAATCAACTCAAGGAATGATCTATTCTCTCATTTGTTGTCATGCATGGAAAATTCTCTTTAAAGGCGGTACCTCATACCATTTAGTAGTGTATTTTTAGCAATTTTCTTTGGCAATGGTGATAGGAATACCAGTTCTAGATACTTCAACAGTTGTCGCAGTCTCAGATGGAATATTATCTGCACAATTATAGAGCTCCATTCCTAGTCCACAATTGGAAATTACCATTCTCTAGTTGTATTGGGCGGGACGAGCTGAAGTAGGTCTTCAAACTCCATTGTTTGAGTATTACACAGTGCATCAAATGCATCATCAAAGAGGAAATTCTACACCCATAAGCTCAAAGGTTGATCTTTCCTTTGCAAATTCTCTCCATTTTCATTTCAAACACAGTGGATTTGCTGCAATATTTTGTTTATGTTCAATGTATAGTTAAATAAAGTTTTTAATGATATTTTCTTGGAAAATGATGTGTTATTATGAAGCATGCAAGTATATGATTTCTATAAAGGGCAAGACTATGTAGGGGATTTATTTCCCAAGCATTTTCTTTTGCATAAGTGAGCTTTTATGTTTCTGTATGATGTAATTAAGCATGTGTTTGAAATGAGCAGTGATAAGTTCTTGTAGAGAGATCTCAATCATGATGTTAATGGCATTGGTTTTTCCATATCAATAAAAATTAAGGGCAAATACCATGCAATTTCCTTCCTCTTGTCACATGAGAGGCACCCCATATTCATGCCTATTTCCAATCCCCAATTCCACAGCTGGTTCATAAAGAGCCTTCAATCTAGGAGCAACAAGGGGATAACTTAATGGAGATATGTCATATAGAGGATTATGTTGATATGCTGATATTTTTTCAGCACTATGCCTATGGAAAATAATATGTAATGTTTTATGCCTCATCCAGATTTTGTTTATACTTGCTTACTTATATGATTTCTCCTTTTATATAATGTAATATATAGGTTTTTCCTTTTTCTTAATATATATATACACACAGGTTGGCCCCATTTGTCAACAATTTGTACCTCATTGAGTATGTTATAGCTAATGCCATGTGGAATTCTCCTAAGAGTTTCTAAAATAAAAATAGAAATCTTACTCTAGGATAGTGCAAGTTGTCTTATTTTCCCACCAAGTTCATCCAATAGCCTATTAGGTGTGGTAATTTTGTTACATATCTCCTCAATGATGCTCCATGATAACATAATTTTGACATCCTTAGCTCATCTATGGCATTCACATGCTACCTACAACTCAAACATAGTTAGGGTAGGGATTCTTGTCAAATCTCAAATTCAAATTTCCTCGAAGACACAAATTCAATATTGAAGACCAACTACCTTATTTCCTACATGGCACACAACTAAGGAATTCACCTACCCAAAACTACAAATTGCAGTACTACACATCAAAATTCATTTATCATATACTATTTTTCCCATAATAAATTTCAACCACCAACAAGATACTTCAAGGAACTAAATTTTTGGAGTTGTGTTCTCCTCAACCAATCTATAATTTAAAAATTGTAAGGGAAAAATTTAGTTATGGTTTGGGAATTATGGATATAAATATTGGAATGTGTGCCTCGTAATAGGTTATATGTAATTTTATACAACTAATATTTTGATCCTAATGTATGATTCTAATATTGACCTTCTCATAGTTATATAGGGGAATTTCTATGCATGTTTCTAAAATTGGTGTATTATATATATATATATATATATATATATATATATATATATATATATATATATATATATATATATATTAGTTAATTGATCTCATATGTGTAAGTTTCTATTCTAGAAATTATGATTCTTTTCAACACTTGTGAGTTATCTATTATGTTCCTTACATTGTTCTCCTTCTATTGATTGTTAATCATGAATTACAAATCTCTACTTGTGAAAATATATTTGTTTGGCATGAACCTTTATTTGTGCTATCTGTTTTCTGCAATCTCTTTCCCTTTTCTACCCCATATAAATTTAGGATTATCTTAGGATAAATAAGGAATTAAAATTTTAATCCCAAAGATTGAGTTACATTATTTTCTCATTCTCATAAGTATTTCCATATTATTGGTCCTAAACAAGAACTTTATACCTCTCAACAATAGCCATAATTTTTAGAGGTGAAAATCTCACTTGTTTAATATAGAGGAGTAAAATAATCAACTAATGTTGATCCATAGTAGCTTATAAGCATTGGTAGAGGATTTAAATATCTTGGGAGAAGTAGGTTTATGGCCTAGTCATCTTCCAAGATTAACAACTCATGGGAAGTTTTAACCATTTGTAAATTATATGAAAGAATGACCTTCACTCCTTCACCGTCAACTTAGAAATGTCCACTTAGAAAGTTGGGACCTGCTATAAGGGCACACATATCAATCAAAAATCAAGATAAGTTATTATAAAATGAATCCCATGAAAATAAAATTGAAATTAAAAGGGGATAATGAAGGTTGGTAATAAAGTAAAAGCACATTATTTTATTGTTAATGGTTAAGCATAAAAATAAAGGAAATCCATGAGTTTCATACTAACCATAGTATTAAGATTAAATGAAAAATAATGTAAGCAACAAAAAATTAGATCAAAACAAAGTGACAAGTGATAAGATTAACTTTAAGGTTAAAAATAAAAGTGAAAGTGGAGGCTATGGGTGAAGACGAGATATGTCAGTGTAAATAAAATATCAAAGCTAAAAGCTTTAGCAAAGATTTGATTTTGACTGGAAATTAAAAAAGATAAGCATGGATAAAAAGGGTGGTATTTTACTTTAATATGAATATTAAAGTATTTTAAAATTCAAGTGAAACCATAGAGAGAATATTCAGTGTTAATATTTTAATCCAAACATGAATAATTTGTTGTCATGGCCAAACAAGATAAGAAATGAGCCCCGCCATTTAAAATCAAACTTTATTTTAAATTTAAGGTCCCCATAAAGTAATTTTTTTCTTGAATTAAAAATTCACATATGAAGAATCTAATGGTCGATATCACTTTTCAATGGATGAAATTATCTTCTCATCAAATGATACCATCCCAACAGACACTAGTGTTGACATCACTTTTCAGTCGAATGATTCCAAAAAATGACACTAAGTAGTGTTTTCATCATATAATATTTACAAATAGTGATGGATAGTTTTTTTTTCATTATATGATGTCATCTTTCTATTCACTAACATCAACACTTCCTTTTCAAAATTTGTCCCCCTTCTCCATTCACAATTTTATTTTTGGAGAACCACTCATGGGAAGTTTTGGCCATTTACAAGGTAAATGAAAGAATGACATCCACTATCAACTAGGAAATGTCCACATTGAAAATTAAGAGCCACTATAAGGGAACGCATATCAATTAAAAATTAAGTTATTATAAAATGCATTCCATGCAATTCAAATTGAAAGTAAAATGGGATAATTTGAAGGTTGGTAATAAATGAAAAGAACATTATTTTATTGTTAATTGGTTAGGCATGGAAAATAAGTAAATCCATGAGTTCCATACTAACCATAGTATTTAAGATTAAATGGCAAATAATGTGAGCCATGAAAATTGAATAAAAAAAATGTGGCAAGTGTTAATATTAACTTTAAGGTTAATACTAAAAGTGAAAGCGAGGGCCATAGGTGAAGATGACATATGTCAGGAAAATTTGAATATCAAATCTAAAAGCTTTAGTAACGATTTAATTTTGAGTGGGAATTGAAAAAGATACCCATGGATAAAATGGGAGAAATTTTTTACTCTGATATGAATATTAAAGTATTTTTAAATATAAGTGAATTCATAGATGAATATTAATGAAATGTTTATATTTAAATATAAACATAAAAAAAAAAAAATCACGAACAAACAAGATAAGAAAGGAGCCCCACCATTTAAAATCAAACTTTATTTCAAAGCTAATGTCCCCATAAAGTAAATCTTGCCTTGAATTGAAAATCCCCATATGAAGAAGCTAATGGTTGGTATCATTTTTCAATGGATGACATCATCTTCTCATCCAATGATGTCATCCCAATTGATGGTGTTGTTAACATCACTTTTTAGTTAGATGGTGTTAGCAAATGACACTAAATAGTATTTTTATCATATGATGTTTACAAATGGTGATGAATAGTATTTTTCATTAGATGATGTCATCTTGTCATTTGCTAACATTAGCACCCTCTTTTTAGTCCTTGCCTTTATAAGGCGGGGAACTAATGTTATCACCTCAATCTTGCATATTAAAATTGTGCTTTTGGAATGGCACCCGAAAATAAAGCTAAAGTATAGCTTATGTTCAAGGGAGTATTTAGAAAAAGTAATTCTTTTCCCCATTTTTGCAATTTTGTGATTGGCAAGTGTAATTTTCCTTGTGGTTTTGGCAATTTTGTAAATATTTTAAATAATAATAATTAATGTAGGGAGCTTTGCTATTGGAAATATTTCATGAGTTTGTTTATATAGTAATTTCTTTCCATGGACTCTTCGTGGGGACACGTGACGTCTTCAGTAGTACATTTGCTTTTACTATTTGCATATTCTCATTTATTGTGAGTATGTTGGAGTGCAGCCATCATTAGTGTGTTATGGTGTGAAGGTTTAACATTGTCGAGGGAATTATTATATGCATTGTTTGTTGATTAGGTCAAGTTTTTTGATGAGGCCGAAGCTTGCATCTATTCAAAGGGCTTTCATCTACTTTGTTAGAAGCAAGAAAGGTGGCCTTTGTATTTTTTCTACTTTCCTATTGGTTTTCTCGAATTGGAAGTGAGAAAGGTGGCCTTTGTAAGTTCCTATATCTTTTATAGTGTCATTTTATTATTTTTTGTATCTTTGCATTTTATGGTTAATTTCCACTGTGTGAACCTATGCATTGCAAGTGCATTTGAATTTAATACTCATTGCTTATTCTTATGGGTTAGTGTCTATTGTGGAGTAAAATATTTCTTTGTTCTAATGTTTCAATTGTGTTGGGAAAAGTATTTTTTGTGTTGTTTTCCCATTTTCTCAGGTTGTTTCTATGAGTGTAAATATGGGTCAGTCTTTCTTGTTTGTATAGTCATGTCTTGCCATGGACTCTTCGTGGGGATGCATGGGGTCTTGAGTAGTACATTTGCATTTACTATTTGTGTTTTCTCATTTATTGTGAGTACGTTGGAGTGAAACCATCATTAGTGTGTTATGGTGTGAAGGTTTAACGTTGTGGAGTGAATTGTTATCCACATTATTTGTTCATTGTGTTAGGTTGTTTAACAAGGCTGAAGCTTGTGTCTGTTGGGAGGGTATTCATCTACTCTGTTAGAAGCGAGAAAGGTGGAATTTGTAATTTTTTTCATTTTCCTATTGGTTTGGTCGGATTGGAAGCGAGAAAGTTGGCATTTGTAAGTTCTTATATCTTCTATAGTGTTTTTTTATTGTTCTTTGTATCTTTTCATTTTATGGTTAATTTCCACTGTGTGAACCCATGCATTGCAAGTGCATTTGAATTTATTAATTGTTGCTTATTCTTTATGGGTTAGCATCTATTGTAAGTTGAAATGCTTAGTTGCACTTCATTAAATATTTCTTGGCTCTGAAGTTTTAGTTGAGTTGGGAAAAGTATTTTGTGTTGTTTTCCCATTTTCTTAGGTTGTTTCTGTGAGTGTAAATATGGGTTAGTCTTTCTTGTTCATTGCTTTGCAATCATGGGTTGCTTTTATGAGTTGTTGGTTATTGATGAGTTAGATACCTAACACTGTAATACTTCGTTGCACTTCATTAAATATTTCTTCATTTTGGAGTTTTAGTTTTGCTCAAAAAAATATTTTGTCTTTTTTTACCATTTTCTCAGGTTGTTTTTGTGGTGTAAATACAGGTTAGTGTTTATAGTGTCCTTTTTATGGTTTTTTTGCATGTTTGTGCCTTATGAGTTAATCATTGTTGTTTGCATGCATGCATAGCAATTGCACTTGAATTTGTTAAATGGAAATGAATATTAGGTCTAAGTTCTTGATCCTTGAATATCAATTTATCTATGGCACCATTGAATTGTATAAGTTGGCGATCCTTTCAGTCCATTGCCTCACATTGGTCTGTCGTCATCCTTTGCTATTCTTATGTATAGTTTTGTTTAATGCATATCCCTTTGAACTATAAATTCATCTATTTGAGTTTGCAAGAATTTGAATCATTTTCATATTGTCTTTTGTATATGTATTTGTATGGGTTAGGGGGCTTAGTTTTGTGAAGGCCTTTGATAGCAACCTATACAACACTTCATAATTCAAATGGAATTGTGGACCAATGCAGCATAGTTTTCCCTCAGAAGAGCACTCATAAATCAAGTCTCCCTAGTTCATTTCTTAATGCAACAAAAGTGATGACTGTATAGGTGGGAGGAGCCAAGACATGCACATCCAATTTTTGACACTTCACATGAACAAAACAACAATATTTTTATGTTTTTTTTTTTTTGTTTATGAAGAATATTTATGTCTCCACCTTGAGTTTTCCCAATGGCATCGAAGCAACCAACAATATTTTTTTTTCTAAAATTAAAAAATGAAGTATTTCTTACACACACACACACACACACACACACATATATATATATATATATATATATATATATATATATTACTTCCATTCTTAATCATGACAAGCATATTATCATGCTAAGTTTTCCATGTTTTTGGAATTGGAAAATGAGGTGTTGGTAAGTTCCTATCTCTTTTACAGTGCCATTTTATAGTTTTTTGCATCTCTACATTTTATGGTTAATTTGTACTATGTGCACTCATGCATTGCAAATGCACTTGAATTTATTAAACAACAATGAAAATTAGATCCAAGTAATTGGAAAATATGTGGGTATAAAATCATTGTATCCATGTGGTGTTGTTTCTAGTTTGTGTGTAAATGTTTATTTTCACTATTCTTTATGGGTTAGTGTTTGTTGTCAAGTTAAATACTCAACTGTGCTTCAATTTATTTGATCAAGATCAGAATAGTTCGTAATTAAAATAGTTCTTGGTTTTGAATTTCTAATTTTGTTGAGAAAGTATTATTTTTGTTGTAGAAACAATAGGTAGAAACTCATAAAATGCAAAGATTGCAAAAGTTATAGAATGACAGTGTAAACAATAGAGGAACACCTTAGACTGTCTAAAGTAAAGGACTTTGAGAATGGAAGTAACTGTTCCTGTGTGCGCTATAGTAATTATTATTATTAAAAATATTTACAAAATGCCAAAACCATGAGGAAAATTACACCCACCAATCACAAAATTGCAAAAATAGGGAAATAAATTTGGTTTTTATAAATATTCCCCCAAACATAAGCTATACTTTAGCTTTATTTTTCAGCACCATTCCCAAAGCATAATTTTAATATGCAAAATTGAGGTGATAACATTAGTTCCCTGCACGAAAAATTACAGAGGCCAACGAGAAAATTGTAGAAACATATAAATAAAATATGTATACACACACAGACATATATGTGTGTGTATGTTTGTGTGTGTGTGTATATATATATTTGTGTATGTCCATTTGTATATGTGTGTATGCATATATATATATATATATATGTATGTTTGTATGTATATATATATATATATATGTATGTGCATGTATGATCATCATTTTATGTTTTATTTATGTGTCCCTCTCACAATTTCCTCATTGGTTGTTATTTTGCTCATGGATTTCTCATTTTCTAATATGCAATCTCCCATTTATTGTAAGTAAATTGAAGTGTAGTCATCATTAGTGGGTAATAGGGTGATGTTTTAAATCTGTTGAGCAAAGTATTATTTGTGTTGTTTGACTCATTTGTGTGGATCCATGGCAAATCAAACATATGTTGAATAGATAGACATTCTCCAATTTCTATCACTCTTTCATGACCGCACAATAAATTTGAATTATAAAAATACAAAAGAAACATGAAAATATCATGAGCAAATGAAAAAATTGAAAAAAAAATAGAGATTCATCCATAAGAACACTAATTGATAGGGAGTAGCAAAGATTAAACCATTTCCAAATTGTGCAGAAGAATTGAGACAATGAAATTTGTGCCTGTTGAGAGGGTTTATGTCTATTGTATTGGAAGGAAAAAACTAGGCATTTGTAACTTCCTATATCTTTTACAATGTTGTTTTATAGTTCTTTACATCTCTGCATTTTATGGGCTAATCTCTATTGTTTCTTCATGTATGCTTCTTGCAAGTTATTCTCTATTCTTTCCTATCTTTGAATGCTTTTATAGATCAGTCTCTATTCTATAGTAGAAGACTTAACATCATAATTCATTACTACCATCTTCTTTGCTGGCCACTACAAAGACATCTATAAAATGAAAATGAAAATTAGCTCTAACTAATTACAAAATGTTTGGATATAAAATCAATAAATATGTGTTTATATATACATTCACATATACATATGTAAATATGAGTGCATATAGATACATATATATGTATATATATTTAGTTGCATGTGGTGCAGGAGCACCCATAGGTTACCTTAGATTGTCTAGAAGGTCATGTTTTGGCAATTTGTTTAGGCCAACTTATCATCTATTCATATTCATCTTTGGTTGTGCCTTAGTGGATTTTTTGTTGGATTTTGATTAGAGGAAGGTCATGTTGACCATAGAATAGGTATCATTAGGTTCTAGCTCAAAATAAGGTTTTGGATTTTTAGGAATTCTTGCAAAATATTTGTAGATGTTGCTCAATTAGAGCTACAAGCGGCCAAGAATAGCCCAAGGAAGAGGATAATTGTTTGAGGGACCCTATTTATGGAATGCCTCAGCATTGGAGTAGGGTTGGAAGCATTTTTTATGTTCTAAAGTTTTGAGAATTCAAGAAAAGCAATTGTGTTTAGAAGTGAATTTTCTGATTTTTGCTTTGAAGTAAGCTTTTAATGGATTAATCATGGTGTTGTAACTTGTGTAGAATGTAGTGTAGTAGTTATTCAAGAATTTTGTGACATTAGATAGTTTCTTTATTCATTTTCAAGCTTGGTTTGTAAATAGTTTGGTTTTCATACTATTGTTGGTCTGAACCAGGCAGTTTTGTGAAAATGGAGTGTTAGTTCACTTTCCCACCATACAAATTGTATAGCCCTTTGGGAAAAATGACTTGACTCCATGTATGTACATATGGTAGGGTTTAGGTCCTTTGAAAACATAGGTGCTACTATGGAAGTCTTTCCCTAGGCGAGCCAGGAAGAGTTCGGTTAGGGAAGACCTTAGTGTAGAGCACTTGTTTTGCAGGGGTGTCAATTTCTTAAAAAATTAATGCTTGGAGAAGACATAAAGTGTCTTTCCAAGACATATCATGGAGGAGGAAGCTCCAACAATCCATCTAGTGAAGGAAAGACTTAACAGTTTGCAAAGAAGCTAGGAAAGGGCTTAAAAGACCTAGTTTTGCTCATTTTCAGGTTAGGGTGTTGTACGGCCAGTTGTGACCCAAGACCCCAAAAAGCCTTGAGAGGTGGGCACATGTACCAAGAATCCTAGGAAAATTTTGTGGTGTTCTTTGGAAATACTTGGGAAAAACCCTAATTTCTCAGAGAAAGAGGCCTAATTGGGGCTCCTAGGGCTAGTAGCCATTTAGGCCTAAATGAGGGTTTGGTGAAAGCGACCTACATATGGAGCTAGGTGGACCCCTATTACACTTAGTATGATGGATTGATGACCTTAGAATCACCTCTACATCCCTATAAAACCATATTCAAGAGTTTGGAGGATTAGTATACTTTAGAGTGGATTAAGGGCTAAGGCAAGGGTTTCAAGATTGCACCAAGTCTTGACTTGGTAGGAGGATCATTATTGATAGTTGGGTTGGAAAGAAGAAACCATGGGACCCTAAGAAGGAAGAGGTCCTATAGGTTGCAAGTGGTTGAGTGAGACACCATAGAGGTCTTCCAAGCAAGACCTAGAGCATGAATTAGTGATTGATTCATCCAACCTCCCTATCAGTTTGGTATCAGAGCATCAAAAGATTTGGGATAGAATAATATATGTCAGAGATTGAGTCTAGTGGCTCTACAGACATGGTGACAAATGCATAATTGGCTAAGAAGGTCGAAGAACAGGAGGAAGACAATAGGTTATTGAGGGAAAGAATAGCCCAACTTGAGCACGCAATGAGTAATGTGTAGACTAAGACTGATGAGGTTAGTGATAGGTTGGAAGGAAGGGTACCAAAGAAAGAAGAGGTTGTAGAGGAAGATAAGATCCCTGAACCTAACCCTGTTTTGCAAGAAGAGCCTTTCTTGAAGGCATTAAAGGCTTTGAGTGGAAAAGCACTTGAAGGCATACCACTGTTTAGTGGGAAAATGGAAGTTGATCTAGTCATGGATTGGATAGAGGGAATGTAAAATCATTTTGAATGTGATGGAGTCACTGAAGCATAGAAGGTGAAGGTGGCAAAGTCAAGATTAAGAGGTTCTACCATGACATGGTGGAAGTTCATTCAGACAGAGAGAGAAAAGGAAGGAAAGAAACCTATTTCCACTTGGAAGGGAATGGTTGCCAAAGTGAGAGAAGCATACATGCTAGATGATTATGAGATTCAGTTGCATAAGAAAAGATAGAGCTTGAGACAAAGAGACCAAGATGTAAATTCCTATATAGAGGAGTTTCAAAAACTTTGCATGAGGTCTAATGTAACTGAGGATGAAAGTCTTAAGGTGGCTAGATACCTTAACGATTTGAAGTGGAACATTCAAGAGGAGATGACTCTTCTAAGTCCCAAAATAGTGCACCAATGCTATCAATTGGCTATAAAGATTGAAGAGAGGAGTAAGAGGAAACAAGACCAGGCTTCTAAGAATAGAGGTAAAGGCAAAGACCAAAGAGGACATAGACGTGGATACCAAGGTAGAGGGACTAAATAAAGAAGTCAAGGAGAGTCTAAACTCATAGAGCATGGTAGTGAAACAACTTCTAGAGGAGGCTATGGAAGAGGTAGAGGACCTCAAGGAGGTTCAAATAGAGGAAGAGGAGCAGGTAGATGTAACTCATACTTTGCTAGTATGAAGTGTTACAACTGTGGTCAAGTAGGTCATCTAGCTTATAGGTGTCTGGAGAAAGCATCTTCTTCAAATACAAAAAAGAGAGTAGCATAGGCTCAAGAAGACACTATGAGTTTCAAGTCAGCAGAGGTTAGTTACATTGAGTTAGAAATGGGGGAGAACTTGATGTTTAGCAAGGTTCTAATCAGACAACTAGTCAAAGAAGAGCCAAATAAAAGGAGAGCCTTATTCAGGGCAAGATGCAAAATACTTGGAAAGATGTGCAAGGTTATAGTGGATTCAGGGTCTACTGATAACATTATCTCTAAGGAGGCAGTGAGGAAGTTGAAGTTGGAGAAAGTACCCCACACTAACCCTTACAAGGTGACATGGTTGAACAAAGGGCAGAGTGTTCTTGTAAATGAGCAGACAACGGTGGAGTTCTCCATTGGAGGGTACAAGGACAAGTTTATTTGTGATGTGTTGCCCATGGATGCATGCCATCTTCTATTGGGTAGACCATGGAAATATGACAGAGGAGCCATCTATGATGGAAAGGAGAACACTATCTCATTCAAGAAGGATGGAAAGACATTCAAACTACAGTCACTGTCAATGAGGAAGAAGGACAGTCAAAGACCCCTAGTGTCTTATTAAGTAGTGTCAAGGAGTTTATCAACACTCTACAACAAGGAGGGAAAGGATATGTGGTCATGGTACAACCCAAGGAGGAAGATAATACTAAGAAAATAGTCATCCTAGGAGCAGTCCATAAGTTGCTTGAACAGTTCAAGGATATAGTTAGTGACGGATCACCAGCAACCTTACCTCCAAAGAGAGCCATCAGTCATCAGATTGACTTCATACCAGGGTCTTCATTGCCAAACAAAGCAGCTTACAAGCTTACACTAGATCAGAACCTAGAAGTAGCTAGAAAAGTGTAGGAGTTGTTAGACCAAGGACTAATTAGGAAGAGCATCAGTCCATGTGCAGTACCAGTGGTCTTAGCAACCAAGAAAGGTTGTAAGTGGAGACTTTGCACTGACTCTATGGCTATAAATAGAATTACAATCAGATATAGGTTCCCTATTCCTAGGATTGAGGATTTGATGGATTGTCTTGGAGGAGCACAGTATTTTACCAAGTTGGATCTCAAGAGTGGATACCATCAGATCATAATCAAAGAGGGGGATGAATGGAAGATAGCTTCTAAGAAAACTGATGGGTTGTATGAGTGGAGAGTGATGCCATTTGGCCTCTCAAATTCCCCTAGCACATTCATGAGGCTCATGAATGAAGTGCTTAAGGACTTCACAGGGTTATTTGTGGTGGCATATCGAGATGATATACTCATCTTTAGCAAGATAGCAGAAGAACATCTAAAACATGTGGAGTTGGTTCTTAAAAGATTGCAAGAGGAGAGGTTAGCCATCAACCTAGAAAAGTGTGAGTTCTTCAAACAAGATCTTGTGTATTTAGGGTTTTTAGTATCCCAAGGATCATTGAAGATGGACCCAAGCAAGGTGGAAGCTATCCTAAACTGGCCTACACCAACCACCGGGACAGAGGTAAGGAGTTTTCATGGGTTAGCTCAGTTTTATAGGAAGTTTATAAGGAACTTTAGTGGCATATATGCACCTGTACTTGATACAATCAAAGGTGGCCTAAAAACTAAGTTCAAATGGACTCTTGAAGCTGAGAAGGGTTTTGAGAAACTAAAACAAGAAGTGGCAACTCAACCCATCCTTTTGTTACCTAGTTTTGATAAGTTATTCACTGTGGAATGTGATGCTAGTGGAATTGCAGTAGGAGGAGTACTAAGCCAAGAAGGTAGGCCTATAGCTTTCTTTAGTGAAAAGCTCAATGAAGCTAAGACAAAGTATTATACTTATGACCTATAATTGTATGCTCTAGTATAGTCACATAGAAAGTGGAGGAATTATCTCCTACCTAAAGATTTTGTAGTGTTTATTGATAACCAGGCCCTTAGCTACATCAATACACAAGAGAAGTTGAGCAATAGACATTTGAAATGGATGGAATACCTCCAAGCCTTCACATTTACCATCAAGCACAAGAAGGGATAGTTGAACAAGGTGGCAGATGCATTAAGTAGGAGGTTGCTGACAGTGCAAGAGATACAAATAAAGAGCATTGGGATAGAGAGTTTCAAGGATCTCTATGGTGAAGATGAAGATTTCTCGAAAGCATATAAGGTATGTTCTGATTTTGAGAATCGCTTTCATATTCAATTCTCAGAGTATACATTGTAGAGTGGAATTTTGTTCAAGGGGAATCATTTATGTGTTCCAAAAGATTCAATGAGAGAGAATTTTATCCAAGAGAAGCACAATGGTAGTCTTAGTGGTCATTTTGGTATCAACAAGACAATGGAACTAGTGCAGAGGTTCTATTATTGGCCCAAGTTACCAAGGGATGTCAAGAGGTATGTGGAGCAGTGTGTAGTTTGTATGAAATCTAAGGGGGGAGTGAGTAATGCAGGTTTGTATCAACCCCTACCTATTCCCAATAGACCATGGGAATGCACTAGCATGGATTTTGTGGTAGGATTCCCTAAAACCAAGACAGGTTTGATAGTATCTATGTGGTGGTAGATAGGTTCAGTAAGATGAGTCACTTTGTTCCTTGCAAGACCACCCACGATGCTAGCAAAATTGCTCATCTCTTCTTCAAAGAGATTGTGAGGATCCATGGATTTCCATTGAGCATTGTCTCAGACAGGGATGTGAAGTTCATGAGTCATTTTTGGAAGACTCTATGGAGAAGATTAGGTACTAACTTGTCTTTTGGATTAGCCTACCATCCTTAGACAGATGGACAAACTAAGATGATAAATAGAGTGTTAGGTAACCTTCTCAGATTCCTAACCAAGGAGTATGGATAGACATGGGACTTAGTCATATCACAAGTTGAATATGCCTACAATGACAGTTTGAATTAGACCACATGTAGAAGTCCTTTTGAAATAGTGTATGGAATGCACCCAAGAGGTGTGTGCGAACTTAGGTATTTAGGAGCTATGGAGCATAGGAGTGACCATGTTGAGGATTTCTCTCAGACCATGAAGGAGATTCAAGAGCAAGTGAAGAAGACAATTACAGAGGCTACTCACAAGCTAAAAGCTAAGGTGGATATGTCTAGGAAAGATCTATAATTTGCAGTAGGGTACTATGTCATGGTCCATCTCAACAAATATAGGTTGCAGAAAGGAACATCAACCAAGTTGCAGATGAAGAGAGTGGGACCATGTAAGGTGTTATCCAAGTATGGAAAGAATGCTTACAAGGTAGAGCTACCTACAGACTTAGGCATTTCACCAGTGTTTAATGTGGCTGATTTGATCAGGGATAAAGGACCAGTCACTGACTTGGATTAGAAAAGTGTGGATGTCTTGAAGGATGTGAGTAACATAGCCTTACCTCCTAAAGACAAGCTACAAGCAAAGAGGATCTTGGAATTAAGGGTGAAGAATTCTACCCAACATAAGGAATACATGGAACATCTCATCAAATGGAAGAACAAACCAGAATCTGAGGCTGCATGGGTGGATGAAGCTTAGTTCAAGAAGCAAGGTATTGATTTATCTCTGATCTCTCCCCAAATTCTATAGTGTTTGTGCAGAGGGGGGAGAATGGTGCAGGAGTACCCATAGGTTACCTTAGATTGTCCAAAATGTCATGTTTTGGAAATTTGTTTAGGCCAACTTATCATCTATTCATGTTCATCTTTGGTTGTGCCTTAGTGGAATTTTTGTTGGATTTTGATCAGATGAAGGTCATGTCGACCATAGAATAGGTATCATTAGGTTCTAGCTCAAAATAAGGTCTTGGATTTTTAGGAATTCTTGCAAAATATTTGCAAATGTTGCTCAATTGGAGCTACAAGCGGCCAAGAAGAGCCAAAGGAAGAGGATAACTATTTGAGGGACCCTATTTATGGAATGCCTTGGCATTGGAGTAGGGTTGGAAGCATTTGTTATGTTCTAAAGTTTTTTGAATTCAAGAAAAGCAATTGTGTTTGGAAGTGAATTTTCTGATTTTTTCTTTGAAGTAAGCTTTTAATGGATTAATCATGGTGTTGTAACTTATGTAGAATGTAGTATAGTATTTATTCAAGCATTGTGTGACATTAGATAGTTTCTTTATTCATTTTCAAGCTTGGTTTGTAAATAGTTTGGTTTTCATACTGTTGCTAGTCTGAACTAGGCAGTTTTGTGAAAATGGAGTGTTAGTTCACTTTCCCATCGTACAAATTGTACGGCCCTATGGGAATAGTGACTAGACTCCATGTATGTACATATGGTAGGGTTTAGGGCCTTTGAAAACATAGGAGCTACTATGGAAGTCTTGCCCTAGGTGAGCCAGGAAGAGTCTGGCTAGGGAAGACCTTAGTGTAGAGCACTTGTTTTGCAGGAGTGTCAATTTCTTGAAAAATTAATGCTTGGAGAAGACATAAAAGTGTCTTTCCAAGACATAGCATGGAGAAGGAAGCTCCAACAATCCATCTAGTGAAGGAAAGACTTAACAGTTTGCAAAGAAGCCAAGAAAGGGCTTAAAAGACCTAGTTTTGCTCATTTTCAGGTTAGGGTGTTGTACGGCTAATTGTGACCCAAGATCCCAAAAATCCTTGAGAGGTGGGCACATGTACCAGGAATCCCAAGAAAATTTTGTGGTGTTCTTTGGAAAGACTTGGGAAAAACCATGATTTCTCAGAGAAAGAGGCCTAATTAGGGCTCCTAGGGCTAGTAGCCTTTTAGGCCTAAATGAGGGTTTGGTGAAAGCGACCTACAGATGGAGCTAGGTGGACCCCTATTAGACTTAGTAGCACCTCTACACCCCTGTAAAACTATATTCAAGATTTTGGAGGATTAGTATACTTTAGAGTGGATTAAGGGCTAAGGCAAGGGTTTCAAGATTGCACCAAGTCTTGACTTGGTAGGAGGATCTTTATTGATAGTTGGATTGGCAAGAAGAAACCAGGGGACCCTAAGAAGGAAGAGGTCCTATAGGTTGTAGGTGGTGGAGTGAGACACCCTAGAGGTCTTCTAAGCAAGACCTAGAGCATGAATCAGTGATTGATTCATCCAACCTCCCTATCAGCATGTATATATACATATATGTGTGTGTGTATGTGTGTGTATATATATATGTGTTGATCTATGCATATGTTTTTTTACATATATGTATTTGTTTATATATGTGCATGTGTATATAAATGTAGGCATATATACCTATGTATGTATATATAGCTACATTTACATATATATACGTATATATATACATATGTGTGTATATGTGTGCATATGGATACATGTGTGTGTGTGCATAGACTTGGCACAGTGTGTTTTGCAGCTAATATTGACTTTGTAGGTATCTATGTCAATTATTTTCTCATTTCAAAGTTGCCTCAATTGTAAGAAAAGTGATATGCTACTACAAAGAGCACGGAGAAGCTTGTTCAGAAGTAGTTTGTGCACCTGCAGATACATACATGTATATGTATATGTATTGAGTTGCATGTATATATATATATGTATCTACTTATATACCTATTTGCATATATATGTATTTATACATAATATATATATACATATGTGTGTGTGTGTGTTTATATGTATGTGTTTGTCTGCATATATGTGTTTGTGTCTATAGACATGGCACAATGTGTTCTACAGTTGATACCGATTTTGCAGGTGTCTATCAAATAAAGAATGGCAGTGGTTTGTGCAACCACAAATGTTGTCACTAGCAATGCATAAAGAAAGAAAACAAGTGAATTGAAATACTATTTTTTTTTTTTATGCTTGACAGTTGTAGCTAATCCATTATGGTATATGTTTGTGATCTTTTTTTTTAACCTGTTTTGAAGCTATGCAAAGAGGAGGATAGCCAAATTGGAAAAGATTTTGCATCTATCACAATGTCAACTTATCGTGAAGTAGAGATGATCATTGAGAAATTTAGCTACTATATGGGTAAGGTTTTAATTATTTTGTCTTGTTTATTCACTTTTAAATATTCCTTGGATGCAATGAAGTATGGGCATTAAAGTTACAATACACAATGCAATGTGTTTTCTGTTTTTTATTATATGCTCTTCCTATGCTTTTGAGAAGATTGTGGAAGTTATCTCACAAATGCATAGTGTGCTTGGTGAGACTTCGTAGCTTTTCCAAATGCATGGATTGAGTAATAGATAATAATTCAGGTTTGTTTTCCATCATATTCCACAGTTTTTAATGTTTCATATTTATTATATGTTATGGTCATGTGCTTTTGGGATGTTCTCTACTGAAGCTGATATGATCTATGGAAAATGAAATAGTAACTATTCCAATTAATGTTTTGATCTTGGTTGATTTTTGGCTAGTGACCCCCAACTATGTTTTCGTCTATTGGCATGAATCTGGGCATTGGTGTTGCTACTTCAAATGTTTAGAAACTACTTCTCAAAAAGGTAGCTACAAAGACAAAAATCAAAATCCTATTTGTTTTAGGTGATTTTTGAATTTGTTAGCTACATGTCCTAATTGTGTAATAGTAGCAAGTTATTGCTTCTATTATGAAGACACCTATCAATCTTAATAGTAAATAAAATCTATATATGCATGCATTTCAATTTCCAATGGGACATGTCAACTACTATGAACATTGCAACTTAAACGCTAGGGATATACACTGTCTTTTTTCCTATATGTGCATGGTATCCATGGATCAAGAAATGGACAGAGCACTAGATTTATTTTCAATAGGTGGACATGTTTTTATCCAATCTAGTTTTTAACTAAACAAGAAATACTAATCCATAAATACACTAACATAAAGAATCTAAGAAAATGAAAAAATAATGCAAATAATACTTTGGTTAATAAACTTAAAAGTACAAAACCAAGAACTATTTCAAATATGAGATATGTCTATATGTATATATATATATATATACATGTATGTATATATGTGTGTATATATATATATACATGTATGTATATATGTGTGTATATATATACATATATGTATATATATGTGTATATATGTTTGCATGCATGTGTGTGTATACACACACACACATGCTAATGTATACACACACACACACACACATATATATACATGTATGTATATATATGTGTGTATATATGTTTACATGTGTGTGTGTGTATATATGTATATATATAAGCATATATATATAGAAGCATATATATTTGTATATGTTTGAAATAGTAGAAATTAGCTGAAAATATACAGAGGAGTGGGAAAACTATGAAACAACGCTATAAAAGCATGTGAAGTTAGAGATTCCTTGTTTTATAGTTTCCCTACACTACACGTAGATTTAATTATTTTTACATCTGGACATTTTCTAATTACTTAGATCTAATTTTCATTTTCATTTAATAAATTCAACTATAGTAGCAATGCATGCATGTGGAGGAAATGTTATTTCCATTCTTGATCATGGACAATACATTATCATGTGAAGTCTTCTTGAAGAATAATGCATGCCAAGGCATGGATGTATCAAAAAACTCATCAAATATTTGCAGTGGAAAAACTTGGTATAATAATAATTATTATTAAAACAAACTAGTAGAATAAGAAAAGCAAGAGAAAAATATGACTAATCAGAATCAAAATGAAGTTGAATGAACTTTGTATGAACACTTGTATTAATAAAGTGTTAGTATTAAACCAAGGATAAACATGCTCAGCTAAGTAGCATGTATGAGAAATATTTGCTTGGATTGGAAGCGAGAAAGGTGGCCTTTGTAAGTTCCTATATCTTTTGTAGTGTTGTTTTATTGTTTTTTGTATCTTTGCATTTTATGGTTAATTTCCATTGTGTGGAACAATGCATTGCAAGTGCATTTGAATGTATTACTTGTTGGCTATTCTCTATGGGTTAGTGTTCATTGTCAAGTGAAATACTTAGTTGCACTTCATTAAATATTTCTTGGTTCTAAAGTTTAAATTTTGTTGCGCAAAGTTCTTTTTGTGTTGTTTTCCCATTTGCACACACATATATATAGATGTATATATATAGACAAACATACATACATAAATATATACATACATGTATATGTATGCATGCTTACATTCATATTTGTACATGTAGAATGCATTTTATATGTGTATCTATATTATTCATGAACACATGCACATTCATGTATATATAAATAATATGTACACATATACATGATTAGATTTTTTCTATGCAAAGAATTTTATTTTTTTTAAATTATGTAATTAGAAAGTTAGGGCATTGACCCATAAAATGCAAGTGTAAAACAACTACAAAATGACACTATAAAAGACAAACAAGTTGACAATTGTTAATTGTTTGAACAAATATAGATTCAATGGTTTTAGACCTAGACAATATCCAATTAGTTGGATTTAATTTACATTCTCATTTTAACAACTTCAAAGGAAATTGTGATGCATGTTCGAAGAGAACACATGCAACAATAAACAATAGACATTAGTCGAGTGGTGTAAGAGCACCTACACCTCAACCTCCATTTTGGATTCATTGATGGTGAATAGGTTATAAAGAGTATTTTTGAATCTTTTGAGTTTTTTCCATCTTCAACAAGGTCTAATAAGACAATTGGATAGGTTCTAGGTTGAGTTTTTGAGTTTTGAGTCAAAATGTGCAACAATGCAATCTTGCACTAAAAGTTTCTTTTGTAGCCTTTTAAGGAAAAAACATGAATTTGTATGTAAGTGTGCAAGGTTTGGGGTCTTGAAAATTTAATAAGGTTGTTTCAAGGTTATTTTTATGGTTTTTGAGGTCATAGGTCTTTATTATTGAAAGTTGCTCCAAAATTGCAAAGTTGTCATATTGTAAGTTGGTGTAATTTCACCATAATTATGTAATTTCACTAACCAACAGTTCCCTCTTTTAAAAAAATCAGTTGAGGGCTGTTGGGGAAGGTGGAATAATATTTAAAAATCCTCCCTTGGGTCGAGGCTAGGCCGTTGTTGGCAGTTTTGAAGTTTTGACTTGCATTTAATAAGAAGAAAACTCTATTTTTTCTAGTTTTACAGCATTTTTTACTGTTCTTTTGATTGGTACGGCTTGTAGAAGAATTGTACATCCCTCTAATTAATATGGTTTGATAGAAAGGAGAGTCTTATTTCTTTTGGCGGTGATTTGAGTTAATTTCATTAAGAATTGAGCAAGTTACATCCATTTGACTACCAAAGGGTCTGAAATCCTTCAAAACAAGGGTTTGTTCACAAATATGTTCATAATTCACCATTCCACCGTAGGAAAAATCTATTTTTTGATGGAATGGTGGATTTAAGGTCCTCTACTTGATGCAATTGGTTTTATGAGGAAATATGAAGATTTTCAAAAGTTATGTGATGCCCTAGGTTTGGTTTTACCTTGAAATAGTCCAAAAAGTGATCATTTGTAAGCATTTTTTTTTCATTTTTGAGTATTTTAAGTAAATAGAATGGATATAAGGTGTGAATTTGGTCTTTGGGATCATTTTTGAACTTGGTAAAATCTTTAGGGGTGTTGGGGTGTTCCTTGACAAGTTGAATCTTTCCTTGTACAAGCCTAGTTAAGCCTCTTTGGTGGCTTGAAGATCATTCTTTTGAATCATTTTTTGTTAGTATTTGGTTTTGTGATTTTAGGGACTTGTAGGGGTTGATGTTAGATTTTTAAAACTATTTCTCTTTGGTCTGGTTCTTGCTTTAACAAGATTTAACCATGACTGTCCTATTTGGCCTGTACTACAAGAATGCATGGCTTGTTTGGAAGCGATCGGATCTAGTGAGTATTTTTGCATGCAAAATATGTTTGTATGATCATGATTTGTCATGTTGGTAGTATTGAAATCATCCCCAAGTCCTATATATAGTGATGTCTAGATGAGAGAGTCATTTTGGTGATTAAGTTGCTTTGTTGAAAGGAATAACGAAAAGATGTGTGCACATAGAGTGTTTGAGAGAAATTTTTGAGAAAAGGTGTTGCTTCCCCTACCACTCTACATCACCAAAAGAATAAAGAAGAGTGGGAAAATTATAAAACAACACTGTAAAAGTGATATGAAGTTAGAAATGCCTTGTTTTACAATCGTCCTACAATAGAGATAGATTTTTATTTTTTACATCCAGACATTTTCCAATCACTTAGATCTAATTTTTATTTTTATTGAATACATTCAAGTGCATTGGTGATGCATGCATGCAAGGGAAATATTATTTCCATTCTCAATCATGAACAGTACATTATCATGTGAAGACTTCATAAAGAACAGTGCATGAAAAAACATGAATATATGAACAAACTCATCAAATATTCCCAATGCCAAATCTTGCTAGAATAATTATTAGTGTGTACAAGAAATATGATATTTGAAATATTACAATGAATGATATAGTGTATAATTTATGGGAATCCAAATATTTTTAAGTACATAGAATCATTCAACTTGATGTATGTAGAAATGATAATTTCATTGTGGTTGTAGATGCACAAATGTCAACCGTCATCAACTGAGTCTCCTTATCAAGCTTTATTGATATAGGTAAGTGCATAGAGAGATTAAAACTATGAATTAGGTTATGCAAGTAATATTTCAAAGCATAAAACATGTAAATATTAGAAAAATAAATTGTTTAATATAGAAGAAACCCAAGATGAATAAATTCTTACAAATGTCCTTTTGAGTGCTTTTGAGGGGCCAACAAGGATAGGAGAATGATACCTAGATTCATTGATCGGGAATACGCTTGAGTACATCACATGCTTTGTTAGTCATGCTTTGTTAGTTGTTTATAGAAAATAAGAAAAAATTGATGAATTATGGTGTTAAGTCTACAACCGAAGAGGGTACAGTCACCTGTAAAGACATTCAAAGAGGGAAGAGAAAGGAAAAACTAAGGAACAACAATGTAAATGATGTTAAAACTTACAAATGACTTGTTTTTTGTTTTGAACATGAAAGAAATAACCCCTGAAAGGAGACATAGTTTTCACATTGATTGGTTTTTCTAAGGAAATGAAAAAACAATGCAAAAGAATAGTACTTACAAATCACTTGTTTTTTGCTTTGAATATGATATGTATGAACCCTCTCAATAGACATGGATTTTGTACACATATCAAATTACAATCAGTTCTTTCTTTGTTTAGAAGATTGAAGACATAGATCCTATTAATAGACACATATTTCTATCTCATCAAACAATCTGAGTGAGTAAACAAAACCCAAATGACAGTGCAACAATATTTTCCCAAGTTTCTGTGCCTAAGAGGAAATGTAAGGAAATGAATAAATACTGCAAGTCATTCAAGTTTATAGAAGAATTCATTAACGAGAGTTGCATTCCAGTCTATTGATATCAAAAAAAATTGGCATACTATATATGCATAAGCCCATTATTAGAATGCTATGCATGCACAGAAAGAGAAAATGTGAGAGGACAACCATATCAAATCCCTCTCAACACAAATAATTAATAATCTTACATGCAGATATTTTCCAACTGGTTGGACCTAACTTCCATTTTCATTTTGTGATTTGAAATGCATTTGCAATGCATATATTGGGAGAAAATATTTCTTCCATTATTAATGATAAAAATTTTAAAGCTTTCAAATATCTTTGTTTAGTATTTTTGATCACTGCATTTATAAGGCAATGAACTAACGTTAACACCTTAATCTTGCATATTAAAATTGTGCTTTGGGAATGGCACCGGAAAATAAAGTTAAAGTACAGCTTATGTTTGGTGGAATATTTAGAAAAAGTGAATTTTATTCCCTATTTTTGAAAATTTGTTATTGGTGGGTGTAATTTTCCTCGTGGTTTTGGAATTTTGTACATATTTTCAATCATAATTATTGTAGGGAGCATTGCCATTGGAAATATTGCATGATTTTGTTTTTAGTCGTGTCTTTCCATGGACTCTTTGTGGGGATGTGTGGCATCTTGAGCAGTACATTTGCATTTACTATTCACATCTTCTCATTTATTATGAGTAGGTTGGAGTGTAGTCGTCATTGGTGCGTTATGGTGTGAAGATTTAACGTGCAAATTTTTATCTGTGTTGTTTGATAAGGCTGAAGCTTGCATCTATTGGGAGGTTTTTTCATTTTATGTACAAACATTTTCCAATTAGTAATACCTAATTTTTTATTTTTGTTAAATAGGTTCAAGCGCAGTTGCAGTGCATGCATGGCAAGGAAATATTACTTTCAATCTTAATCATGACAACCACACTATCGTGTTAAGTCCTTTACAATTTTTAGAATTGGAAAACAAGGCATTTGTAAATTCCTATATCTCTTAGAGTGTCATTCTATGGTTTTTGGCATATCTCCATCTTATGGCTATTTTCTACTTTGTGCTTTCATGGATTGCAAATGCACTTAAACTTATTAAATAACAAAGAAAATTAGGTGCAAGTGACTGGAAGATATCTAGGTATAAAATCGGTGTGTCTATATGTGCATATGTTTATATATACATGTATATATATACTTGTATGCGTCTATACACACACACACACACACACACACACACATATATATAACTATATATATTTGTATTTGTGCATATGTATATGTGTGTATGCATATGTATATGTATGTATGTGCATGTGACTATGTGCATATATGTATGCATATATATATGTATATATATTCCTCTATTTTTATATATATGCATATATACATATATGTTTACATGCATAGATATATATGTATGTATGTATGTATTTACATGTAGCTATATATATATATATATATATATATATATATATATATATATATATATATATATATTGATATGTACTTATATGTGTATATATCTATATATATGTCTATGCATGCACTTTGTATTTTGCATATACCTGGGCCTAATTTTTTGGGTCGATGCTTTTTGTCCACACACATGCACTGCAATTGCATTTGAATTTATTAAATAACACTAAAAATTAGGTCCAGGTGATTGGAAAATATCTAGGTATAGAATCATTGTATCTATATGTACATATATATCTATACATGTGTATACATATGTCTCTATATTTGCATATAACAATGCAAATAACACTTTGGTTGATAGAATTTAAACTTCAATCCAAAGAAATATTTCAAATATGAATAATCCTCATTTTCACCCAATAGATTGAAGTGCAACTAGCTACTACCATTCTTAATCATGGGTAGGAGAGAAATCCACATTAACGAATTATAGTGTTAAGTATTTAACTCGACAATAGACAACAATCCATAAAAGCAACACACGATTGTAAAGGACCAAACAACAAAGGCTAACCAATATTCACAATGACAGAAACAACCTAAGCAAATGGGAAAACAACACAAATAATACTTTGGTCAACAAAATTAAAACTTCAAAACCAAGAAATATTCAAAACACAAACTATTGTCATCTTCATCAAATAATTTGAAATGCAATTAAGTATTTAGCTCAGAAATAGACACTAACCCATTAAGAATAGCAAAGAATAGACATGAACATGCAAAATGAAAACAACAACAAACAATAGACATTGACCCATAAAGTACAAATATGTAAACCACTATAAAATGATACTGTAAAAGACTATAAACCTTTTGAATAGACATAGGTTTAATGGTTTTATCCCCAGACATTTTCCATATACTTACACCTAATTTTCATTTTCACTTAATAAATTCAAGTGCAATTGCAATGCATGAGTGTACTCAGTAGAAAGTAACCATAAAATGCATAGATGCAAAGAACTATAAAATGACACTATATATAGATATGCCTATGTGTTCCTCTATATGCATATATGTATGTGTGTGTATATATATATATATATAAATATATAAATGACACTATATATAGATATGCCTATGTGTTCCTCTATATGCATATATGTATGTGTATATATATATATATGTGTGTGTGTGTGTATGTATGTATGTATGCTTGTATGCATGTATATATATGTATTTGCATGCACCTATGTGTGCATATATATGTATATACATACATACAAATACATATGCATATATATATGTGTGTATGTATGTATACCCATATATATACTTGCATAAATGTATGTCTTTGTTCCCACATATGTACATACATACATACGTATAAAAACACACATATATGTATGTATGCATATAGATAAGATGGTGTTAAGTATCTAACTCAAAAATAGAAAACAACCCATAAAAGAAACCAATGATTGCAAAGGACCGAATAAGAAAGGATAACCCATATTTAAACTCATAGAAACAAACCAAGCAAATGGGAAAACAACACAAACAATACTTTGGTCAATAGAATTAAAAATTCAAAACAAAGAAATATTCAAAACAGGAACTATTCTCATCTTCATCCAATAAATTGAAATGCAACTAATTATTTATGATGCAGGAGCATCCAGGGTGTAAGAGCAATCTTGCATCACCCAAAAAAATGTTGTTTCTTTTCAATAAGGGCTAAATTTGGTAGGTTTACTATTTTTGTAAGTTTGCATTTATGCACAGTTGGACACAAAATCTTACACAGACCTCCAGAATGGTAAATTGAAGCCAATGGTGAAGAAATCACTTTAGTACCATTTGTCATTTGAGAGATTAAAATTTTAATTTTCAAAAAATGTAGTAAAAACTTTAGGGTCAATTTTGAAGCACTTAGAGACTCCGGATGGGCATGAAAATTAGTGGAAAATGAAAGTGGATGGCCTTTAGACCCTACTATCTAGCAAAATAATTCTCAAGCCCTTTTGAAGGGGTGTTATAATAGAAAATCCAACAGTCAGATCAAAATTTATGACCCCGCGAAGTTGTAATATCAAATTAATACGATTTTAAAATATCTTCTTGAGGAAGTTTCACTTTCCAGAAGATTCTAGGGAGATTACACTTTCCAGAAGTTTCTAAGGTAGTTACACCTTCCAAATAAAAGGATGTAAAGGGGGACTATAGAGGGGAGGTGAGAGTAGCGTAGATGGTGGCTCTAAGTTGCAGATTTGCATATTTATGTAATCAGAAAGCCCATGTGATGGAAAATATAATGTTGTAATTTCATTTTTAGTGATAATAGAAAATATTTGCTTTCCTTCTTGCATTTTTTTTGTGCCATTATTTGTTGTTTTTGTGAGTTCTCAATTGTAAGGGGAGTACCCTTCATCAAGTGGTATTAGAGCATATTTTCTTGAGTGTGCAAACAGATCATCAAATGTGAGGTAGTTTGCACCAGGACTTGTGGTTGTGGGTCTATGAGAAAATATTCCTCCATGAAGAAACTATGGTGGAAGAAATGTTGGGGTAACAAAAGAGGGTTTTAGAGCCCTCCATAGACAATTTCAAGCACTACAAGAGGAGCTACATAGGGGAGCTGATGCCAGAAGAAGAGATGAAAGTGAGGATGAGGATGAAGATGAGAAGCCATTCAAAGAGGAAGCACATGATGTAATGGATCTTGGAGAAGTTAGACTGATTAGGGCCATTTCCAAGATTGGAAAGAGGCCAAAGATAGAAGTTTCTAATTTTTTTGGAAACCTAAATCTAGAGGAGTTGATCGATTGGATCAATGACATGGAAGAGTATTTGAGTATGAGGAAATAGAAGACCCAGATAGGGTCAAATTTGCAAAGGCCAAATTGAAAGGCCATGCTAGCATATGGTGGAAAGAAGTCTAGTTGGAAAGAAATAGAAGAGGAAAAGAGAATAACAAGATGGAATCGAATGGTGGAAATTTTGAAAAGACAGTTCCTTCTTGTGGACTATGAGTTGGATTTGTTGAAAAAGATGCAAGGGTTGAAACAAGCAGGAAAATCTATTGAGTACACATAAGAATTCTACCAAGTCCTAATAAGAACAAGTCATTCTGAGGCCAACAAGAAGAAAGTTTCATGTTACATAAATAGGTTGAAGTTGAGCATTCAAGAAGAGTTGAGTCTAGTAAGAATGTCTACCATTGAAGATGCATATCAATTTTCTTTGAAGGTAGAAGAGAAGTTGAATAGAAGGTTTGAAAATAAGCAAAGAGGTGGAGGTCATGCTGGAAGGACTAGTGGACAGTCATATGGAAGTCAAAATGAAGACCAAAAAAAGGGTGAAGGATATAGTAGCAACCATAACCAGAAAGGAGATAACACTTATCATCCTCATGATCAAAATAATGGAGACAAAAGAGGAAGAGGAAGATCTAGGCGAGTACCAAGGAGCGGAGGATTTCATGGAACCTATTTCCAATGTGGAAAAGAAGGGCATAGGGCATATGAGTGTCCTCAACATCAAGGAAGGACAAATAGAATACCTGAGGGTAATGCACGAGTTGCACATGTATACAAAGATGTTGAGTCTTCACATTCTAAGGATGTAGAAAAAGGAGAGGTTCTTGTTACTAGAAGAGCCTTGTTGAATGAGGAGAAAAATCCAACTCAAAGGAAGAATTTGTTTCACACCAGATGTAAGTGTGAAGGTAAAGTTTGCAATGTTATTATTGATGGAGGTAGTACTAATAACCTTGTTTTAGAAGAAATGGTTAGTAAGTTACAGTTGGAGAGAAGAAGACATCTGAACCCATACCAGATTTCTTGGTTGCAAAAGGACCATAAAGCCTTGGTAGATGAACAATGTCTGGTAAAGTTCAAGATTGGGAATTACCATGATGAGGTATTATGTGATATTATTCCTATGGATGTTTGTCATATGTTGTTAGGAAGGTCATGGTAGTTTGATTGACGAGCAATACATGATGGACATTCCAACACCTATTCTTTGACAAAAGATGGAGTTTGTCATAAGTTGAAGCTCTTGAAGGAGGCAGAGGAAAAGGTATGCAGTAATGCAATAATTTTTTTGGTTGATGGAAGAAAGTTCCTAGAAAGTATGAAGCATGAGCATATGTGTTTTGCATTGATCCCTAAAGTTGATAAAGAAGATACTATTGAGGTATGTGTAGAAGTTTCAGATTTTTAGAATGAATTTCAAGCTATTATTTCTTATAACATGCCTAAAGGTTTGCCTCCTGTAAGAAATATTAGCCATTAGATGGACCTGATTCTTGGAGCTAGTTTTCCAAATAAGGAAACTCATCATGTGAATCCAGCAGAGAGTGAAGAGTTGTTGTGGAAGGGATTGATCAGAGAGATTTTGAGTCCATGTGCAATACCTGTAGTACTAGCACCAAAGAATGATGGGGAATAGCAAATGTGTACTGATTTTAGATCCATCAATAAGATCACCATCAAGTACAGATTTCTCTTGCCAAGAATGGATGACATTATGGATTGTTTGAGTGGAGCAGAGTACTTCACAAAGATAGATCTGAAGAGTGGATATCACCAGATGCAGATTAGAGATGGAGATGAACGGAAGAAAAACTTCAAAACCAAGGAGGGCTTGTACAATTGGTTAGTCATGCCTTTTGAGCTAACAAATGCACCAAGCACATTTATGCGGCTTATGAATGAGGTATTAAAATAATTTTTAGGAAAATTTGTTATTGTTTATTTGGATGATATTCTGACTTTTAGTAAGGCATTGGAGGAGCACTTGATGCATATCCGAAGAGTTTTTTAGAAGCTAAGGGAGGAGAAGTTGTTGATTAATTTCAAGAAATGTGGTCTTGTGAAGAGAGAGTTGGTGTATCTAGGATTTGTTTTCTTAGCAGAGGGTCTTAAAATGGATCCAGAGAAGGTGAGAGCTATCATTGAATGGCCTACTCCAAGGAGTGTTACAAAGGTAAGATCATTTCATGGTATAGCAAGCTTTTACAAAAAGTTTATTAAGAATTTCAGTAGTATTTGTGCACCTCTAACTGAAGCAATGAAAGGAGATAGAAAAGAGTTTAAGTGGACTTCAAGAGTAGCCAAAAATTTTGATTTGTTGAAGAAGAAAGTTACAGAGCAACCTATTTTGGAACTTCCAGATTTCAATAAGGTTTTTCAAGTAGATTGTGATGCTAGTGGCATAGCCATAGGAGTTGTTTTGAGTCAAGAAGGTAAGCCTGTTGCCTATTTTAGTGAGAAGTTAATGATGCTAAGAAGAAATATTTTGTCTATGATCAAAATTTTTATGCCATAGTTCAAGCTTTGAAGAAATGGAGACACTATTTGTTGCCAAAAAAGTTTTTTTTATATATTGATCACCAGGCTTTGTAGTATCTCAATAGTCAAGGGAAGTTAAATCAAAGGTACTTAAAATGGGTTGAGTTTTTGTAGAGCTATACTTTTTTTTTAAGTACCGGAGTGGAAGATCAAATAGAGTTGTAGATGCCTTAAGTAGAAGGCAAAATCTGTTATAGAGATGAATATAGAGGTTGTTGCATTCAATGAACTCAAGAGTTTGTATCCAGAAGATATAGACTTTGCAGAAGCTTGGATGGCTTGTTTGGAACCTATTACATTGGATAGGACAAGATGGTTGGATTTCTTAATCCAAGATGGAATGTTGTTTAGAGGAAGCCAATTGTGCATCCCAAGGAGTTCTATGAGAGAGAATCTAATCAAGGAGAATCATAATGGAGGATTGGATGGGAATTTTGGTCGAGATAAACCATTGCTCTTGTTAGTGAGAATTATTATTGGCCACAGTTACAACAGGAAGTGAAGAATTTTGTACAAAGTTGCAGAGTATGTCAAATGGCGAAAGGAACAAGTCAGAATATTGGAATGTATCATCCATTACCTATACCTGAGAGGCCATTGGAGGACATTAGTATGGATTTTGTCCTTGGATTGTCGAGGACACAAAGAGGGAATTATTCCATATTTGTGGTGGTGGATAGATTTTCAAAGATGGCACATTTCATTCTATGTCATAAGACTAGTGATGCTATTCATATTGTAGAGTTATTTTTCAGAGAGGTGGTGAGACTACATGGTCTACCAAAGAGTATAGTTTTAGATAGAGATAGCAAATTTGTTGGTTATTTATAGAGAACATTATGGAAGAAGTTGAAGACCGATTTGAAGTTTAATTCTGCTCACCATCCATAGATTAATGGAAAAATGGAGGTGGTCAATAGGATTTTGAGTAACCTACTAAGATGCTTAGTAGGAGATAAACTAAAGGGATGGGATTTGATTTTACCACAGGCGGAATTTGCTTATACCAATTTTTTCAATAGGAGCACTAGTAAATCACCATTCCAAATTGTATATGTGAGTAGTTTGAGGAATGCTTCTAAACTGAGAAAGATGGATAAAGGAAAGAAGAGTAGTGCTGAGGCTGAAGATTTTGTTGAGCACCTAAAGAATTTCCATGATGAGGTGAAGAAGCGTATCAATAAGATGAACTCTTAGTATAAGGCTAAGGTAGATTAGAAAAGGAGGTATAAGGAGTTCCAAGTAGGAGATGAAGTCATGGTTCATTTTTGAAAGGAAAGTTTTCCAATTGGTACATACAACAAGTTGAAGATGAAGAAGTTTGGACCATACAAGATCCTGAAGAAGCATGATTCAGGAAATGCATATGAGGTAGAGTTTCCTAATAGAATTCATATTTTACCTATGTTTAACATCTCATATTTAACAGAATATCATGAGGGAGGAATTGATGAAGAAATAATAGAGGCACAGTGGAACATTTCAGCACCTACTTCAGAAAGGCAGGAGATAAAAGACATTTTGGATAGTCGTGTGGGAAGGAGCACAAGAAATAGGCAATATGCAGAGTACTTAGTGAAATGGAGAGGAAGGCATGTTGAAGATTCATCATGGTTATCTAAGTCTGAGGTTAACCATCTTGGTTTCCCTCTAACTCCTGAGAAGTGGCAGGGTCACTTTTCAAATTACCCTGGGCGTCTGATGCAGGAGCATCCAGGGTGTAACAGAAATCTTGCATCACCCAAAAAAATGTTGTTTCTTTTCAATAAGGGCTAAATTTGGTAGGGTTATTATATTTGTAAGTTTGCATTTATGCACAGTTGGACACAAAATCATTAAATTTGACACCATTGCATACCTAGATCTTGACAACATTATGCATTTATAGCAATTGCACTTGCATCTATTCAAAATAAATGAAAAAATAGATCCCAGTTAATGCAAAATGTAGAGCACACGCGCACACACACACATATATAATATATGTATGTATACATATAAATATATACATACATATATATACATATATATAATATATATATATGCAGAAATATATCTATATGCACACACACACATATATACACACATACAAATATATATGCATATATATATGTATGTATACATATCTATATATATACTTGCATATATGTATGTATGTGATGTAGGAGCATCCAGTGGTGTAAGGGAAATCTTGCATCACCCAAAAATATGCATTTCATTTATGTTTCCTTTGGTTAGCCTTTTGTAGATGTTTTTGCATTTCTGGATACCCTTTTTGTCATAATGTAAATCCCCCCTTTTAGTTTTGTTTTTCTGCTTTTTATGGTCAACTACTATTTTTAGCAAGTATTGGAATTTGAAGGTGTTTTAGGACAAAATTAATATGGGGGGATTCAAAACAAAAAAAAATAAGAATATTGGAGAAAGAATCAGGCCAAGAGAATTCCTGGTTTGAAAGATATTGCAATTTTAGTCTCCCAGAAATGCACCTGAAAACCTTCTAGATCAGGTTTGAGGTACTAAATGGCCCCAAAACTTGCTAAAATTAGTAGCATATTTTGAGCACGTTCTTGACTCTAAGACCTTTCCAATGGTTCAAACGGTTCAAAAAATGAAGTCCCAAATCAAAAGTTATGGCTCTCGAAAGTTGGTACACTTTCAAAATGTGCTAATTTTTGAATGATGTTTTAAATTTTGAATTTTAAATTGTAATTTGTGGCACCAAACTGCCAAAATATGATAAGTTAAATGTTGTTCAGCTCCAAAATGGAAAAGGGGCTATTTATGGGGAGATTTTCTAATTTTTGTAGCTTTTTAGGGGAAAAAGAGTTTGCATGTTGTGAAAGGGGATTTTGTAGTGACTGTAATTTTTTGTAGCTTGCATGTATTGTGGAGCTTGAGGATTTATGATCCTTTGCATGTAAGAAGTAAATTTTCTAAATAAAAAAATTATTTTCTAGTTTTGTGCATAAATTTTTGTGTCTTGGGTTGCACCCTCATCAGGTGGTAACAGAGCCAGGTTTTCTTGAGCATGTGGATAGATTGTCGATTGTGAGACAGTTCACACCAGGACTGTGGTTGTGGATTCGAGTTATTCAAGATGCCTCCAAGAGTGATTCCTGGTAGGCGAGGTGGTGCCAAAGGTGGAAGAGGTGGCAAAAATGTTGGTGGAAGAGATTCATTAGCGGTTGAAGGTTTCAGAACCCTCTAGAGACAAATTGATGCATTGTAGGAACAAATGAGAAAAGGGTTAAACCCAAGAAGGAGAGAAGAAAGTGAGGATGAAGAAGAGGTGGAAGATTTAGATGTAGAAGAGGAAGAAGAAGTGATTGATCAAGATCAAATGCGGCTTATTAGGTTCATTTCGAAGATCGGAAAGAGACCCAAAATAGAAGTCCCCAATTATTTTGAAATTCTGGACCCAGAAGAGTTGATTGACTGGATCAAGGAGTTAGAGGAGTATTTCAAGTATGAAAAAGTAAAGGACCCATATTGGATTATGTTTTCAAAAATGAAGCTGAAGGGCTATGCAAATATTTGGTGGAAAGAGGTCCAATTGGAGAGAAATTAAAGAGGAAAAGGAAAGATCAATAGTTGGGATCATATGGTGGAGAAACTGAAGAAGCGGTTCATACCAGTGGACTATGAGTTAGATTTATTGAAGAAATTACAAGGGTTACAGCAAGGGAGCATATTTGTGAAAGAATACACAAAATATTTTCACAAGATGATCATCAAAACAGGCCATACAAAGGCCAACAAGGAGAAGGTAGCCCGTTATCTTAATGGATTATGACCAAGTATTCAATAAGAGTTAAGCCTAGTCAGAATGACAACCATTAAGGATGCATACCAGTTCACTCTAAAATTTGAAGAGAAGTTGAACAAAAGATTTGATAACAAGCAAAAAGGATGAGGAGGCCAAAGCAGAAAGGGTGGGGGAAGATCTTCTAGAAGTTGAAATAAGGATGAGAAGAAAAATGGAGATGTGGGTACCAGCCAAGAACAAATGAGTGATAATTTCTATCACCCTCATGATAAAAATAGTGGTGATCAAAGAGGTAGAGGATGAGGTAGATATGGACAAGGATCTCAAAGAGGTGGTTTCAGAGGTACTTGTTTTCAGTGTGGTGAAGAATGGAATCGAGCCTATGAATGCCCTCAACACCAAGGAAGGACAGACAAAAGGCCAGAAGTTCATGGAAGGGTTGCATATGCAAATGAGGAGGCTCAATCTAAGCATTTAGATGATGTTGAAAGGGAAGAAGCCCTAGTGGTGAGAAGAGCCCTGGTGACTGAAGAGAAGGAGCCAGAATAGAGGAAGAATTTTTTTTGCACAATGTGCAAATGTGAAGGAAAATGTTGTGATGTCATTATTGACAGTGGGAGCACCAATAATCTGGTCTAAGAAGAGATGGTTGCAAAACTAAAGTTGAAGAGGGAAAGGCATCCACATCTATATTGGATTGCCTGGTTGTAAAAGATCACAAAGTTCTGGTCAATGAGTAGTGCCTAGTGAAGTTCAAAATTGGGAGTTATCATGATGAGGTACTCTATGATATCATCCCCATGGATGCATGTCACAAGTTGTTGGGGAGGTCATGGCAGTTCAAAAGGTGAGTTATACATGATGGCCATGCAAACACTTATTCCTTGACGAAGGATGGAGTCTGCCATAAGCTAAAACCATTGAAGGAGGCTGAAGAAAAGGTATGCAATAGTGCTAGGGTTTGTTATGTTGATGGAAGAAATTTTTTAGAAGGCATGAAGCATGAGCGTATGTGTTATGCATTGATTCCTAGAAGGGATAAAGAGGATAGTGAGAATGTGTCAGTAGAATTTTCTGGGTTATTGGGTGAATTTTAGAAGATTATTTTTGATAATGTACCTAAGGGTTTACCACCAATGAGGAAGATCAGTCATCAGATTTACTTGATCCCTGGAGCCAGTTTGCCAAATAAGGAAACTCACATAATGACTCCTGCAAAAAATCAGGAGTTGAACAGACAAGTTTAGGAGTTGTTGAGAAAGGGTTTGATTCGAGAGATTTTGAGTCCATGTGTAGTACCTATAGTATTAGCACCAAAGAGGGATGGGGAATGGAGAATGTGCACAGACTCCCAAGCCATAAACAAGATAATCAAATACAGATTTCCTCTGCCAAGGATGGATGACTTGATGGACTGTTTGAGTGGAGCGCAATACTTCACAAAGATTGACCTTAAGAGTGGATATCTCCATATCCAGATTCAGGAGGGACATGAATGGAAGACCACCTTCAAGACCAAAAATGTCTTGTACAAGTGGTTAGGCATTCCCTTTGGGCTAACCAATGCACCTAGCACATTCATGCGACTCATGAACGAGGTATTGAAAGAGTTTATGGAGAATTTTGTTATTGTGTACTTAGATGATATTTTGATATTTAGTAAGTCCCTAGGTGAGCATTTGATGCATATTCATAGAGTCTTTGAAAAATCAAGAGAAGAGAAATTGTTGATTAATCTGAAGAAGTGTAGTTTTGTGAAGGAGTTAGTGTACTTGGGCTTTGTTGTCTTGGCACAAGGTCTCAAGATGGACCCAGAGAAGGTGAAGGCTATTCTAGAATGGCCTACCCCAAGAACTGCTACTAAGGTGAGATTTTTCCATGATTTGGCTAGTTTTTACAGAAAGTTCATTAGAAACTTTAGTAGTATTTTTTCACCCCTAACTCAAACAATGAGAGGGGATATAAAATAGTTCAAGTGGAGCATTGGACCAACAAAGAGTTTTGATCTGTTGAAGCAAAATGTGATAGAGCAACTAGTTTCATCCCTTCCAGATTTCAATAAGGTGTTTTAGGTGGATTGTGATGCCAGTGGTTGTGCCATTGGAGTAGTTTTGAGCCAAGAAGGTAAGCCCATTGCCTACTTTAGTGAAAAGTTAAATGATGCAAAGAGAAAGTACTCTATATATGATCAAGAATTTTATGCAATAGCTCAAAAATTAAAGAAATGGAGACATTATTTGTTGCCAAAGGAATTTATTTTTTTTACTGATCATCAAGCATTATAGTACCTGAATAGTTAGGAAAAATAAAATCAAAGGCATATGAAATGGTTAGATTTTTTACAGATTATACCTTTGTTTTAAAACATAGGAGTGGGAGGTCGAATAGGGTTGCAGATGCCTTAAGTAGGAGGAAAATATTGTTGAATGAGATGCAGATTGAAGTGGTTGGGTTCAATGAACTCAAGACATTGTACCCTAAGGATCCTGATTTTGCAAAGGCTTGGAAAGCTTGCAAGGAGCCTGTTACAGTTGACAGGACAAGGTGGCTAGATTTCATAATCCAGGATGGCATGTTGTTTAAAGGAAGTCAATTGTGTATCCCAAGGAGTTCCATGAGGGAGAACCCAATAAAGGAGAAGCACAGTGCAGGAATGGTAGGACATTTTGGTCGAGATAAGACTATTTCCATTATCAGTGAGCATTATTATTGGCCTCAATTGTCACAGGATGTGAAGAAGTTTGTGCAAAGTTGCAGGGTGTGTCAGATGGCTAAGGGAGTGAGATAGAATATAGGGTTGTATCAGCCCTTACCTATCCAAATAGACCTTGGGAAGATATAAGTATGGACTTTGTTCTTGGTTTTCCAAGGATGTAGAGAGGGAACAATTTAGTGTTTGTGGTAGCTGACATATTTTCAAAGATGGCACATTCCATGTCGGAAGGCCATGATGTGGTCCACATCACTGACTTGTGTCTTCAAAGAGGTGGTGAGGCTACATGGTCTGCCAAATAGTATAGTTTCAGATTATAATACCAAGTTTGTGGGATACTTTTGGAGGACCTTGTGGAAAAAGTTGAAGAAAGAGTTGAAGTTCAGTTTTGCACACTATCCACAGACTGATGGGTAGACTGAGGTTGTGAACAAAAGTTTTGGTAACCTATTGAAATGTTTGGTAGGAGATAAACCCAAGGGATAGGACCTGATCTTACCCCAGGTAGAATTTTCTTACAACAATTTTGTCAATAGCAATATGGGAAGATCACCATTCCAAATTGTGTATGGAGGTAGTCCCAAAACTAGTCTAGAATTGAGGAAGATGGAACAAGAGAAGAAGACTAGTGCTGAAGTTGAAGAATTTGCAGAGCACATCAAGAATCTACATGAAGAGGTAAGAGAACATATTAATAAGATGAATATGCAGTATAAGGTTAAGGCATATTAAAAGAGGAGGAATAAGGAGTTTCAGGTAGGTGATGAAGTGATGGTCCACTTAAGGAAAGAAAGGTTTTCAATGGGAACCTATAACAAATTGAAGATGAAGAAGTTCGGACCCTATCAAATTTTGAAGAGGCATAACTCATAGAATGCATATGAGGTAGAGTTGTCAGATGGAGTCAACATTTCCCTTGTGTTCAACATTTCAGATTTGACAAAGTATTATGAAGGTGGCATAGAGGAAGTACCAGTAATGGAACAATGTGGCATTTCAACATCTACTTCGGAGAAGGAGGAGATTGAAGCAATCCTAGATAGTTGTGTGGGAAGGAGTACCAAAAACATGCAATATGAAGAATATCTGGTGAAGTGGAGAGGAAGGCATGTGGAAGACTCGTCCTGGTTGTCTAAGGTAGAGGTTGACCATTTGGGTTTTCCTCAACCATCTAATACATGATGGGGTCACTTCTAAAATTACCTTGGGTGTCTAATGCAAGAGCATCCAGTGGTGTAAGAGCAATCTTGCATCACCCAAAAATATGCATTCCATTTATGTTTCCTTTGGTTAGCCTTTTTTAGATGTCTTTGCATTTTTGGATACCCTTTTCATCATAATGTAAATCCCCACTTTTAGTTTTGTTTTTCTAATTTTTTTGGTCAACTACTATTTTTAGTAGATATTGGAATTTGAAGGTGTTTGGGGACAAAAATTATATGGGAGGATTTAGAATGGAAAAATAAGAAGATTGGAGAAAGAATAAGGCTGAGAGCATTCCCGATTTGAAAGATATTGTAGTTTCAGTCTCCCAGAAATGCACTTGAAAACCATCCAAATCAGGTTTGAGGCACTAAACAGCCCCAAAATAGCCCAAAAACTTGCCAAAATCAGCATAGTGTATTTTTTGTATGTTCGTGACTCTGAGACCTTTTTGACAGTTCAAACAGTTTGAAAAACGGAGTCTTGGATCAAAAGTTATGGCTCCCGGAAGTTGGTACACTTTCAAAATGTGCTAATTTTTTAATGATGTTTTAAATTTTGAATTTCAAATTGTAATTTGTGGCACCAAACTGCCAAAATATGATAATTCAAATGTTTTTTGGCTCCAAAATGGAAAAGGGGCTATTTATGGGGGGTATTTTTTTATTTTGATAGCTTTTTGGGGGAAAAAGAGTTTGCATGCTGCAAAAGGGGATTTTGTAGTGACTGTAATTTTCTGTAGCTTGCATGTATTGTGGAGCTTGAGGATTTGTGATTTGCTACATGTAAGAAGTAAATTTTCTAAATAATAAAATTATTCTCTAGTTTTGTGCATAAATTTATGTGTCTTGGGTTGCACCCTCGTCAATATGCATATACATACATAAATACATACATATATATATGTATGTATGTATGTATGTATGTATATTTATATATAAGATGGTGTTAAGTATCTAACTCAACAATAGACAACAACCCATAAAAGTAGCCCATGATTGCAAAGGACCAAACAAGAAAGGATAAACCATTTCCAAGTTGTACAAAACAATTCAGATAGTGACATTCATGCCTATTGAGAGGGTTTATGTCTACTGTATTAGAAGTAAAAAAAAAGGCATTTGTAAATTACTATATCTTTTCTAATTTCCTATAGTTTTTTACATCTTTGCATTTTATGGATTAATGTCGATTGTCTATTGATGTCTGCACTCCATAGATTATTCTTTACTCTTCCCTACCTTTGAATGCTTTTACAGATTAGCCTCTATCCTTGACAAGGAGACTTAACACCATAATTGATCAATGCTATCTTTTGTGCTAAGCATAATAAAGACATGTATCAAATGAGACTGAAAATTAACTCTAGGTAACTGCAAAATGTCTAGATATAAAATCATTAAATCTATGTCTATTTAAAGTATTTATGTCTATTGTATGGGGAGAGAAAGAAAAAGTATTTGCAATCTCGTATGTCTTTTAAATAATTTCTCTATAGTTTTTTTACATCCTCCCTTTCAATGCCTTAATGTGTATTATTTGTTGTTGTCTCCATTTTCTGTATTAATGTCTATTCTTTACTATCCTTGACTATTTTCATTGCCTAGACTCTGTTGTTGAGTTGCAGCTAGCATTAATTGATCCCTCCATCACATTTAAATACTATTGAGAAAATAATCACTTGCATTGCCTAATCATGTTTACAAATTATTCCTTGACAATAAAACTTGTCAAAAAAGAAAACATTTGTAATATCGCATATCTTTCACATTATCTTTTTTGTGTTTGTCTTCTTTGTGTTGTCCACTCATTTGCCCAGATTGTTTGATAATAGTCAAATATGTTTCCATTCTTAATCATGGCTAGCCCATTATCCTCTTTAATCTTTTAATAAATAAGAAATAATAACCCATAAACACATTGATGTGAATAATCTAAGCAAATAAAGAAACACAAGCACTCAAAAATAGGAAACAATAGACATTAGCCCATAAAATACATAAATGAAAAAAGTTATGCAAGAAAATATATAAGAACTAATAGCTAGTTTGTTCTTTGCTTTCAATATTATAGGCTTATGCTTCTCTAATATTTTAGTTCATAGACACTTGTTCAATCCAAATGTTTTGGTTCATAAGTGGAATTGTTCATAATAGTTGGACATTGGAAATTGGAATGCATTCCTATACATATTTTTTATTTATGATTAAGATTGATAGGTGCCTTGTTTTTTTTTTAGGTGGTAATCGCAATTTAGATCATTTTCAATGTATATGGCTAGATAAAAGAATACGTCCATGGTGTGCTATAGTGCACACTTGTAAGTTTGTCCTATTCTTTAGTTGTATTATATTTTAACACACCCTTTTCTTCTTCCAAAAGAATTGTTTTGGCTGGATATAGAAAATGCACTACAATGCAATTATCTTTCTCCTATGTTGTTTGGAACTATATTGCTTTTGCACTGTACACTTGTCTTGCTTTGTTCTTTATCCCCTATTATTATGTTCTGCTTCTATACTATTGGAATATCAATCAAGAAACATATTTTAGTTGGTACTTCCATGTTTCAATGAATATTTCACTTTTATTTAATCTTATACATAAAAGCATTTGATCATTTGCTTCCAACCATTTATCTTAGATTTTATTTCGCTACATAAATCAACTACAAAAAAAAATTTAGCAACATGCCATATCTTTTGTCCTCTACTATATATTTTTTCAATATGGTCACAAAAAAAAATGTTAAAAGACAAACTATTACAAGACCCAATTATGGTGACAATTTTGTTAAGGAATTCTGCTTTGTTTGCATTGCAGTGACAAATAAATGAACATTTCATTTGTATACTCAATCATGCTAGTATTGGTCAACAAACAATCATACCTGGAATCAATAACCATTGAGCTATTGTATATACATACTACTATGCACACCTTCAAATTGTGCTTGATATCAAAATCACATTTTCACAATCTGTCTAGCTATGTACAAACTGCTACTAGTGCATTCCTGCCTAACCCAAATTTTCATATTTGTTGCAACACGTTAACATTGGCATCTTTCAATCCATAATGGAAGAAGCAATTCTTTTCATTTGGCAATTGTATCATGTCAGTGAGCAAAGGCATAAGTGATTAACTTGAACTTTGCAATAATTTCATCAAATTCTATTTTTCCACTTTCTTTACCATATTGAATTCTTCCCCTGTGCTTCAATTTTTAACAATCAACAATTGACACAATTAGGTCTCATCAAATACAATGTGTTGAAAATCGCTTTGAAGTTATTGTAGAAAAGAATTCTTGACAATGTAATGTGTTGCTTTGAATTAGGCACTTTGCATCAATTACATATCTTTGATCAACTACTTGGAGGAGAAACTCTTTTGGAAAGCACAAGCCAACACGTTCTTTTTCATAATCAACGGACTCAACATAGTATATCAATGATATGGAGTTTATGCAAAAGTACTAACTCAAATATGCACATTATAGTCTAAACAACTCTTTTCCAGAGTAAACTCAAAGTGCTATTCAACATATCATATCCTTTTAGACCAAATTTCCCCAATTGTTGTGTGGGTAAGAATGAAAAAAAGCCCACAATTTCAGTGAATATAAAAGTACTATTGATTCAACTATTGTTTGAATTGTCTGTGTCTCTAATAACAATAAATACTATTCAATTGTACTACTTATTTAGATCTTCACTTAGTTATTGTTTCGAGACAACAATATGTACCATAATTTTGGACATATTTTGCATAGCTATCCTGTTGCAAATGAGTTGACACCCATTATGAAGCAGATATGCTACTATGGAGAACATCACCAAAGAATTGCAGAGCATCGATTTCTTTATTCAAACCAAATTGGAAAATCAAAATTGTGATGTAGATCGCTGAACTGAGTTGCAACTTAATCATAAGATATTTTTTCCTGCATTTTAAGTTTCAAAACTGCTCCTTGCAGATTAAAAATATGTTGCAATTTCATCCAACATAAATCTTATCAGTTCCCAACATGTACCATAGCATCTAGAGCACCAAAAAAAAAGTGAATGCCTCACATTCAAAAACAGAAAACTTCAAAATCATATGAGATCTTAATAATGTTTTTTCCCCTCTTTGTTTTAACACATGCTTGACATAAACATCGCATTACATATGCTTGCTAGAACAAATTTAAAATGTAGACTACACTTACTGCAGAATAGAAAATGCATTGGTCGCTTGACAAACAAGATAAAAAGAGGCAAGTACAATATCTTGTTTATGTCACACATAGGTTTTCTCTTGATATGTTTATTTATCAATCTACTTTTTCTCATTGTTCAATCTACAATGTACAAGTTGGAAACACATACCGCAGAGCCACCAAGCATTAGCCACACATGCACAAAAGCAATCAGCTTTACCATTTGAAGGCAATGATATGATCATTTATGGTTTTTCTATTAGCACAAATGTTGGAAAACCATCAAAAGTAGGAATCATGCATGTCAATTTAATTCACAACCATAGTCAAATGATAGTAAGTGTAAACAACAACAACAACAACCTATTTCACACATTTTTGCCATTGTTATGACCTCATCAAAGTCTCTTTGTTACAGATTTTGTCATTGGAAGAAAAAGACAATATGAAAGAGGCAATATTGATTACTACCCTTCTTCTTACTACTAAAAGCACTATTTGACACATTGACAAAGTCATCTGTAAGTTTGTAAACCTTTAAAAGTGTCATATTTTTCATAGTTTATTTGCTTATTCAAATTGTTTCATAACAATGAAACCTATGTTGTGGCAAGATTTATGTTTTTCTTGATAGAAAATAACAAATAAATTGTAGTTAAATTGTAGCTAACTATATAATTTACATTGTTATGTTATACTATTTTGTAGCTCTACATTTCATGTATTAATGTCTATTGTTTATTGTTCTTTGCATTCATAATTGCATGTCCTTTGCTAATAGCAAGTGACCTAGATTGCAAGTGTCTTTGAAAACTAATGCTATCAATCTTAGAGTGTGCTCAACAAATGATAGTTGCAATTGTTCTCCCCAAATGAAAGAACAACACTTGAATTAATACTTTGGTTGATAGGGTTAAAGTCACAAATCCAAAAAGTATTCCAAATACGAACAATTCTCATTTTAATCATATTGGTTGAATTGTAAGTAGCTATCTCCAATCTTAAGCATGGTAAATAATCAAATTGACATTGAAGTTCACGTTCTGCTAACCCAAGTATTATTTGCATTGTTTCTCATTGGGTCAGGTCATTTCACGAGGCAAGATTTTGTGTTTGTTTAGAGGGTTACATCTACTGTGTAGCAAACAACAAAAAATCAGAGTTTGTAAGTTCCTTTGACACTCATTTTTTGTATTGCTTATACTCTTCAATACATTATCTAATGGAATTCGAACCTCTATCTATTGGAAATATTTATGTCTACTATTCTTGAAATGAAGAACAAAGAACTTGTAAGTTGCTAGAACTTTTATATTGTCATTTTATACTTGTTAATATCATTGCATTGTATTTGCTCATTCCTATTGCTTTCTGCTTCGTCCATTTTACTATCTAATGTCTATTCTTTGTTGTCTTTTAATGCTTTTATGATTCATTATTTGTTATTGAACTAAACACTAAACTCTATGATTCAGTAATGGCACCTTCTCTACTGCTCATAATTAACGTTGGAACTAATATTGTCTCTTAATGCAGAAATGCAAAGAACCATAAATAAAACACTGTAAAAGATATAGGAACTTACAAACACATCCAGTTAGGTATATCCATTCTTAATCATAGAAATCAAATAAATAGACATTAATGAATTATGGTGTTCAGAATTTGACTCAACAATGGATACTAACCCACACAAGCAATCAATGCTACTAAAGAATGGACATCAACATACAAAATGCAAACAACAAGAAACACTAGAAATTAACCAAGAAAATGCAAACATGTAAACGAGTATAAAATGACACTGTAAAAGACATAGCAGCTTACAAATGCCTTGTTTCAACAATCACAGATTCCTATTCCTTTCTAATATTTTTTCATATACTTTTTGTTTTCCATCCACTCTCACTACAAATGCATAGCATCATAATGACACTCATGCATATATAGTAAATTATTTTCATATATAGTAAATTATTTTCATTCTTTATATTTGAAATGTGTCATAGATTATTGAACTTCTTAGATATGGATGTGCTCTTGCACTTGCTCTTGCTATGCATATATATCACCCTCATAATTGAGTTTTGCATATACAGTTTGCCACTTCTGTTTGATATCAATAGAGTGTAATGTAACTGTCATTAATGGATTATGGTATTAAGTTCACTAATTTTCAATGTATATTCAATTGATTACAATGCCTCATAAGCAATACATGTTGCTCTGTTGACACGGCCTATATCCATTGTAGTTGAGAATGGGAGGAATTGGAAAGAAGTTGATTTGCTTTGTCTTCCTTCCCAAACGAATGTCCAAATAGCCTACTAAGCATTGATAAAGATATATGATTTGATAGGAAGCATTGCTATGTACTAGAAATTGCCTTCTTGCATGTGGTGACTTGATCTTCATCCATAAAAGAAATTGTTTTCACCCAATTCCCAATGTTTCTTCTCTCCTCTACCCTTTTATTCAAATTCACTAAAGATCATTGTGTCCACATCTAATAGCTGCATTCTCCATTGGACTTCCCATTTCCCTCTCCTAATATATGCACAATAAGTGATCCAATTCTTCATGTACTCACTTTTCAAAATAAAAATCAAGAGATTTGTAAGTTCCTATATCTTTTACATTGTCATTTTTTGGTGTTGCTTACTCAATCATTTGCATTGTTCAATGAAAGAGACATCTGTGTCTATTGATAGGATCTATTTCTTCCATCTTTGAAAAGTTATCCTTGTTGCCTTCTCACAAGAATTTTAAAAGACATTTGTAAGTTTCTTTCCATCTTGTCTCTCTTTAATATTTTACAATTTCTCTTTCTAATATTTTCATTCTTTCAACTTTTAACATTTTTTTTTGCATGAACTAATTACTAATTTTAACCTCTAGATGCAGTCACCTAGATTAGTGAAGTTTCAAAAAAGTATCTGTTGGTATCGTTGATATACATGAAGCTTTACTCACAATGAAATTGTCATTTCCATATGCATCAAATTGACTAATTCTATGTACACAAGACTATTTGGATTTCTATAAGTTATATATCTCATAATTCATTGTAATCTATCAAATACCAAATTTGACAAGATCTATGTCTGTTGAGAGGATCTATGTCTCTCATGTTTGAAACACCTGTCCTTGCTCCCTTCTCACAAGCATTTCAAAGGACATTTGTAAGTTTCTTTTCATCTTCTCTCTTTAATATTTAAAAATTTATTTTTCTAATATTTTCACTCTTTGTGCTTTTAAGTATTTTTTGCATGAACTAATTACTATTTTTAATCTGTGGATGTAGTCACCTCACTCAATGAAGTTTCAAAAAACATCTCAGTTGGTGGTCATTGATATACATGCAACTATACTCACAACAAAATTGGCATTTCCATATGCATCAAATTGACTTTTCCATATTCATCAAATTGACTGATTCTATGTACATAACACTATTTAGATTTTTATAAATTACATATCTCATATTTGATTGTAATCTACCAAATGCCATGTTTCTGATTTTAGCACCTTGATCAAGGATATTTATCTTGGTTTTGGCAAGGCTTATTGAACAAAACTTATGTCAGCAAAAATATTTATTATAATAGCTATTTATATAAACATTATCTGATTTCATCTCATTCTAGTGCAGCGTTGCATTTTTCTACACTCATATATTGTTTACTTCATTGATTTCCTTAAGCACTTTTCATTATGTTTTCATAAAGAATTGACATAATAGTGCATTGATCATGATAAAAAAATGGAAGCAAAATTTCACATGCACACATGCAATGCAACAGTACTTCAATTTATTACATAAAAATGAAGATTGGTTTTTGGTAATTGGAAAATTTCCTCATGTAAAAAATGTTAAATCTATGCCTAATGCTTTCTAAGTGTCAAAGGAACCATTTCTAACATCATATGGCTATTACAGTAACATTCTATACTTTTCCCATAAAGTGTCGTTTCATACTTTTCCCACTCTTTTGTATTTAATTGGTGAATGTCTACTGATATTTTTGTATGCATTTACTGTGAACATGTGTTCTAATTTCCTTTCAATTTATTCAATGAAAACCTAAATTGGATCTAAGTAATTGGGAAATGTCAACATCTTTTATCATTCAATCATTGTCTTCTCAAATGTTGTGTGATTGTCAGTTTGAACCTCTTTTAGACAAATGTTTTATAATTGTTTTACATTGTTGCATTTTATGGGTCTATGTTCTTCCTCTGTCATTACATAAAAAAAATTAAAAAAATAGCTTCCAAATATCGAATTTTGATTATGTTTATGTCTACATATTACCTATATATATCAACGTGCATGTGTGTCATGAAAAAATATAGATATACACATATAATGCATATAGACATATATTTCTACCATGCATAAATGTACTCTTCATGTGTACATATTCATGCAAACATGCATACATATTTGTGTATCTATATATATGTGTAATCAATTGCGCTACATATACATACTATATACATACATACATACACATATATATGTGTGTGTCTATGTATCATTATATATACATACACATACATATATATTTATATATGTGCATAGTACTACATGTGATAATAATACATACCATATACACATACATGCATGCACATATATATATATATATATATATTCTTTATTGTTTAGTTATTCCTAGTAATCCAAATAATAGTTAATATGCATAATTTACAATGTCTAAAGATCATAAATTGTTTGTTAGTTGTCAAATTAAATATTCCTAGTCAACAACAAAATAATTAATAGGATAGATCATACATCTAAATGATCAGCCAAAAAATCACTACAATATAGATATGGACCAATATACGCACACACACACACACACATAAATGCTCGTGATCAACATCCTATACTATTCTATGGCTATTCCCACTATGCCAAAAAATAGATAATGTACACACCTGATGTTTAAATTGTTGGCATATGGTTTTGAGAGATGGTTTTTGTCTTCTAGTGTTGTCATTGATGGCAACTAAAGCCATCCCTATGGTCTGCAGATATGCATTCAGTCACACTGGTAGGTAAAGTGAAAATCTATATATTATCAGCAGAATACTTGAGGAACAAGGTATCCAGTTAGATAGCTTCACTGGATCATCATTTTGTGTTGTGGATCTCTGGATTGCTTGTTGAGAATGTGGATCATCTTATCATTGAATTTTGTGGTGTTACATTTGTTACTATATGATTTTGGAGGTCCGGTAGGACATTTTCTATCTATTTGCTTGATAGAGCTAACTCAGTGTAAGTGGTGCATTGTGGATGTATAAAGTGAACTTATTTAAGTTGTTTTCAAATTCAAATGTTTAATTATTGGTCCTAGCTATTGTCTAGTTGACTTGTTTATGGTTGTGTGGTTTCTTACTTTTAGTTTCTACATATTGATTTTAATTAAATGTTTTAAGTGGATTAAAGATCGAAATAAAAGGATTAATTTTTGCAGAACACTGATTCACCCCCCCTCTCAGTGTTGCTTGTTTCCAACAATTGGTATCAAAGTAGGTTCCTTGAAAGAATTCTAATAGCTTGGGGATATCTTGGAAAATGTTCTCAATGGATACAAGTAGTCTTCAATAGCAACCCATGGTGGCCTTGGATGATCTTAACCAGTCAAAATCTAAGATCTAAGAACTGCAAGAAAATCTTGAAAATGCAAAAAAAATCATCCAGTCATTGAAAGACAAGATCAATGAATCAAGGGAGAAAATAAAGGAATTGTGTGGTTAGCTTAAGAAGAAGAGAAAAACCAATGAAGATCAACAACTCAATCAAGCCTTGAAAGAGAAAACAGAAGAATGTGAAAAGTTTTCCCAAGAGAATGTTGCTTTGAAGCATGAGACATAGTCCATCATGATGAAGATGACCAAGGAGTTTGAAGACAAAAAGAAGAATGAAGAAAAGCTTGTACAATCTTTAAAAGAAAAGTTTGAATAATGCAGTCAACTAGAAAATGAATTGGAGCAATCAAAGAACAATGAAGAGGAGCTTGAAAAATAGCTTGATGATCTTAGAGATGAACTTGCTACTACAAATTAGTAGGAGAAATTCAAATCAAGCGCATCCAAACTTGATGAATTAATCAAGGGACAAACAACTGATGGTGACAGATGAGGTCTTGGATATGAAGAAGGAGAAAGCTTCAGATCTAGACAAAGGAGCTATGGACAGAGGACTTCAGGACAAAAAATTCAGACAAGGAAACTAGATGAATGGACCCAAAAGGAATCCAGTAAGGCAAACTAATGCTCAAATATTTAATGGTTATTGCTATAATTGCAAAAAAAATCATCATATCACTTCTCAGTGTAGGAGTAGGGTGAACACAAGTAGACCATCATTCTCAGGTCAGTGCTTTAATTGCTACAAGTATGGTCATAAGTCAAGTGAATGTAGAATTATGATGCATAACCCTCATAGAGATGTCAGATTCTATGCATGCAATAGATTTGGACATATTGCTAACCAATACAGATCAAGACAAAATTAGTGGAACAGTTGGCCTAGATAGAGAAGTGTTGTGTGTTATAGCTGCAACAAATTTGACCACACTTCTAGATTTTGTTGGAACAAAAGAGGTTCAGTAAGATAGAACATGTAATCAGATGTTAAGGGGAAAGGAAAAATCACTAGTGATGAGATCAAGAAGTAGATGCAAAAGAAATGGGTGAAGAGGAATCCCTCTGCAGAAGAAAATGGATCGACACTAGAAGTCACTTCTGGTAATACATCTGGAAATTAATTTTAGGTCTTTTCCTTAGGGGGAGCTATCAAGAAAATTTACTAAACCCCCTACAAGTAATTGATACTAGAATTTAGATGAGTCTAGTAGGAAATTGGATATTCTTTAGGCATTGTGAAATGAATCTAAGGCATCAATGGAGAATATTGTAGATCCGTACAAGAATTATCTGCCCTAGAACATAAAATACAGAGAGTCAGTTGAATTAGGGCAAGGGAATTTATTGCAAAAGTGAGTTAGGTTCGATCACAATAAAAGAATGGTTTTCACTCTCATTTGTCCATTGCATGCAGACAAAAGAAATTTGGAGTGCTCTAAGGTGATCTTTTCCAAATTAAGAAGGGATCCAAGCAAAGAGGAGAATCTGCGATTAGTTTTTGTTTCATCTCCGAAAGGTATTTATTGCAAAACCTATAAAAAATTTTGCTCACAATTATGTCTACCCCTCTTATAGTTGAAGTCAAGGATAGGTCACATCCAAAGTTTAAATGGCATCCATATAAGTCCATAGACACAAAACCCCTAGGTGCATTTTCATTGGTGTCGTACGGATTTCTTCATATTGAAGATATTAGGGCATATGTGAATGATAATATTGAGGATTTGGGTAGTTCATAGCTATAGGAATTGTATTCTAATCACATAGTTCAAGAGGATTTCTCTATGAAATATGAATTCAAAACCCTAGTAGACAAGAAATTTTCACAATTCACGAAGTTTCCTATATTTGAGGATGATGAGTGGAATTGATACATAATGAGTCGTGTGCATGATGAATTCATGTGGCTGGAAGTGCCAATCAAAATTACCAAGGAAGCTATTTGTGTAGTTACAGGCTTAAATTCCTCTGATAGACTTCCAGTATTGAAGTTGGTGAAGGATGATGAGGCTACTAAAGCGATTGTCTCACATTGGAACAAAAGGGAAAAGACTATAGATCATATTGCCAAGGTTGATGTAAAATTTGCATCTATGGTCATAGGGTACAAGATTTACCACTCGAGTTAGGAGAATTTTGTATCTAGCACTGCCATCTATGTGAATTACTCAGAGGTCAACTATTGGAGAACCTAAAGAAGATCAAGAAGGATAAGAAGAATGTATTCAAGTTTGGAAACTTGTTAATCTTTCGGTATTTCTACCTCTCAGGTGAGGTACTAGGAATTGGTAAAGCCCAATGAAGAAATGATATTTCGGTAGCAATTCAGATCTAGGATATGTTATGTAGTCTTGGTGATTGACAAACCTGCAACACAATTCTATGGGGTCATTTTAAAAACTTTCAAAATCAAATGCATGCCAGAGAGAGAATTCTTGAAGCCTTAGTGGAATAGTATAAAGACTCTATATGCAGACTACGATCTATGTGAATTACTCAGAGGTCAACTATTGGAGAACCTGAAGAAGATCAAGAAGGATAAGAAGAATGTATTCAAGTTCAGAAACTTGTTAATCTACCTGTATTTCTACTTCTCAGGTGAGGTACTGGGAATTGGTAAAGCCCAATGAAGAAATGATATTTCGGTAGCAATTCAGATCTGGGATATGTTATGTAGTCTTGGTGATTGACAAACCTGCAACACAATTCTATGGGGTCATTTTAAAAACTTTCAAAATCAAATGCATGCCAGAGAGAGAATTCTTGAAGCCTTAGTGGAATAGTATAAAGACTCTATATGCTTCATGGTAGACATTGACCAATGTCACATGGAAGCAGTTGATCCTAGAACTGTTTGGATCATTCCTATGGGATATGAAGTGGATGAAAACATTTGCTAAATTCACCACTAGATCCTAATGAAGAAAGATTTGGTACTTATGCAAAGAAAATCTTACAAGTTCACTTAGATTTGAGAAATCCCATGTTAATTAGAAAGGTAAGAAAAGAAATAAAAGTCTTTGTAGAGAGTATGGATCTTCCAGTTGAAAAACTAAAAGAAATTAGGAGACAAAGAGATGAAGCTAAAGCAGCTGAAAAGAAGGAAAAGGAAACATCATCTAGTCTAGGAACATCTTCTACTAGAACAACCAGGAGTTCCCCTGTAGCATATCCAAATCAAGCCAAAGCCTCTGGAAGAAGAAAGAAGAATAAAATCTCAAGAACTTACAAAGATGCATCTGCAGATGAAGAGGAAAAGACAAACTCAGAAGAAATAGTTAGAGAGATAAAGGCTACTAGGACTCATGTTTTCAAACTTAACAAGAGAAAACCCTCTAGAAAAGGTAAAGAAGCAAAGAAAAATACCAAAGTTGACAAGCCCAACATGTCTATGGAGGAAGTTGTGAATACAGTAGTAAATGAAAGAAATCTCATGCCACTCTGTGACTGTATGAGACTTTTGATGAATCTGGTAAGAAGATTCTTGAAGAAGCTATAGTCAAGCACTTGAATGTTTTCAATAAAACTCTAGTTGAAATCATGTTTGGCTTTCCTACAAGCCTATATAATTCTTTGGAATACAAGAAAGAGAGTGCCATAATATAGGATGAAAATTTGAGGAAAAGAGTTCTTGTTGACTTGTGCCTAGAAATGGGAATTGAAGAAATGGATTTACTTCTTCAAAGAGCTAAAAAGGATTTCAGAAGCAATTCAAGAATAAAAAAACTCATGATTGATGACATTGATGTTGTTATTAATGAGACTAAGACAATTCTAGAAGAGTACTTATCAAAGGAAAAGGTAAATATTGAGGAGATCAATATTGAACATGTTGAAGGTCATGAGGAAGTGAATGTGGAGGTGAATAAGTCAGAAGAAGGGAATGTATATGAGGAGAACATGAATATTTTTTATCCTCCATCTTTTGAGGATATTCTGACTTTCCCCAATGTTGAAAACACTGAGATACCTATGGTGAGTAAAGTCCAAATTGAGGTGATTGCTAAAGAGAAAGAAGTGCCTGATGAAGAAAAGGAAATACCAAAAGTCATTTCGGAAGCTCAATCTAAGATTGATAAGGGAAAGAATCGGGAGATTAGTCCAAAAGAGGTAAAAGTTCCTATTGGATTAGTAGGTAAAATTAGATCCTAAGTTTGATGAGAGTTCAATCAACTTGTCCACTTTGTCCCCAATCTAGATGTTGAAATTTTCCAAAATAGCTCAAGATAAAGCCAATGAGAAAATATTGAAATCTCACATTGAAGATAGTGAACTATTGAAACTCACTTCTGGAGTTCTATAGAAATTAATTCCTACCCATGCTATGGACCCAAGAGGGTCCTCCTCTGCTGAGCTAAAGAGATTAATAAACTTTGTAGATTCTCATTTCAAATCTTTTGAGGATTTGGCTCTAGTTAAAGTAAAAAAGGAATTTAAGGAAGGAAGAATTGGAAGCCTAATTAAATTGATTGCCAAAGACAAAAATATGTTAGGAACTTGCATAGAGAATGTTCAAGGTGCTATATCTAAAGGAGGAAAGGTGTACAAATCTTGCTTAATCTTGTCAAAATTTACTAAGGCAAATGAGACAAAGATAAAAGATATTGAGCAGCAGTTGGTTATTACTTCCAACACCTTTGATCCATTGGTCAGTAGTGTTTATCATCATGATATATAGGTAATGTCTTTGCTTGACCAAATAAAGAATCTAAAGTCTGAAAATGAAAGGGTTATTAGTAGAGTAAGTGAACTCAGGGGGCTGATAAGTCCAAAAATTGAGATATTGGTGAATGCCTTGAAAGAAGCAAAAGGTGTTGTGACTGCTCCTGATCTAGTAAGTCTCGAAGTTTTAGAAACCTTGTATTATCTTTTATGTGGTCATATTACCATTTTGGAAAGTTTGAAAAGTGTGTGGGACTCAAACTTAAGTGGACTGAAGAATTTCTTTGTAGACATCTTCAAATTTTTGTAAGTCTCCAGATATACTTGTATAGTTTTTGCAATTTTGGATTCCCCAATTATGTCATTGATGTCAAAGGGGGAGAGAGTGAAGTGAAAATTTCCATGATATTCTTAGGGGGGTAGTATTTTGTATTTTGGTAGTGTGCTTATTAGTTTTGACACTTAGTCATTTTTCTCTAAGTGTTTCCATCAATTCCAAAGGGGGAGATTGTTGGCATATGATTTTGAGAGATGGTTTTTGGCTTCTAGTGTTGTCATTGATGGAAACTGAATTCATCCCTATGGTTTGCAAATATGCATTTAGTCACACTGACAGGTAAAGTGAAAATCTATATATTACTGGCAGAATACTTGAGGAACAGGGTATCCGGTTAGATAGCTTCATCGAATCATCATTTTGTGTTGTGGATCTTTGGAATTGTTTGTTGAGCATGTGGATCATCTTATCATTGAATCTTGTGGTGTTGAATTTGTTACTATATGAGTTTGGAGGTTTGGTAGGACATTTTCTATCTATTTGCTTGATAGAGCCGACTCAGTGTAAGTGGTGCATTGTAGATGTATAAAGTGAACTTATTTAAGTTTTTTTCAAATTAAAATGTTTAATTATTGGTCCTAGCTATTGTCTAGCTAACTTGTTTAGATACGCATCAAAATTGTTCATGATTTGGGCTGACAAGTTGCAAATATTATTAAGATTTATTGAGCTGACCTATGGTGATTAAATCCTTAGTCATGAATATATTTAGATGATTGGATATATCATTGTTAGCAATGAATCAGGTGTATTGGTGTATGTTGCAAATGTCTAAGGAGTATTTGAGTGATATCATGCATAGTTTCATTTGCACATAAATATTTTATGTGTGAACTTGACCAAAACAGGGCAAAAGTTCGGTATCAGTCATTAGGACAAAAGTTCATCATCAGACCTTAACCAGAACTGCAATCAAGCATTGGTAGATGCTATATACTTAGTTCATTCTTTTTTGGATCTATTCTAAACTATTGTAAGAACAGTGAGTCCATCTTTGAGCAATGAGCTCTAGGTAGTGAGCCTGGATGCAAGTGCATTCCCATTTTGTAATATTTCTTGAGTATACTCAGAACTTATTGTGGATTGGCCATCCACCATGGTTTTTCCCCTAACAGGATTTCCACATAAAAATCCTTGTGTTATGGTTGTGTGGTTTCTTTCTTTCAGTTTCTACATATTTATTTTAATTAAATGTTTTAAGTGGATTAAAGATTAGAATAAAAGGATTTTTTTTGCAGAACACTAATTCACCCCCACCTCTCAGTGTTTCTTGTTTCCAACATAAATATCATAAATTTTTTGCCAATTACATGATTAAATATCACTATTGAACACATAAATTTTAAAAGGTGATCCATACAACTTGGTCAAATATTTTCCTATTCAATGTTAACATTCAAAAGACAAATTGAAAATGATCAATCATCCTTTACAACACAAGAGATCCATACCCAACATTTCAATCAAACATTGACAATATCTTTTCTTGCCATTCCTATTCCTACCTACCCCTATTTCAATTTATGTATTCTAACCCTCTATCTATCTATGTATATATATCTATATATACATGTGTACAAATATATATGTATATATATCTATATATACATATGTACAAATATATATGTGTATATGCACAACCCCTTCAAAAGCCATTGATATGGCCTTCTACAAACAATCCAAGCAAATCACCAAACAACCCAAGAATGAAAATGTAGAACATATAGCAACTTACAAACACCAATTATATTGTCTCAAACACGGTACATATAACCCATCTTCACAGACATGGATTACAACATCAATAGACAAGATAGCTAGTTGAATATGTGTATATAGAAACAAGTGAAAATTATATCAAAATAAATGCAAAATAGAAAACAAAAACATGTATATAAACACACACACACACACACACATATATATATACATAAACACACAAACACTATTTCAAACAATGAAAAATGGCCATAACTGACATTGTTTGAAGACCATAAATTGTTGGCTAACTATATCCAAAAATTTGACTGATTAAACCATTCAACTTACCCAGACTCTAAATGATCGACCAGGGTCTACATAATGCATAATATACACATATATTTTGTGCAAAATATTTCAAATTTTAATTGAATAATTACAAATGTAAGCATTTATTTCGTTACACCAATTGGTCCAATTATTATTATTGCAATATGCCAATTTAAATATGATTAGAATAAAAATTAGGTTTATTAAGTTTAATTATATATATGCTTTCGCCTCACCCTGATCAATCTTCAACTTTGGTCTAAATTGAATTGTCTTATACTTTGTTTTGAAGAAGATTCTTAATTAATGTTTTCTAGTTATTACTTTCACAATTGGTAGATATTGGTTAATTTATTTTTAAAATGCATATTAAAATTAGTATCTACTTTCAAGAAATTAGTATTACTAACTTGCAAATAATGTTTACATTTTTAGAACAATTTGCTAGCAAAATTTATATTTACAAGACTAATTTTCAAGTACTTTGAACAACTTATACAAATGTATAAACTAATCTAAATAGTTTATGTTCAATTCAAAAACAAATAAGCATTTATTTAAAATATATTTCAAAAAATCATTCTTCAAGTGTTTTTAGTTTCAGCTATTTGCAAAATAGATAGTATGTTTGCTACAATTAAATAAGGAAATAAATATGAACAAGTAATTTTCAATTTTATATATAACTACCATCTATAAATGAACTTTACATGTATACATCTGCATCTAACCATGCATATGTATAGTAAATTGCTTGCATACTTCACTTTGTTTCAAGATCATTAATTCTTTTTTAATTGACTACATAATTAAATATGGTTGGTCAAGACAAGATTTCTTTTGTTGTTCAAAAGCACGACCACCTATTACTCAATTTCTTTATTGTTTCTCATTTCTTGATGTGCATATGTATGCATTTGTGTGTGTATATGTATGTAAATGTAAGTAAATATATATATATATACACATTCAAAAAACTTGTCTTCCAACACCATATCATCATGCTTTATATCATAATGTCTTGACAACTATTCCACATTATGCAAACACCTACAACCACAACTATCATAACAATTTCAAATATCACAAACATAGTTTTTTTCTCCCTTGCACGGACTCCAGCTCTTCAGAGCACTTGCTAAAATTTGGGCCCCTTCTCCATTCATAATTTTATTTTTGGAGGAAAATTTGGAGGAATTTTTTATGTTTCTATAATGTTAATTTTTTAGTATTTTTTTTTGAAATGGGACAAATTTCATGCTCTTCATGATGATGTAGATGATTTTTAGTTTTGAATTTTGGTTTTTTCTAGAAATCAATTTTCTCAGTGATCTTGTTGCACCATTCTTGTTTTGGAAGCTTTAAAGTGGCATAAATTTTAACCACAAAGTTGGTTTCTCAACTCCTTATTAGTGATAGAAAGATTTTTTTCAAGCTCTACATAAACATGCTAGTATTCTTTATAGACTTTGGTGTAAGTCCTTGTTATTATAGTTTCAAGTCTCTCCTTTCATCTTTCTTTAATGAAGCATAACTTTTCCCCGCGATATGAATTTTGTGACTTCTTATAGGATGGTATCAGTAATTTTCTTTCTTTTCTTTTTTTTTGATAAAAGGCTATTGCCTATAGTATATTATATAGCTGAAATTAAAGGATTACATTAGCCACAATTATAGTAGTAGCTTTCATTTTTCTAATTCATATAAACCAAAAAACCACCATTTGTAACAATGGCATGTTTGTATCAAAATATCCCTATTGCTTGATATTCATTACAGTCCCCAAAGTACTGAAAAACCAAAAAACCAAATTATACATCGCATTATATATAAGATGGGAGTAAATTTTGAACATCATTCCTCCATTGATCTTGTATTAGCAAAATTATCCATCCTACCAATGTTAATATTGAGAGCACTATCCAACTGTCCTTCACTAACCTCCATAGCACCAGTGTTCACAGAAGCATCAACCTTGGAGGTGATATGATCAAAATCATTGTGTCCTCATCCTTCACCCAATTCATCAACAATTAGAGAATCCTAAATGTCCCTAGCTAATTCCATTGCTCTAGGGCCATGACAAATATGGTGAGATAAGAAATGAAACTGCAAAGTATTTTTCCTTACACTTATCCACCATCTGAGAACTGAGCTCATGAGCATGGGTATTGAGAACCCTATACAATTTCCATGGATAATCATTATGGAGACCTTTCTCAATGGCTCCATAAACCTCTCTATATGCCACTTTTTTCTTGATGTAATTCTTAGGAAAGAGACCTCTGATTTAGCCCTTTCCTTTCTCCAATTTATACGCTTAAGTAACCTAAAGGAGCTCATCACCATAGAGGTAATTTAAAGAAACTGACTCATGTGCCACAATTGAAAGAAAATCAAAAGATTGCACCAGGTCCATCATATTCGACAGGAATATTGAAAGCACTTGAGTGGGGAATAGCAGCCTAGGGGAATCTGGGCATATTATTTCATGGCCTAGAATATTTTTTATAATATCCAACAAACTTAGACAAGACACTCAAAAAACTTTAGATAACTAAAAATTGTTACCTCTTCTGAAAAAGGTAGTTCACCCTCCCTAATTTTCACTTCAATTCAAAAAAAATTGTGCAAATATTCCATTGTATATAGCACAAACCAAATATTTTTTCAATTTAAACAACTATGACCCAAAATTCACACAATGTAAGCCAAAATATCCCACTAGGATGTCAAAGCTAAAGACTAGATTTAACCAACAGACCTAGAAAAATGAGGGAAGAGAAACTAATTCCCAAGGAACACAGAAAGAGATAAAATTTCCCTTTGAATAGAGACCTCCAAACAGCAAAAGCTTGTGATGCCATTTCCAAATTCATGTGAAACGAAGAAAACCCAAACCTTTGGAGAACCATAATACTTGTAATGAAGAGCAGCTCACCTTATAAAATAGGATTTTGTATGATGGCAGGTGATCATCATCATGAAGATTACATAGGATGCATGAAATTCAATTGTCTAAGACAGAAATCTCCCTCACTTCGCACATAAAAAATATTTACTCTGTTTTGATAGATATTCTTAATTATTGCAAGTGGTGTGTAGTTAATACGCTTGATCAGCTACGTATAAAACTTGTGTTAATTAAGATTAATAACCATGTAAAAATTTTCCACTTGTTTGTTTTTAAAAAATGTGTAATTTGAGTACTCCTTTTAAAACATGTGCCATCTGTTGAACTCCCACCCATAGTAGAATTTGAAAATTCCTTGCCATGTGCAAAAATTTAATGCATCTGAGAATGATTCTTGCCAAGTTTAGGTGATGAATACTTTCATTGCTTGGTAAGTACCACATGTGATTCCATCTCACACATCTGGCTGTAGAGTAGCACTTGTACCAATGGATTAGTGAACGGTCATTTGATGATGCAAGCAACAGATGTCATGTGAAAAACAAACAATCATTGCAACAAGTGCTAGATCCCCTCAATATCTTCATCGTAAACAAATAGAAAACAATTTGTTATTTGAGATCAACCATTAGGTTGTAACACCAAATGTGATGATATTGATGGAAGAAGTCCTACATAAACAATAAGTGTTAGTTTCAAAATTTACATTTCAAAATTTCCAAATTTTCATTGATAACAACCAAGGCATTTCAAAATTTCCAAGTTTCCATTAATCACAACCAAGGCCGACAATAAAGCCTAACTATTATGGTTGATCCTTTGAGAAGACAATATGGATTTTACTATGATTAGCCAACATAACATATTACCTTTTTGTGACATTGTCACTTTTGCACCTTTGGAATAATCTTTTCCTTGTTTATAATGAGTTGTAGATCCTATGTGATGTTGTTTAACCCTTTCTCATAAGTAATCTCCTCCTAATCTTCCTCACACCCCAAATTTGGAAATTGATCTGCTAATTGGTTACCTTCTCTATAGGTATGTGTAATCTAAAATGATTCCAAGGAATCTATCAATTTCCAAACCTGAACAAGAAAATATGTGATTTTCCAACTATAAAGCTTCCTATCTCTACAAGCATTGATGATAACTTGACAGTCACCTTATACATGAAGCTTTAAACAATTTAGTTTTAATGTCATTTGTAATCCTAACAAAAGATCTTGCACTTTTGCAATATTATTTGTTCTTGAAGGTAACTTTAGTAATTTTGCACTAATTAACAGACCTTTTGAATTTCTCAACATAGCTCCTTCACCTGATTTCCCAGGATTACCTTTAGAGGCCCCATCAAAATTCAACTTAACAAACCCAGTTGAAGATGGTTTCCATATTACCTTTTTTCTATCAACTTTATTAACAATAGGAACTTGAAAATTTCCTCTAAAAGGAATGACCAAATTTTTCCAAATCTTTAATTGTATTGATTCCCAATCTATGAAATTTGAACCAGCATGTTTAACATTATGCACAAAGGAATTAACTATTTCACAAATTGAAGTTTCCAATTTATGAAGCACTTGTTCAATATTTGTCATTTGTTTTGCAAAATATCCTTTTATTTTGCTCCCACCAAATACACCATAAGACGGTAGAAGGTATAATTCTCCAAATACTTGCAAACAAAGATGATTGATATAGAAGGGGCCAACTTGATATAAGATCCCAAAGTGTAGCTGGAAGATGAGCATACCAACTTAATTTTTCTTGAATGTATTTCCAACAAGCATTAGCGAAAGAGCATTGTAGGAAAATATGATTAATGTCCTCCAAAGCTTATCCACATAATACACAATTAAAAGGATCTGCAATTCCTAAACTATGTAACCTTGAGCTTGTTAGGATCTTGTTTGTTAAGGCCAGCCAAGTGAAACAACCTAATTTTGGTAATACTGCAGAATTCCAACAAAAATTCAAGGCTCTCTATGGACTTGAATGTACCTCTCTATTCATCAATGCTTTATAACTCAATCTTAGTGTATAATGGCCTAATTTCTAGGGAGCCCAAATAAGCTTATTAGTAGCATTATGGACAAAAACAATTCTATCAGCTAATAAGTTATTTAGATTTGTTTGTTGAGCCTAAGGCAATAAAGGAGTTGTGAATCTTTTCCAAATCAATCTTCCTATCAAAATATTTGATTCTTGAAAATAATCACTTAATTTTGATCCCCAAATAGGAGTTATATGCTACTGTATTTGATGAGATTCCTGCATTGTATTCAAATGTGGGTTCCCTTTCCAAGAATCTAACCAAAAATGTTCCTTGTCACCATTATTAATCTCCCAGGTAATGTACGAAATTATAACTTTTATGCAAGTTAATAAAAAATTCCACATAACAGAGCCTTGTGAAGGGTTAAGACTTGAAAATATATAGTCAGGAGCACTAAAATCTAAGTATTTTTTTCTACATAATTTTACACCATTTAGTGTGAGGCTTGGAATATAAATGCCAAACAAGCTTAGCACCTAGTGAAATGTTTCTTGTAGTTAAGCTGTGAATGCCAGCCCCTCCTTTCAATTTTTCTCTGCATAAGTAATATAGAGAAACTAAAGGAATTTTCTTTTTTTTCATCCATCTTACCTTTCCAAAGAAATTTCCTGATCAACTTTTCAATTCGCACAATAATAGTTCTAGGAGCTTTCAAAATAGCCATATAGTAATTTAGAATTGCAAAGAGAACTAATTTAATCATTAAAATACTTCCTAAAATTGATAACCATCTTCCCCTCCATGCTACAATTCTTCCTTGTAAGCTTTTTATAACCTTGTCCCAATAGCAGACCCTATTTGCACTAGCAAAAAAAGGAATGCCTAAGTACTTGGAAATTTTGCTTCTTGGAAACCCAAAATATTGACAATGCGCTCCTTTAGAACTGATGAGGCATTAAAAACATATATCTTTGATTTGGTTGGATTGATCTTTTGACCCGAGGAAGAGGTATATTTATCAAGAAAAAACTTGATTTGATTGGCTTCCAAAATTGTTTCCCTACCAAATAATAAGGTATCATCTGCAAACAAAGAGTGGATAGTTGTGATATCTGTAGGAGGAATTAATATTCCCTTCTAATTACCTTGATTATGAACCTTGTGCACAAACTTGCTCAAAGCCTCAACCAAAATAATAAAAATAAAAGGGGACAATGGATCTCCCTAGCTTACACCTTGAGTTGAACTAAAAAATCTTGCCAACAAACCATTAACAAGAACTAAAAAAATTTCTCCCTACAAACTTGAGACATTATCCATTTACACAATTTTGGATGAAAGCCAAACTTTAGTAAAACTTTCAAAAGGAAGGACCAATCCACCCTTTCATATGCTTTCATCATGTCCAATTTGATTATCAATGATGGTATGACATTTGTTGTGATAGAATGTAGGACCTCATGAGCTACTAAAGCTCCTTCCACAATTTCCCTCCCAAGAACAAAACCTCCTTGCTCTTCAAAAATTAAATTAGGAATAATGGGCACTAAATATAAATAAATTACTTTTGTGAAAATTTTGTAAATCACATTACACAATGAAATTGGCTTAAATTCAGAAAAGGATTTTAGAGAGGATGTTTTAGGAATGAGAGCTATATGGGTAATATTAAATTGCTTTAGCATTGTACTTGAAGTCTAAGACTCTTCCAAAGCTTGAAGAAGATCATGAGCAATTAAATCCCAACATTTTTGGAAGAAGCAAACTATAAATCCATCCAGACCTAGAGCTTTATCCGGAGGCATAGAAAACACAACCTTAATTTCCTCAAGTGTGAATGTCTTAAGTAACATATCATTGTCCCTTTATGAAACAATCATTGGTATTGCTTCCAACAATTCCTCTCTCTCCCTTCCTACTTACAAAGGTTGAAGAATGGGTGCAAAAAGTAGATTAGTGAAAATTTGACACCTTTAGCTTGTATACCAGCCTCTTTTGCTAACACATTTCCTGTGACACTATCTTGAATTGAAAAAATGGAGCTTTTAGCCTTTTTTATTTGTGCTGACATGTGAAAGAATTTAGTATTCTTATCACCCTCTTTTAACCAAAGCTCCCAATACTTCTATCTCTAATAGATTTCTTCACAAGCATATAATTCTTCCCATTCCACTTGCTATTGTGATTGTTGATCAAATAGATTCGGACTTAACCCACTAGCTATAACTTGTGCATTAACTTCCTCAAGCTTCTTGAAAACTTCAGCCTTGGATTGAAAAAAAAAATTCAAGATAGAAGTATTCCAATTCTTAATTATATCTTTAAGGAACCTTAGTTTCATGCAAAATCTATACATTAAAGTACCATCCACCATAAGGGACAATAACCACTAGTCTTTTAGGAGACTTAAGAATTGTGGATGACAAAACTACATCCTTTCAAACTTGAAAGAAGATTTACAAGATGTTGCAACTTGTTTAGTATGAATGTCCATAGAGATTGGATAATGATCAGAACCTGATCCAAGGTAAAATTATAGATTGCAAACCATAATTCTCAGACAACCAAGTAGGTGTGATGGGGAACCTATCAAGACACTCATATATCTAACATATATTTTTCCTTTTATTTGACCATGTGAACTTGTCATTTCCAAGAAGAATGTCAATAAGAGCATTATCATAAACAAAAATACTAAATTCCTCAGTTATTTTAGGTGGAGGAATGATACCTCCTTGCTTTTCATCCAAAGATAATAGAGCATTGAAATCACTAGCTAGAATGACCTTGTCATCACCAAAATTTTCAAGTGTTATGACATCGCATCCTATACCAACTTCTTGCCAAAAGTAGAGTTGGGGGCATAAACATTAAACAGCAAGAACTACAAATTAAAATGTGTTACCTTTAGTAGCTGTCAATTAGTTCTGCTTGAAATAGGCTATAGAACAACAGTTTTTGTATTCCATAATACTATTAACCCTCCAGAAGCACCTTATGCCTTTGATTGACAAGACTTCCACTTTAACCATTTAGTAATAATTGAGGTAAAGTTTTCTTGAGAAAACTTAGTTTCTTGTAAAAGAACAATATCAGCCCCACAAGAATAAATTTGATATTTGATCTACGCTCTCTTGCTAGGAGAATTTAAGCCCCTAATAGTCTAAGATAGTATTTTCATACTATAATTGGAGAGCAATAGGCTCTCCTCAACCTTTTTTTAATATTACCATCTAAAGTGGATTGTTTACCTGCTAATATCTCCTCTTGAAGCTTAACAACATTTGACTTACGGCCTCATTTTCCTTGTGGATTTTGAGATGGGGGAGACAAACAAGGTGATTGAGAAATGGATAAAGAAGTGGAGAAAACATAATAATCTATTTTATACACTTTTAAACTTCTAAACACACTAAAATAAAGTGCCACATATAGTAGTTGTATTTTAGTGCTCTTACACATCTTATTGAGTCATTATTGTAACTGTGCTATTTTAATGTGTCATGAGGAGTTTGGTGTGTATGCTTTGAATTATCCATCACAACCTCATTTATCTTCATGCATGCAATAACATGAGAGGCTATTTTTGAGTGTCTTGTATTCACATCATATACCTTCATACAAGTGTGACTTGTATGATCAAACCTTGTTTTAATTGCATGTACATTTTACTTTTTATGTTTCTCCTTTACCTTCTTACACTAAATTGTGACACATATATTTCCATGGATTTTTTATCTCTCCCTTCTTACATAATCTATCATATTGTTTATGTTCATACTTGGTTTTATTTTAGAGTGAGTTGTGCAACTAATTTTTGTTCATATCTACTAGGAGGATGCAAGATTATGGTTACCCATTGATTTTAGTGTGATGGAACACATACCATATAGACACTTCTATATTCCTATTTATGGACGCTTCCTTCTATACTTTTCAATTGATTAACATTATTGAGACTATTAGCATCAATATTTTTTACTACTAGATTATAGCATAGACTGCCATTTGTGCCTTTTTAAGCATTGATGAAGTCACTCATAAATTGTATGTACCACATATATTTTTACTACTATAATGTTACCTATTACCTAGCAACCATCTAATCATTGTTCAAGTAGTGTCATATAGCCACTCATGGAAATGTGTTCTTATTTGATCCCAGTCTTCATCCTTGTTTTAATGGAGTTTCTATAATTCTATTGGTTGTTTGTAATTACTTCACGCTTCATGGAGTTCTTCATGTTCATCTTTATGTTCCTAATCTTCATAGAAATATTTAAAGGATACTTCTAATTCTTTATCATGTTCACTCTTTTATGGAGGAGTTTTTCCTATAGGTTTTCTCTTTTTCTCTATCTCTTTAGAGATATTTTTGCATAGGTTTCTGATCATGCCTAGTTGTTAGGACACATATTTACAATGTTTGTATTTTCTTTCTTCTCTCTAAGTTACAATTGGGGGGATGTTAGTGTGAAAATTGTTAATTACTAACCAATTATCCTCTTAGGTCTTGTTCACATGTAATTAACTTAGTTTAATTAGGACATTTAACTTTTACATCTCAAGTCATAATCCTAAAGTTTCATTCTTCTTATTTAGTATTAATAATACAATTCTATCTTAAGTAGATATGCTTTATTTTTTAAATGTTCTTTTTGAGTTGAGTTTAGCTAATTAACTATATTTTAAATAGATTATTTATTGTGGTTAATTACTCTCCAAATCTTATCCTTGGCCTCTAGCTTATCTATATAAAATCATAGAGCAATTATTTCAAATAATTCATTATGGATGAGAGTTATTAAGTCATTAATGATAATTTATCTTTTTTATTCCAAGTTTATTAGTGGAAAGTTTCTTTGGATTTGTAGGATCCTTGGCTCTCATGAGTTCTTTCTTGGAATTTTATAGTATTTGCTGATGTGTTTACTTTGATGAATAAAATATTTTATTTTCTATTTTCATTCATGGTTTTTTTGGAAAATATTTTCTTTATTTTTTATCTACACTTGTGTAACCATGACCTCTATTTCTAGGACTTACTTATCTCTCTTGAGCAATTTATAACCTTTAGTAAGCTAATAATCATGTAAAAAAAAAGTATATTTCATTTTGTTAATGCATATGTGTCTCTTGTTGATGAAGGGAAAAAAATACTCTCACATCAATCAAATCTGAAATCAAATAGCAATCTCAATGGAGATATTTTCACACCGCCTGAAACAACGAAGATTGAATGCAAAATCTGCAAACTAGAATCAATGTATTATGTCTCAAACTTGCAGGAAGGATAACATAACTTCAACAAATCTAATTATATCAGATTTTGTAATCCCTAGGACTGATGTAAATCGACTCAAAAAAAATACAATCTAATTTTTATATGAAAATAAAGAAATACAACAACAACAACTTTCCTCCTTTCAACTACAACCTCCAATCTTCAATTTGTAGCTTCCAATCTCCATTCTTCCACTGAATCATTCTTCAAAAATGGTCTCTAATAACACTTTTCTACTGTAATAAACTCCTCAAACCTGCCAAACCTTAGGAAAATATAAAAATTAAAATGCATTATTTTGGTTGATGCAAGATTGCTCTCACAACCCATTATGCTTCTGCATCACTTGTCTCCATTGATTATTAATTAAAGTGTTTGTAATTCTTATGCCATGGAAAATTTTACTTCTCTTAGCACATCACCTCTTAGATTAGAATTTATTTTTTTATGTATTTCTCTCTTTCCCAATTTAAATTCAAGTGGTTATTGAGATCTCATTACATATCTTACAAGGATCTAACATTTTAACCCACGAGGTCATCCTATGTTTTGAATCATGTCATTCACAAGGATTTGCATTGTTGTGCTCTATGTGTGACATTGATATAGAGTGCACCAATCTATTACAATAAGTGACTACAATATCTAAGCAACAATAAATATAGCATGCCTAGTTAGAAATGAATCAAAGACTTTAATCTTTTGGTTCATTCTACAAAGAAATTCTAGTTCCATATTTTTTATTTTGGTGGAAAATCGTAGCAAAATTAGCTCTTTGGAGCACACATCAAATCTACTTAGTGACTTTTTTAGTCATAGAACCAATTCTACTATGTTTTTACCATGTTTATCCCTCATATTTATCGCCATCTAAATATGATGCAAAATCTGAGAAACCTTCCATTTGGTACTTGGGATTCTAGTGGTCCATTTTAGTTTCCACAAAAATAAACCCCTAACTCTCATGGAGATAGTAATATGTCCCTTGCTAATCACGTGCAAGATGTGATAAATGTGTTCAAGATCAAATTTAATATAGCCAAAATTGGTTATATCACCCAAATAGAAGTCGATTGAATAGTTTTGAGGCATAAAACATACATTTATTAATAGTTGGGATCAACTAGGAGATTTTTTGCACAAAAAACTTAAGGTGAAGGTGGAGTTCTCATGTTTGATAAAGCATCTCACTAGCATAACTAGATCTCCAATAGAATCCATGAAAAAAATTAACTCTAGATTCTAGAGGACTTGAGAAATGGTATTGACTAATATGCATCCACCACCAAGTTTTTCCTTTACTTATTATTTAAAATATCTTGATTATAAAATAGCTTTAATAATTAAAATTCTAAGTGGTAGAACCCTCCCACAATCCTATGATATTGCTTAACAAGACTTTATATTGATTGGAAAAAATCACTCATATGCTTGTAACCTCCTTGCTCCCTCTATCTTGTAACTATTGGAGGTATCCTCATACAAATTTTGAGTTTTCCCACCTCCCATACCATTGAATCATATATCCCAAAGGACATAGTTGAAATGAGAAGTTCCATCTCTGAATTATATGATGAGTTTGCTTGTTTTAAAAAATAACTAGGAGTTCACCTAGGTAGCTTATCCCTCTAGCTTCAAATCCTAATCCAAAAAAAGTCAACACTTCCAAGCCTATCCCAATGCATTAAATCCATCCAAACATGTGCTTCTCTTAAGCTCCATTAAGTTCATGAGTTGAAAATATAAACCATATCATTGATATGGTGGAAAATAATTTTTTCTTTCAATGTATGCAAGAGGTGGTATTTTTTTGCTAAAGTGAGAAAAGGGAAGATATTGCAACTAAATGTGGTGATCTTTGTTTGTTGAAGTGGGTGTGGTTTTAGAGTGAACTATTTGCATAATTTGGAGCCCATTTCAATTAATGTTAAATAGGAAATTGCTATTGTGCATTTGGATCTAAGTGAAATGGATGTGTTTCCTATTTTGGGGAAGTGATACACTCTTCTTCTTGAAGAGGGTGAGAGCATGCATAGCAACTCTAATTGGTGTAGTAGTAAGGGGCCTCATTCTTCATATAACATTTTGATAGCTCACATCCATGGGGGTTTTCCAATAGTGTGGATGTCTTTCTCATTTAATTTTAGGCTTGGTGGCCTTTATTTTTCTTCATCATGCCCTCCTAACTCCATTCCCAATGGATGAAGTTAGGTGCTTATGGTTCTTTCTACCTCCATCAGGCTAAAGGTTCCCTATGAGTTCTTAGAAACTATGGCACAAATTTCTACACTATGTTTGAAACTTTCACTCAATTTGCAATCAACATGTTCCTAAATTTTGGGAACTATTATGTTTGCAAGGTAAAATATTAGGCACTTAGAAGAAATGTGAGATAAGTGATGGTAGAGATTTGAGATCAAAAGACTCGTTATAATATATAAAAATGTACACACTATATAAAAATCATACATTGCAAATAATAAGAAAAGTGTATTATTTTTAACATGTGTCTTAGGATTTAGATTTCACTATTACTTATCCAAGCTTGCATTCTAATGCATCTTTGTGATCAATGATAAGTCTTTGCTCAACTTAGATGAAGTAGATCCAAAACATGTGACCTTTCATATCTCTATTTTAAGGAGGAATTTAAAGAGGCTATATTTTGAATCTTTTACAAGTTCTAGAGGTTGTCAAAGAGTAGCAATTAGCAAGGCCAACCCAAATCTTACCTCAGTAACCACAAGAAATACATTAAAAATACCAAAATATATCATTGAACATTCTATTTTGCATTGGATCCTTCAATTTTATTAGATACACACTCAAGAAATTTCCATAAGAGACAGTTGTAACTTAGAGCGTATTGGCATGTGTGTGAGTGCAAATATGGAACTTGCCTTGTAAGGATAAGGTCATAATTCAAGAAAATTTCAAAAATAGTTCATGGCCTATACAAATGATGTCACTCAATAGCAAAGAAAATTTAATGCATAAATGAGAACAAAGCAACATATCAATTAAAAATCAAGATAAGTTATTACAAAATACAACATGTGCAATTTAGATTAAAAGATAAAGGGGGATAATAAAGGTGGTAGGAAAGTAAATCCTACTTTTTTATTGGACATGTAAATGAAATAAAGATATAAATACAATATTAATCATAGTTTAAGATTAAATGAAAATAAAGTGAATTATGAAATTTTAGATCAAAATGAAATGACAAAGGTGATAATTATTAATTTTATGGTTAATATTAAAAGTGAAAGTGGAGGATATAGGTAAAGGGGATGTAGGTGAGTCAATTAATCAAATTTTAAAGCTAAAATATTAAATAAGCATTTGATGTTGATTAGAAATTTAAAAGATAGCCAAAGATAAAAGGAAGAAAATGAATTAATTTAATATGAATATCAAAGAATTGTTAAAGTTAATCCAATCTACATGGAGAATATTAATGAAGTGTTAATTTTTAAAGTCAAAGATGAATTTATTTTCACAAATAAATAATATATAAAAGACACGTCAATATTTAAAATCAAATTTTAAAGGAGAATTTTTATTATTTTATTTTGCTCTAAATGCATGGAAGGGAGGAGAAAAGCTATGGCTATAAAAACAAAAGATGTTGCCCTAATTTTTATATAAATTATGTATGTGAAGAGAAAACCATAAGAGATAAAAGCAAGATGTGGCAAGGGGTGGAGGGCTTATCTTGATTGGCTAAAGCATCTTGTTGAAGGAAAAAGGTCACGAGGTCTAGTCTCACTTTGTCCTTGAGAGACCAAAGGGCATGTCATGCCAACGTTACTTGATGATCTTAACATGTTCATCATTTTATAAACCACTCATTTTTCTCTTCTACTTATGCCCTACTAAAAAAACATGATGTGGCAGATCATATTTTGTGGCTTTTAGAAATAAGAAATGATAAATTGTGTATTTGAAGAGAAAAATCATAAGAGATAAAAACATGTGGCAGATCATATTTTGTGGCTTTTAGAAATAAGAAAGGGTCAACGATGAGGGCTCACAGAGACCTCATATATTTTCTAAGTTTAACACTTGATACTTTATATTTGGCTTAAAAACTTATGATATTATTTTTTATATGCTTCATTTATGAACTTAATTATGCATGAAGACTTAGAATATGAATGCTTTTATATAAATGCTTATTTTATTTGAATACATAATTGAATGGCATTTAATGTGTGATTTTTTTGTTATTATGTATATTTAACTCATGACGGGAAGAGTATTTATGGATCAAATGAACTCCTAACCATTTTTCCATTCAAATGAGATTGGTAGCTAACCTGTCATGACTCAACAAGCTTCGACCAAGATACCTATCAGTTAAACAACAATCAACATTCCACCTATGTAGTTTTGTTCGACATAAACTAAAGATAATCATGAGACTTTCATGATTGTACTCCTTGCACTCCATAATATTTTTAATAATTTGGAGATTAGTTTGATTTCCCACTTTTCCCCACTTCTCAAATAAGAGGATATATATATCCAGTCTCAAATTAGTTAGGCAATAGATTGTATTAATTTTTGATTTTCAATAAATTATGTTTCTTAATTCTTCATTGAATATTTTGTACTTCATCCCTCTTTGGGAAAATTTGATGGAATAAAAGAAGTTGATCATTTTTGTTGTTAAGATCCCTCCAAAGGCAGAGCAGGGACCAATCTTTCAAAGGAGGGTGATCCTATTAGTTAAATATTTCATCTTCATTCTTGTTCTAAGTTGGAATTGTTTCATCAGTTTAAAGTTAGAATAAATCTTAAATCTAAATTTGCATTGCTGAAATCTTTGTTTCAATTACTGTGTTAATTAATTAGAATCCTTTCTACTTTAGTTTGGTTCACTTTTTTAATTAATTCAATTGCATATAGAATAGTTATTTTATCATTGATAAATGGTTACGTTCTTAATGGAATATGCACAAAGCAGGAATTATTACTTGTTAGATTGGATGAATGAGGAATGGAGTAGTTCACTTTAGAATTAGATTTTGAATTCAAGTAAATGTTAGATTCTCATTTTCTGCAAGTTAGATTAAGTTTAATCATCCATTCCTCACAATCTAATCTAGCTTGGAATATAGCCTATCTCTGCACATTTTTTGTTTTGAAATAATTCATTTTTTTCATTTTGAGGCTTTAGAACAAGTTAAGTAAGAAAGAAATTAGAAGAATAGTGTAGAATAGCATAGAGCCACTACTGATACGAAAGGGACAAATCCAAACCGCTCTTGACAAAGTAGGCCAAACAACAAAGCCCCCCAAAAACCAATCCAACTCTTACTACATATAGCTTTAGACACCTCCAGGTTGACAATTAAAGATTAAATGATTAGGGAATTATGACAGCAATGACCCCTATCCATCATTTTTGGCATCATTTTTGGGGAATGATCTGGCCTTAGAAAGAAAATTTAAGCCTTAAGTGTTGGTAAGAATCTCTTTGTTAGTTTATGAACAGGCAGCGAGATCAATTTGGAAGATTCATAAGAAGAGATCTAATACCTTCTCCTGAAGGATCTCAAGCACATAGTACAAGTTCATCATCATCTACTTGAATAGTCTCCAACCACATAGAAAACATGGAGGACAAAGGAGAAGGAGAAAGGCATGAAAGGGAAGAAGAGGTTCCTAACAAAACGTTATCTTTCCCTATTGCTATTAATAGGCAAGCTAATGAACCACCTATGAAAAATATTTAACCCTCTGTTTTACCTACATTTCATGGGAAAACTTTGGAGGACCCTAACCAATTTTTGTTTGAATTCAAAGTATTATGTCAAACTTATGATTACATTTATAGAAATCAAAAGTTAAAACTATTTCCATCCACTCTAAAGGAATTAGCCTTGCATTGGTTCATGGGGTTGAATGTTAATTCCATTAACACTTGGGAAGAAATGGAAATAGTTTTTTTGGAAAAATATCAAGATTATTGTTGGGTTAGGGATAGGAAAGAGGGACTTTTTAAAATGAAATAGTTAGAAGAGGAGAGTTTAGAAGATTATGTGGATAGATACCAATTTTTTTTGAAAAGAGGTGGGAATGGGTTGGATGAAAAAATTAGTAAATCCATTTTCCTAAAAGGAATTTATGTTGATTCAAGAGATTCCTTGAATTTTATAGTAAAAGGAGACATCAATAAACTCACTTTTGAAGAAATAGTTGAGATTTGCAAGAACTATTCAAGAACAAGAACAAGTTCTAGAAAGAAGAACATGGGTTCATCTGTTGATGTTTCTAAGGTCATGGAGGAAATAGCAAATTTAAAAATTGATATCCTTCTTCACCTTAGTTCTCAACCTGATAAAAGAATAGTAGAACCATTAGCTATATATGGTCCTAAATGTAGAGAGAAACATTTGTTAAGGGAATGTCCTCTCAATCAGGTACATTTGTGTGACATTTGTGAGAAAAAGCATTCTACTGGTAAATGTAATCTCCTCCCAAAGATTAAAAACCATTTGAACAAACCTTCTCAATCTTCACCTGCAGAGGAAGAACTCAACTACATTTGACAAAGGTAGTTTAGCCCTACTTTTGGAGGATAGTCTAATCCTAGAAATAATTCCAATTGGGGTTTGAATCAATGGAATCCTTCTAGTCAGTGGAATCCACAGTCTCATTGGAATTCCCAACAAATTCCAATTCCACCTCCTTCTATGGCAACATCTTGGGGAACACCTTGGGGAAAACATGAATGGACTAATCCTTAATGGAACCAGCTATAGTGGCAACCTAATCAATATCAATGGCAGCCTAATCAACCTTAATGGCAGCCTAACCAAGGTAATAATCCTCAATGGAAAAATAAGGGACATAGAAGACCTTGGAATCAAAATCAATCACTTTTGCTTGGCTCCACTCAACCTTCAAATTCTGAAGCAGTAAACTAACCTCAAATTCCATCTTAGCCAATTCCCAATCCTAGAAATGTTAAACCTCAATAGACAGCTTACAACGTTGATCCTAATATAGTTGGTTTAAACAACATTGATTTGAATGATATTTAGTTGAGGACTTGATTAGTACCATCAAAACCTGATTTGAGTAAGGGTGAACAACAACAAGATTTGATGAAGCATACATTGCAAAAGAATGAAGATATTTCTTTTGATAAACAAGCACCATTTTTTGCATGATTTCAACAAGAATTAGTAGTTGGAAAGCAAGCTAAGGAGGTACAGGATGATTTGGTAGATTCCCAAATTATCAGAGAACTTAAGAATATTAACATTAAAATTCCACTTTTGAGAGCTACTCGTGATATCCCAAAAATTAACTAGGTGGTTAAGTCTTTGTGTCTCAAAACACCTAGAAGGAAAAAGAAGTTACCTTCCACAATAAAAATTGGTAGAAAATTATTTGATGTTTTGTCAGGGAAGTTGAATCCTCATAAGTATGGTGACCCAGGAAGTCCAGTAATTTCCCTTAATATTAATGTCATTGAAATTCCAAATTTCCTTATTGACTTAGGTGCTACCATTAATGTTATTACAACTGAAATAGTCAAAAAATTGGGAATTACAAATGCTCAACCAATAACCACAATTTTACAACTAGCAGATCAATCAATTGCAAAACTAGAAGGGATCCTTGAAGATGTCATTGTTACTATTGACACATGGGAATATCCTATTGATTTCCTTGTTTTGAAAAGTAAGAAAAGAAAGACAAGCTATCCAATCATTTTGGGAAGACCTTGGTTGGAAACAGCCGCTACCCTTATTAATTGTAGGTCTAGAAGCATGACCATTTCTAATGGAATTAGATAGAAAGAATTATCTCTTTACCCACTAGCAAAACCCTCTTTATCATCTAAAAACCAGAGATGGACTGATGATTTTAATTATGAAGATGATGAAGTTTGAGAAATTGCCATGGTAATATTGACAGAGCATGTGGAAGAGTATGAAGAATGTATGAATGAAGAAGAGGGAAACCTTGAAGTTCATGATGTTATTGATATCCAGGATTGTTTCCCTTTAAATAATATCATGAATTCGGATTCGAATCATAACCAATTACTTCATCAACTTTTGCCACATCCTTGTCCTTTAAATACTTTAATTGGAGACCCCTCTACTCTTCAAAACAAGACTAAGAAAATCTTAGTGCAGAAAGATAGACCCTTACTCATTAATATGTCCTTATCAACTAAGCAAGAATATGATCTAAAATAAATTTTAGAAAAGAATACTGAAGCATTTGCTTGGGATTATAAGGACATGAGAGGGATTCATCTTGATATTTGTACACACCACATTTACACTAAATATTTTAAACTTGAAAGACAAGCTCAGAGAAGGATTAACCCTGCATTAAGAGATTTTGTGAAGCTGGAAGTAGAGAAGTTGCTTCAAGTAGAATTCATTTATCCTATTTTGAACAGTCAACGGTTTCTCCATTGGTCATAATGCCTAAGAAAAATGGTAAATGGGGAGTATGTGTGGATTACAAAGAACTGAACAAGGCTACTAAGAGAGACTATTTTCCATTTCCTTTTATACACCAAGTATTGGATAATTTATCAAGAAATAGTTAATTTTCTTTTCTTGATGGTTTTAGTGGTTATAACCAAATTTAGGTAGCTCTATAAGATCGAGATAAGACAACATTTAATTTCCCATGGGGTACCTATGATTATAGATTTTTTCCTTTTGGATTATGTAATGCACCTGCAACTTTTCAACATGTTGTTCTTGCCATTTTTGCATATTTAACAGCAACATGTGTAGAGGTATATATGGATGATTTCACAGTACATGGTAAAACTTATGAAGAATCTTTGAATAATCTGAATAAAGTTTTGAATAGGTGCAAAGAACATAGGTTATCATTGAACCATGAGAAAATTATGTTAATGGTGACTAAAGGAATTGTGTTAGCACATCATGTGTCAAAAGAAGGAATCAAGGTAGATCCAAAGAAAATTGAAGTTATTCTACAGATACCAGTACCTCGAAGCTAGACTGAAAGTGAGAAGCTTTTTAGGACATGTTGGCTATTATAAGAGGTTTATAGAAGGGTCTAGTAAGATTTTCAGGTCCTTTGTTTAATTTATTAAAGAAAGATTCAGAATTTATTTGGACTGTAATGTGTCAACAATCCTTTGATGATATAAAAAAGGCCTTAACAACCTCACCTATCAAAGTTGGACCAGTCTGGGGTGAACCTTTTCACATGAATGTAGATGCGTCTAATTTTGCAATTAGAGAAGTTCTTGGATAGAAGGATGAATTAGGAGAAATGAATGCAATTTATTATGTAAGTAAAAATCTCAACCCAGCTGAACAAAAGTACACCACAACTAAAAAGGAATTCTTAGCAATCATGTATGCCATTAATAAATTTAGACATTATATTATTGGTTATAAAAGTTTTGTACATATAGATCATGTATCTATTCAATACTTGATGAATAAATTTGTGGTGGGAGGTGATGGCACTCTCAAATTTTGCAAATTTGAAGTGCCCATTTCAAAAAATTTGCCTCTACACTTTCGGAATTGCACCTAAGAAATCTACCCAAGTGACCTACTTTGGAGGGTTGCATTTCGAAGCCAATTGATTTTCGTGAAAAACCCACTTGCAGACCCACTCATGTGACATATTTGAACTTGAATGTCAATTTTTAGCTTCCCACAATGAGTTTTGTCAGGGTTTTGAAGAGCAAAGCTAAAGGGTTTTAGCACTTTTCTGGTGTTTGCAAACTTTCAGTTGTAAAGTAGCATCATGTTTGAGCTTGCATTTTGCAATTGGATGATCGTCAAGTCAAAATGATTGTTGCTTTCCATTCTAAATACCAAATTGTACTCCCATATCATATTTTAGAGCCCCATGATTTGATTTTCTATTTTTAACAGATCAAAACCAAATGCAATTTCTTCAGTTTTACATCTACATTTCTAACAATGTTTCAAGGTCAACTTTGACCTTCAATATCTCATGAAAAATGATGATTAAAGAAAATGCCTCTTGCACACATGCTCACTATACCAAAATGATCTATTGTGTCTAGTGGTTTTGAACAAGTTGCAGAAAGTTCAACTGAGCAACTTTGACAGTTAATAACTTTTTCCTCGTGATCTGGCTATCTTTTACACTCTATTCTTGGACTGAATGTCTACATGCCTATAAGTTTTCATGACTCCAAGAAGTCGTTTGACCAGTTTCCCAATCTGATTCTAGAGCTCACCTGGCCAGTTTGGCACACTGTTCAAAAGTGTCAGAAAACAAGTTTTAGTTATAACCCAATTCATTTTTCAACTTCAAAAGCACTCAAAAGCTATCTCAAATCAATTCAAGGGACAACGTGTTTGAAAAAGAAAGTTTTTTAGCCAAGTCCACAAGGGGGCCTGACATATGCTCATACTCATAATGATAAAAGTGGTAATTTTCATGTTGTTGATTATAATTCTCTCAGGGCTATATATATGATTCAAACAAGGATGCAACATTTGAAATTGAAGAATTATACTCTTCAAATTGAGATACTTTTTATAATGATGATAAAAACATTGTCAAGTATCTAGGTGTTGTGTCACCAGTGAAGACTCAAATATTTTTAACTAAGAGAAGGTGGTGTTTCACTTGGGTCACCATGAAAGAAAGTCAACACTTTCTAATTCTGCTTGGTTTTTTAAAAGGTTATATGATATTGAAGGATGACTCTTTTAAAGGACAATGTTTTTAAAAGTTTCTTGGTTGAATGTGTGCACTTTATTTGAGCCATAACTAAAATATTGAATCAGATATGGGGGTTGCACTCAAGAAGGGTAAAGATTCATCGAATGTTTTGTGTGGATCTCTAGAAAACCTTTACATACAGTTTATCAGGTCACAACTTCCTTATGAGCCAAAACCACCTACCTATTTTTCACTACAATGTATGTCTTGAAAGACATAAGCAACAGAGATTCATCTCACAAGTATTAAGATGATATTACAAAATAGTGAATCATGGGTAATAAGGGTGCCATTGTGCAAGCTAAAAAGTAGCTCGAGCCTTATTCCATAGACTGGTGCCAAGATAAGGCCAACTCAGTATGCAAATCTAGCATGCACCAATTTATAGGGAATGAAAAGACCATAATACTCAATCACCACACCAAGATAGAAATGAAAATGGTAGCATCAAACGGCTTGAGCTACTAAGGAATGCATTGAAGTGTTTTGAGCTTCATTTTGAGCGTTGGAACTTAGAATTTAGTCTAGCTTGAGACTTGTGTTAGAGAGGGTTAGCACTAACTATGAAATGTTAGTAAATCAAGCTGCCATTGGACTAGCTAAGAGAAGGGTCAGGTTAATATTCCAAATAATTTTTTAACACAACAACAGGAGAAAAGGCCGATAGAGGACCTGATTAAGGATTCCACCATGAGCAATGAAGAGGTCGACCTTTACAAGATATATACAAAATGTATTTGTTGAAAACGCTTTAGAAACTTCTAATGCTATTACAGCCAACATGATCGATGGAGTGAGGTAGGGATATGCACATCCATCGATGCATAGAGTATGGAGGAATTTTGTCAAATAACTCCATTACTTAAACAGAAGCTAGGGCAGCCTTTGCATAGCTAGAGGAGCTCGATGGGGAGTACCAACAATATAGGCCAAAGAGATAAAGAGTTGCATAGCACACAAACTTGTTTAGAAGGAACCTCCAAATAAGTGTGATCTTTTGAAATGCCATGGGGCATGCACCAGAGCATATACAAAGTGAGTTTCCTAAAAATATTTTAGAAACTCCCAAGCAAATGCATTTTCCAGTGCCAACAATAGGAATGGAGGAGGCTCGATAGTTTATCTTGAAGTTCATTGATTGAACAGCATCTAAATAAAATGGACTATAGAAAAGTCTCTAAGATCGTATACTGCAAATGTAGGGCACAGCTATTGTGTCAAAATTATGCTAATGAATGCTTGGTGCAACATAGACAAGGTAGATGAACTCTTAAAAAAATCTTAGAACACCTCCATGGAATGCCATCACCAATTGAAGGGGTCAATTCGATGATTACAAAGGGAAGTTATGCCAGTCACTAGCAGAAGTGTGACAGACATGGAGAAGAATTTGTCAAAAATGCTTTAGAATCTTTCAGGAAAATGTATATTGGTTGGCATGTTAAAGAATAGGGGAGCGATGCCTTTGGTGCCAGTTTATGAAGGCAAGTAGGGATCGATTTTTTGAAAAGTCCTTAATTAGTGACTTTCATACAAATGCAATTGGTAGAGGTTAAGCTCGATGCCGCCACTGTGCTAGATGAAGCAAAGTCTGAACGCTACACTACAAGAGCAATACACAACAAAATATGCCACCTACAATGGAAGGATCCAACATCACAGGAAACATCTTGTTGGTTGCTCGACATGTGAATGCATCCATTGCAATGAAAATGTAATGAAAATCTTTGCAGAGTTTCCTATGCCGCCATTGGAGAACCAGTAAAATATTTGTGAATGGGAGAAGTTAAGGTATATAGAGTGGGAGGTCACCATGGTAGTGAAAGGTTGCAGAGGATACGATGAAAAGTTACGAAAAAAATGTGAAGAGGAGGGCAACGAAGATTGACAGCTCAAAATAAAGATGAGATAGTGAAGACAAATCAAAACCCTACCCTGTTGGCTCTCCTAAAAAAGATGCACACTAATTAATTCCCGTGAGACTGGCGAGATGAGGCCATGTGGATGTGGCGGGTCCAAGAAAAGCCTTCTTGAATGGGTGTAGTTCCATTTTTCCCAATGAAATTTCAAAATCAAGTAAAGTCTAAAGGTCAAATATTTAACTATTAGGTGGGCTCGGCACAGGTGATGATTTTTTAAGTAGCCCGATGAAATTTTCAAAGGCCAATGCATTGAAATTGTAAAATATGAGTGTTCCCATTAAATAAGGAGTGTAAATACTTTAAGAAACATGTTTTCTTAAGTATTTAAATGTGAAACAAAAAGGGGTATGGATAAAATATTTTACCCAAGGAGATTTTAAAAGTCCCATTTTTTAAAGGCAAATATTTTAGTGTGAAGGGTGTAAAAGCATGGAGAAAATGTTTATTGCTTGGACAAATAAAATAGGGACTCACAGGTAAAATAAACTTTTTCCCAGTGTAGTGATTTTTCTTTAAAAGAGGGTCTTTACCATTTTAAATGGTAAAGTAAAGAATGCACGGGAGTAGTGTGAAAAGGAGTAAACAGTCTTTGCTGGAGAAGAGTAAATATTTTACTCAGTAAGTGGAATATATTCACTAAAATACAAATGGGTGAAATATTTCAAATACACGAGTAAAGTTGTGTGCAACATTGTGAAAGCAAAATATTTTATGTGATGGAGAATAAATAAGTGCAATTTTTTAAATGGCACGTGAAAATGAAGGCATGGAAAATAATTTTAATTTTGTCCAAAAGGCTATTATCTAAAGTTGAAAAGCTTTAATATTTGAATGTGCAAATATAATGTGTTGGTGCAACAAAGAGCAGAAACAGAGTTTTCACGGGCAAAGATTATTTTCTCCACAGTTGGGTAAATGATGCATATTTTCACTAAGGAGTGAAATTTTCTGTTGAAAATTAGTTTGCAAAGGAAGAATTGAGAGGAAAAGTTTGTTGCTAGGAAGAGAGATTAGAGAAGCTTTGCATTTTTCTAATTGAATGGTGGATGGAGCTGTTAGATGTCTTCAATAGATCTTCTTTTGGAGCTTTTTGTTCTTCTATTCTCAATTGTAAAGGGTTTTGAGGTTTTGAATTCTTGTGTGGGTTGGGTATATAGAAAATGTTGATTTCAACTCATGAATTGAGTCTGTAAATCTATAGTTGTTGATTTCATGAGTAAATATCAACTAGTTTGTGCAAGTAAATCAAGAATGTCATCAAATTGTCTCTAGATTTGTACATTTTAAGTCATATGAATTCAATAATACCAAGTATGTTTGAGTTTTTCATCTCAAATTTCCTAAGATTGTTTTGTCTATTTATGGTTTTGTTTCAATGAAATGGTTAAATACTTTGAACACATAATTGTGATTGTAAGTGTGCAAGTTGGATCTGAAAAGAAGAATTTGAGTGATAACAGAAGAGGATACGTTGGTGTAATACATTAACATTTGTAAATCCACTAGTTGAAGTCTATTTGTTGATGAATTCACTTTATGAATTTGATTCCATGGCCCAAAATTAGGCACTGATCTGTCAGTTAGCTTTATGCATCTCAAAAACAGGTTTAAATTCAAAATCATTATAAATCCATGTTGTTTGGTTAAGGTTTAGAGTTATGCTTCCTAATTGCTGAGTGAATGTTTATTTACCAAGAATGTAGCCAGTTTTGAGGTTTTTAATGCTTTCCTTAATGTATTTGAATTGGGAATTATCTGCTATAAAAAGAAATGTCTATGTATGAGTGAATTAATTTTTTAGGCATTGTATAGGTTGACCCACCTTGGTTCTGCAAAGCCAAAAGTGTAGAAGATTTTAGTCTTTGACTGAATCTTGTTAGTTGGCCAAATCCACCATTGAGTCTAATCATTAGAAAGTGGCTAGTCTATAGAATTCATTGGATTGTTCGATTTGGAACACCAACAGAATGGTGACTCTACTGGGGAGAATTTGAGAAAATTTTGATCAAAGAATCTAGCCTTAAGAGTCATAGCATAGAGTCAGTTATTTGTCATTCTAAATTTAGTTCAAATATTGAAGGATTTCAAACCTAGAGAAAGAATTTGTTGAGTTTACCTAAATATTTCATGATTTGTGGTGCTTTGCTAGTGAAAGGAACTTAGAATAATATTTATCTATTAAAGAACTTCATACTGCTTGAAGTTCAATCCTCTAAGAAGAGAGGTGGTGACTCTATCAAAAGAACCTGTTGAAGAGGTGAATTCAATTCCAGATCTACAATATTTCCAGAACAATTTGTAGTAGCTACAACATTTCTAGGTATTCTTCACCTTGGGTTTTGAAGAATTTGTGTATGAAAACCATATTTGAACTTCTTGGGAAAAACTTTGCTTCCCTATTGAATGAATTAGCACTAACAAAGGGAAAGGACAGTAATATTGAATTGGCACAATCTGATTTGTTGGATCTATTATATTTAATGCAATTGCAATTCCATTGAAATAATTTTGTCTAGTGCTCAAATATTTGTTAGTGCGGATGGTTAGAATGCATTTGTATATCTTAGGGATTTTCATCCATTTGCACTATCATATGTTTCAAGTCTAGGTTATTACCATGTTAAAAATTGTCATTGATGTCCATAAGTCAGTCATGATTGTGATTATACACAATTAGTTGAGCCTTGATTTGCATATATCCATGGATCATCAAGGTAAAATAGCCATACATGTAGACATCTTGATGCAGCTTGCCAAGAAGTGTCTAAAGTCTGATAAACCTCAAACAATTGATACCCCAAAGTATAGGAACCCAAGAGTGCATGCGCATAAGATAAGGCCAAAATGGAAAGTTGTGTTTGAAAGGGGACTTAAAGAGATGGATAAAATACACCAAATGTTTCAAAAATCCTAGTTAAGAGACAATCACTTTATGTCTACTTGCCAAGTTAATGCACCTTTTTTCAATTCCTTTGATCCATTGTATGCTCAATTAGATTTGTCATGGGTTGATTACAAGGTTGAAATTATGTCAGCTCAAGTATATAAGAAGATGCCTATATTTCATGGATACAATGTTTGTGAAGGAGATACACATGTCCAAAAAAATTCCAGCTTCATGGAGAAACATTCATTTGTATATTAGGATATGTGGATGAGATTCTTTGTCAAATCCCTTGAAGCAAGAGCTTGGGACTGGTACTTGAGTTTTTCTGAGAAGTCATTTCATTGTTGGGATAAACTAGTGGCTGCCTATAGAGAAGAATTTGCAAGAGGTCCTTTTGAATTTGTCACGAGGTTAAAGGAGATTTAAAAGAAAAATGAAGAGTCAAACATTGATTTCAAACACAAATTTATTGCTGCTCTTTCACTAATCCCAGAAAGTTTTAGACCTAGTACTCTAGATTGTATTCATATGTATTTTGAAGCCTTTGAAGAAGGATCTAGTGCATTGTTGAAATATTTTAGAATATCTAATATGCAAATGGCTTACACATTTCTAGATAATTTGGAGAAGCAAAGGAATAAATATGTGAAAATTTTGTTGTTTTCACTTATGGGTAAACATGTTGATGAAATCAATAGCTATGTGAATGAAAATAATCAAATCTTTTTAAACAAATGCATACTTGAGAAGGTAAAAGATAAGGATGATGCATCACTAGGTGATGATGAAGTTATCTTTGAACAACATGCAAAGGAAATGTACCCAGCTGAAAATTGCAGCCATGATGATGAAAGATATGATGAAAGAAATGAAACATTTGAATTTTCTTGTATCTCTTTTGCAAATGAAAAAATAGAGAGCACATTTTTTGTAGCAATTGAAGGCTGCAATAATGCAGATGACTCCCTAAATGATCATCTAACCTCAAAATGTGTGGATGATACTTTCCCCTCAAGCAATCAGTGTGATGTTGCAAAGAACAATGGGGTTCCAAGTTTTTTGAGCCAAGAACCTAATGAGGGATATGAGTTGGATTTACTCTTTGAAGAGGAGATATGTGATTAGCAGTGTTATGATGTAATTGATCATGTCAATTCTACATGTGTTGAAAGTAGCTTGGATGAAAGTCTCCATGATGAGACATTGGAGTTTTCTGATTTGGGGAGTGCTCTTCAAGATGTCAATGTATCAGTTGCAAGTGATGAAATGAATTTTAGTTAGCAAGATCAACCACAAGTAGCAGCAATCAAGAAACCATTGATGGTTTTTAGTTTGATAGTGAAAATTCTTATGCCTATCCTCAAAAGGATGTAAATGACAAACTAAAGGAAGGCATCTAGTCCAATGCTGAAATGTAGAATGATGTAGATTGTTGTTATGAGAGCCCAGAAGTTAGCAAGAATGAACAATTGGACAACCTATTCTCTATGATGGGTTGTGACCAAGCTTCTGACAAGGTTGTTAGTAGTTCAATCTCCTATGATTTGGGAGATTCAGTTTATGATCAGTCCATTAAGTTTTCAGACTTTGAAGAGGATGACACCTTGATATATCTTGATCTACAATTTGATGATGCATTCAGCTCTAGTGTAGGTCAAGGAGAGCAAGTGGTTGAAAGAACAGATCAGAGTAGTGATCTATTGAGCATTGAACAAATTTTAGATCTATTGACCATTGAATATCAGAAATGTGCACATATAGATAACTCTCAGTTGTTTTGTGTTGCTCCTATTGACTTTGACATTGATGATGGTCTTCAAGATGTAAGGTATGATGCATTTTTTTTATTCACCTTCCAATGATGAACCAGCTGATCATGAGGATGATAATGTGAATGAAGACAAGGATCTATTTGATGGTAGTGATGACTATATGATGAGTATGACAGTGTGCATGATGATGCAAACTCAGAAATCTATTTTGATGAGTTTGAAGCAGCATATGACCATGAGGATTACAGATCTAATGAGCCTAGTCATGATTCTTTGAATGCGAATATGAATGTTGATTTCAATGAGAAATCAAATTGTCTTTCTAAACCAGAATTTCCCATTGTTGAGCAAGCTTGGGATGTTGAAAGTATTGATACCTTATGTTCAGAGGATGACAAGGTGACTACAGATGAGGACAAGTCAGAAATATTTGATGACTCTCAGTACCAACATGATGGAGAATAGTTACAAATTGTACCAATGCATGAGTGTATCTCTTTGTGTACACTCACAGACAGTTTGCATGATGAGAAAGATCTTTTTTTGGAAGAAGTTTTTACAAAGTGTGGCAATGTGCAAAGTATTGAAGAACATTGTTTCCAGCTTGAGAATGACTTATATGATGACTATAATAAGTTGTTGCCACATGATAATTAGTATTTTGAAAGTATGTCTAACTTTTAGATGCATAAAGATTGTGAATATGTTGATAATGTTGTATATGATTGTCTGTTAGGAGGTACCAACATGTTTAATCAGGCAAATGGTTGTAATCAAGTTGTCGTATGGTCTTGATCACCATTTTCAAATGTTGCCACTTGATAAAAAATAAAAAAATGGAGAGTAGAAGTGGTGTGGCCTATTTGATTTGGTTGCCACTTGATGACAAAGCTAAATAGAGAGCAAGTTTTCACTTGCACAAAGGTAGCATGATGCTTGTGTTTGCACAAATGCAGTCACCCATATTGTTGTGGTTTGAAAGAGGCAAGAATGAGTTGAGGGAGATTAGCTCTTTTTATAGAATTTTGTTTGACAGAGGTAAATGTTGACTCCCATTTTTCATTTGGTGGCTTGGGGTCACCAAATGAAGTTGAAAAGATAATTGAATAAAGGAGCAATTTGAGAGCACTCAATGGACTCAGTATTTGGTCTACTCCCCAGAGATCAGGATTCTTGCTATGCCCATAGGGTGCATACATCCCTAGTTGGATCCACTTATGGCACTCTCAAATTATGCAAATTTGAAGTGCCCATTTCAAAAAAATTCCTCTACACTTTCGGAAATGCACCTAAGAAATCTACCCAAGTGACCTACTTTGGAGGGTTGCATTTCAGAGCCAGTTGATTTTCATGAAAAATACACTTGTAGACCCACTCATGTGACATATGTGAACATGCATGTCAATTTTCAGCTTCCCACAATGATTTTTTTCAAGGTTTTGAAGAGAGAAGATGGAGGGTTTTGGCACTTTTCTATTGTTTGCAAACTTTCAATTTTGCAAAGTAGCCTCCTGTTCGCACTTGCATTTTGCAATTGGATGATTTTCAAGTCAAAATTATTATTTCTCTCCATTATCCATACCAAAGTGTACTTCCATGTCATATTTTAGAGCCCCATGATTTGATTTGTTATTTTTAACAAATCAAAACCAAATGCAATTTCTTCAGTTTTGCATCTGCATTTTTGACAGTGTTTCAAGGTCAACTTTGACCTTCAATATCTCATGCAAAATGATGATTTAAGAAAATTTATCTTGTACATGTGCTCACTGTACCAAAATGATCTACTATGTCCAGTGGCAGCTCGCCAGGAGTTGATTTGGTATTTTTCAAGGAGGTGATTTCATGAGTTTTAATTGGTTGTAAACAAGTTGCAAAAAGTTCAACTGAGCAACTTTGACAGTGAATAACTTTTGCCTCATGAGTTGGTTGTCTTTTTCACTCTATTCTTGGACCAAATTTCTACATGCCTGTAAGTTTTCATGACTCCAAGAGGCTGTTTGACCACTTTCCCAAGCCAATTCCAAAGCTCACTTGGCCAATTTGGCCCACTATTCAAACGTTTCAGAAAGCAAGTTTTAGTGATAACCCAGTTCATTTTTTAGCTTCAAAAGCACTCAAAAGTTGTCCCAGGTCAATTCAAGGGAAAACATTTTTGAAAACAAAAAAAATTAAGCGGGTCCAAGAGGGGACCCAACATATGCTCATACTCATAATGATAAAAGTGGTAATGTTGTTGATTATAATTCTCTTAGGGCTATATATATGATTCAAACAAGGATGAAACATTTGAAATTGAAGAAGTATAATCTTCAAATTGAGATACTTTTTATAATGATGATTAAAACTATGTCAAGTATCCAGGTGTTGTGTCACCAATGAAGACTCTAATACGTTTTAACTAAGAGAAGGTGGTGTTTCACTTGGGTCACCATGAAAGAATGTCAACACTTTCTAATTTTGCTTGGTTGTTTAAAAGGTTATATGATACTGAAGGATGACTATTAAAATGAGAATGTTTTTCAAAGTTTCTTGGTTGAATTTGTGCACTTTATTTGTAGCCATAACTAAAATATTGAATCAGATATGCGGGTTGCACTCAAGAAGGGTAAACATTCATCAAATGTTTTGTGAGGATCTTTGGAAAACTTTTACATATAGTTTATTAGGTCACAACTTCCTCAAGAGCCAAAACCACCTACCTATTTCACACTACAATGTATGTCTTGAAAGAAATAAGCAACAAAGAGTCATCTCACAGGTATTAAGATGATATTACAAAACAGTGAATCATGGATAATAAGGGTGCCATTGTCCAAGCTAAAAAGGAGGTCGAGCCTTATTCCATAGATTGTTGGCACCAAGATAAGGCCGACGTAGGATGTAAATTTGGCATGCACCAATTTATAGGGAATGAAGAGATCATAATACTTAATCACCATGCCAAGATAGAAATGAAAAGGGTTCCATCAAACAGCTTGAGCTACTGAGGAATGCATTGAAGTGTTTTGAGCTTCATTTTGAGCATTGGCACTTAGAATTTGGACTAGCTCAAGACTTGTGTTAGAGAGGGTTAGCACTAACTATGACATGTTAGTAAATCAAGTCGCCATTGGACTAGCTAAGAAAAGGGTCAAGCTAATATTGCAAATAAAGTTTTAACACAACAGGGGAAAAGGTTGATGGAGGGCCTGATTAAGGACATCACCATGAGAAATGAAGAGGTCGACCTTGAAGGATATATAAAAAATGTATTTGTTGAAAACGCTATAGAAACTTCTAAGGAAAATGCAGCCAACATGCTCGATGGAGTGAGACAGGGATATGCACATCCATCAATGCATAGAGTATGGAGGAATTTTGTCAAATAACTCCATTACTTAAAAAGAAGCCAAGGTAGCCTCTTTGTAGTTGGAGGAGCTCAATGGGGAGTACCAACAATATAGGCCAAAGAGATAAAGAGTTGTACGGCATGCAAAAACTTGTTTAGAAGGAACATCCAAATAAGTGTGATCTTTTGGAATGCCATGGGGCATGCACCAGAGCATATAAAAAGTGAGTTTCTTGAAAATACTTTAGAAACTCCCAAGAGAATGCATTTTCCAACGCCAACAATAGGAATGGAGGAGGCTTGATAGCTGGTCTTGAAGGTCATTGATTGAACAGCATGTAAACAAAATGGACTATAGAAAAGTCTCTAAGAACTTATACTACAAATGAAGGGCATGGTTTTTGTGTCAAAATTATGTCAGTGAATGCTTGGCATAGCATAGACAAGGCAGATGAACTCTTAAAAAAGTCTTAGAAGGCCTCCACGAAATGCCCTCATCAGTTGAAGGGGTCAATTTGATGATTACAAAGGGAAGTTCTGCCAGCCACCAATAGAAGTGTGACAGACATGGAGAGGAATTTGTTGAAAACACTTTAGAACCTTTCAAGCAAATGTATTTTCTTTAGCGTGTTAAAGAATAGGGGAGCAATGCCTTTGGAGCTAGTTTATGAAGGAAATTAGGGATCAGGTTTCTTGAAAAGTCCTCAGTGACTTTCAAAAAAATGCAATTGGTAGAGGTTAAGCTTGATGCCGCTAGTGTGACAGATGAAGCAAAGCCTAAATGATGCACTACAAGAGCTATACATAGTAAATGATGCCACTTCCAATGGAAGGATCCAACATTATAGGAAACATCTTGTTGGTTGCTCAACATGTGAATGCATCCATTGCAATGAAAATGTAACAAAAATCTCTGTAAAGTGTCTTGTGCCACCATTGGAGAACTAGTGAAATATTTGCAAATGCGAGAAGTTAGGGTGTATAGAGTGGGAGGTCACCATGGTAGTGAAAGGTTGCAGAGGATACGATGAAAAGTTAGGGAAAAAATGTGAAGAGAAGAGGGAAAAGAAGATCGATGGCTCAAAATAAAGATGAGACAATGAAGAAAAATCACAACCCTACCCCGCTGGCTCACCCAAAAAATATGCACACTAATTAATTCCTGCGAGACTCGCAAGATGAGGCCACATGGATGTGGCGGGTCTGGGCAAAGCCTTCTTGAATGGGTGTAGTTCCATTTTTCCTGATGAAATTTAAAAGCAAGTAAAGTATAAAGGCAAAATATTTAAATATTAGCTGGGCCCAGCATGGGTGATGATTTTTTAAGTGGCTCGATGAAATTTTCAAAGGCCAATGCATCAAAATTGTAAAAGATGAGTGTGCCCATTAAATAAGGAGTGTAAATACTTTAAGAAACATGTTTTCTTAAGTATTTAAATGTGAAACAAAAAGGGGTATGGATAAAATATTTTACCCAAGGAGATTTTAAAAGCCCCATTTTTTAAAGGAAAATATTTTATTGTGAAACATGTAAAACCATGGAGAAAATGTTTTATTGCTTGGACAAATAAAATAGGGACTCACAAGTAAAATAAACTTTTTCCCGTTGTAGCGATTTTTCTTTAAAAGGGGGTCTTTACCATTTTAAATGGTAAAGTAAAGAATGCACAGGAGTAGTGTGAAAAGGAGTAAATAGTCTTTGTTGGAGTAGAGTAAATATTTTACTCAATAAGTGAAATATATTCACTAAAATACAAATGTGTGAAATATTTCAACTGCATAGGTAAAGTTGTGTGCAGCATTGTGAAAGCAAAATATTTTATGTGTTGGAGAATAAACAAGTGCAATTTTTTAAATGGTACATGAAAATGAAGGCATGGAAAATAATTTTAATTTTTTTCCAAAAGGCTATTGTCTAAAGTTGAAAAGCTTTAATATTTGAATGTGCAAATATAATGTGTTGGTGCAACAAAGAGCAAAAACAGAGTTTTCACGGGCAAAGATTATTTTCTCCATAGTTGGGTAAATGATGCATATTTTCACTAAGAAGTGAAATTTTCTGTTGAAAATTGGTTTGCAAAGGTAGAATTAAGAGGCAAAGTTTGTTGTTGGGAAGAGAGATGAAAGAAGCTTTCCATTTTGTTGATTGAACGGTGGATGGAGCTGCTAGATGTCTTCAACAGATATTTTGGAGCTTTATGTTCTTCTATATCTTCTCTTCCATTCTTAGTTGTAAAGGGTTATGAAGTTTTGAATTATTGTGTGGAGCTGGGTATATAGAAAATGTTGAGTTCAAGTTATGAATTGAGTTTGTAAATCTATAATTGTTGATTTCATGAGTAAATATCAGTCAGTTTGTGCAAGTAAATCAAGAATGTCATCAAATCGTCTCCAAATTTGTACATTTTAAGTCATATGAATTCAATAATACCAAGTATGTTTGAGTTTTTCATCTCAAATTTCCTGAGATTGTTTTGTTTATTTATGGTTTTGTTACAATGAAATGGTTAAATACTTTGAACACATAATTGTGATTGTAAGTGTGCAAGTTGGATCTAATAAGAAGAATTTGAGTGATAAAAGAAGAGGATATGTTGGTGTAATACATTAACACTTGTAAATCCACTAGTTGAAGTTTGTTTGTGGATGAATTCACTTTATGAATTTGACTCCATGGCCCAGAATTATGCACTGATTTGTCATTTAGCTTTATGCATCTCAGAAACAAGTTTAAATTCAAAATCATTATAAATCCCTATTGTTTGGTTAAGGTTTAGTGTTCTGCTTCCCAATTGCTGAGTGAATGTTGATTTACTAATAATGTAGCCAGATTTGAGGTTGTCAATGCTTTCCTTAGTGTATTTGAATTAGGAATTATGTACTATAAAAATCAATGTCTGTGTATGAGTGAATTAAGTTTTTAGTCATTGTATAGGTTGACCTACCTTGGTTCTACAGAGCTAGAAGTGCAAAAGATTTCAGTCTTTGACTAAATCTTGTTAGTTGGCCAAATCCACCCTTGAGTCTAATCATTAGAAAGTGGCTAGTCTATAGGATTCATTGGATTGTTTTATTTGGAACACCAATAGGAGGACACATCATTCGATGGTTTTTTTTATTACAAGAATTTGATGTAACAATAATTGATAAACCAAGTAAAGATAATGTAGTGGCTAACATTTTATCCAGAATGGTTTAATAGGGATATAATGAACCAATGGAAGATGCATTTCCTGATGAACATTTATTTTCCATGTTTGTTCAATCACCTTGGTTTGCTGATATTGCTAATTATCTTGTAACTAGGAGATTTCCTTATTTTTCATCTAAGTAGTAAAAGAGACTAATTAAAGAAAGTTCTAGATTTGAATGGATTAATGTTGTTTAAAATGTGTCCAGATCATGTCATGAGAAGATGTGTACAAGAAATATATGTTTATGATATCTTGAAGGCATGTCATGATGAGCCAAGTGTAGGACATTATTCCATGGTGAGAACAATACATAAGATTTTTGGAGCAGGCTATTTCTAGCCAACAATGACTAAGGATGCAGCTCACTACATCAAGCATTGTGATCAATGTCAATGAATGGGAAGGCCTACATGTTCTATAGAATTTCTGGACACTTCAAACACAAGTTTCTTTGGAGCCATTTGAAAAATGGGGAATCAAATTTTTTGGTCCCATAGATCCACCATCAAAAGGAAATTGTTACATCCTTGTATGTACTGATTATGTTACTAAATGGGCAGAGGCCAAAGCATTACCAGCTACTAAAGAAGAAAGAGTTGCATATTTCTTATACAAAAACATTCTAAAGAGGTATGGAGCACCTATAACACTTGTATCAAATCAAGGACCACAATTTATGTCTTTAATGCTTCTGGAATTTCTTCAAAAATATCAAGTTCAACATAGAAAGTCATCATCATACCATCCTCAAGCAAATGGGTAGGTGGAGGTGACTAATAGAGAACTAGAGAACATACTCACAAAGATAGTTTCATCATGAAAGAGTGATTGGTTTGATAGATTGACAGAGGTTGTATGGGCATACAATACAACTTGGAAAACAACAATAAGTTTTTCTCCATATGAGTTAGTTTATGGGAAGATGCCTATTCTTCCTATAGAATTTGAACTTGAAAGACTTAGAACAACTTTAAATGTGGGTATAAATCTAAATGAAGCAAATAAAAATAGAGTGTTGCAATTGAATAGGTTAGATGAAATGAGGATGGAAGCTTTGCATCAAATGGAGATCATTCAAAATCAAAGGAGACAAGTGGCATGAAAAGAATATTTGCAATAAACATTTTTACTGTAGGAGATTGGGCATTATTGTTTGATACATAGTTTCAAGAATTCAAAGGGAAGTTGCATACCAGATGGCTTGGACCATATAAATTCAATAATTCTTCGATAATGGAGTTGTCCAATTAACACCTATTGATAGAGAAAAGAAGAAAATGTTGGTAAATGGATACAAGATTAGGCTTTATCATAAACCAACAACAAAGGAAGAGTTTACAACTGAACTTCAATCAAGGATAGAACATTTTACCAAGGAATATTTTTCTTCTTTAGGTGAAGTGCCTTGTTCTTAATATTGTTCGATTTCCATGAATAAAGAGGGTAAATTGAAAACCAAAAATCGCAATTTACCTTCTGAAAAATGATTCAAAAAAAAAAAAGATTTTTCCTAATCTTCTTGTCTCTTGTAGGTATAGGTTTGGATAGGTTCTGATGGCCCCTCACAAAACTAGAAAGATCTTGATGGGCTCCTAATCGCATCATAAATCAATTCTTTAATGAAATCATTGATTAAATGTTCAAATTAATTCAACTCTCGATAGCTCCTAATTGCTCTTGATTGGTTGTTCTTGGTGTACAAAGAAGAATTAATGCATCATTTGAAGCTTTCAGCTTCATTATTTTGCTAACTTGTTTGTTCAATGTGCACATATAGGTTCATTTGATATTCTAAATTTTCATGATTTGACATTATAGCATGTGGAAGAAAGTGGGCTCCCACAAGGGTTGAGCCCAACATGCTAGATATGAGTGAAAAGCATTACATTTATTAACTATAATTAAATGCACTATATAATCTAGCAAACTCTGACAAATTATGATCATGTTTTAAAATTGCAATGATTATTCTAGCTTACTCTATCATCATATATACCATCTATCAACATCGATATCATTTCACATGAGAGGTAAGCGTTTATACGATTTACTTATCTTCAAAAGTTTAAATGCATTAAATTATGTGTCATAAAGTTGTTATAGAATTCATATCATCATGTTAAACACCAAGTTTAATTTATTAAGCAATTTAAATATGAGGTAACATTACTTGCTCAGTTTTCAAGTACTGATATGAAGTGATGTTTAAAGCCAAAAGCTAATTGTACGACAAGACCAATGAATGTACTTCCGTCACATTTCGTCAACAAATTTTAAAAGAATTTGGTTGGCGAGAAGTTTCAAGTGTGCGAATTGTACTCTAGTTTAATTGAACATAATGGTGAGTAAAGGGCATTTAATGCCCAAGTATAGGAGCAGTTATGAATTATTTCATATTCATTTAGCAAAGAGGAAAAAAACCCATTGTCATTTCTACAATATCACCTTTTTCTACATTTTCTCCTGATTGAATATTGTTCCTGAATTTCTCAAGTTCTCAATCTGTAAAAATGGGTTACAAGAGAATGGTTGAGCCAAAGGAGGTTATAATAGACAATGAAACTAGAAGATGGTTGCAGCAAGCTGGTTGGTTGGACCTCATTCTTAAATATGAAGGATATGAATGGGATGTAATTCAAGAATTTGTAAGAAATGTCCACATCAACTTCACAATAGTGAGAGGAGAAGCTATTTAGGTATCCATGACTATAATTAGCGCATTGTCTAGAATCCCAGTTGAAGGAAAAATTGTGAAGCAAGGTCAACATGATTTAAATGAGCTTCTAGAAATGTTCCATGTTGACCAAAACCTCTGCCTATTTTCTAGATTCACAAAGGAAAAAATAAGGTCATTGATAGAGGAAGTCTCCAGAAGCCCTAGTCGTCAAATGAAATACTTTACCTACGAGGGCTAGTTTGCTATAGTTTTGGGACCAGCTCTTCGGCTATTGATTCATATATATTCATCATGGAGAAGCTAAGCCAAAGGTAAGAGTAAATTTTCCTGCATTTTTTTTCTCAAATCAATGACATGGCGATGAAATGTAAAGAAAAGGAGAGTAGGATAACACACCACAGGTTAATGCATTTAATTGTTAAGCATCATATTATGCAAAAACCAAATGGTGAGGAAAAATGGAGATAATTCTTGATCAATACTAAGGGTGAAAGTTTAGGAAAATATAAAACACCCATAACCAGAACTTTGAAAGTAGAAAAGAAAAGGAGCTCAGAGAAAGTTAGGGAAAAACCTTTAGGGAGGCCTCTAAAACAAGACTCTGAGGAAGTTGAACCTTCTAGAAAAAGAAAAGGAAAAGAAATGAAAACCTTAGAGGAATATGAGCTGAAGAAGGAAGTAGTAAAAAGAAGAAAGGGTTGAGAAGAAAGAAAAACTAAAGAAAAGAAAACAAGATGAAAAACTTGAAAAACCTGAGGAGAAAAAGAAATTGAAGAGAGGAAGAAAAAAGAAAACTCAAAAATCTCCTCTTGTATTTCAAGTCAAGGAATCTAAGGCAAAAGAACTTGAAAAAGGAAAGGAAGGTTCTCAATCACGAAGAAACAACTCCCCAAGAATTATTTTCCAATTCTCCTGTTAGAGAAACTTCTATTCCAAGCCCTACTTTTCAAGAAGGAAGCCATTTTTCTGCTCAAGAATCTCCTATTGAACCCCCTATTGTTCCCACTATTATAGGTGAAGAAGAAGTTGATCCCCAAATTCATAATGTTACCCATGGTTCTCCAACTCAACTTGGAGAACAAACAAAGGAACCATTTATCCATAGAGAGGGAAAATATCCCTTAGAGCAACAGGAAGAGCCCAATGATAATTTAAATTAGAGAAAAGAAGAAAAAGAGGTTCAATTTGTATTGAAATTGTCAAGGTTGGAAAGAGAAATACAAGAATTTAAAATGCAAAACATGATATTGGAAATGAAATTGAAACAAAAGGATGAAGAAATTTCAAATTCTAAAATAGAGGTAGAAAAACTAAAATCACAATTGAAATAGGACATAGCCTAGTTGTTAACCCAACTAGAAAATGCTAAGGAAACCCTAGAAAAATTTAATGAAGAATGTACATAGAAAGATGAAGAAATTCAAAGATTGAAGGAAGAAATGGAAAGAAGGTAGCGAGTAGCTCCTAAAAGGAAAGAACCAAATCAGACAATATTCTCATCTTCTAGATTACTTGGTTTACCTCCACCAGAGAAAAAACCATGGGAAAAATCCACAGGCCCAAGGTATCTTTCCCTTACTACCATGAAATACAAACAACTCAATGAACAGCTTCAAAATAAGATAGAAGAAGTTACCAAAGAAAAAGATGAAGTAGAAAAAAGGGTAACTGAAGCTATGGACATAGCCTTTGCACTAGTAGCAACCAAGAAACCTTTAGGGATGTATGGTTTACTTCTTAGAGAGTTGAACATTTTGAAATGGAAATTAAATCAACTTGTGTTGAAGAGGCCTATTGATTTTAGGACTGACAATTATTTTCTTCAATCATATTTTAAAAGTCATCCAAGTATTCAAAATTAGATGTGTGAATTTTACCAACATGCTTTCATTATGGGAGATATAGATGATTCTCTCATTAACATTTATGTTGGGGAGTTCCAAATTAGATCATTTATTTTTTTGTTGTAGAATCAAATTGAATGGACGAAAATAATGGGAGAATATAGGGAAGAACAAAAAAAAAGTGGTCTTCTAATGAGAGGAGAGACTCTAATGCAATGGAATATATTAAGAAATTTAGATCGGTGGCCAAACTCAATGATGTTGTGCCCATTTATGTGTCTAACTTATTGAAGGTTATTGCATATTTTCAAGATGAGGAAGGTAGATTAACTTCATTAGCTCATCAAGCATGCATTGAAATATTTAACTCCATTCCTGATCAATTAAAAAGAAGAGAGCCTATCAGTCCAAATAATATCAAATGGAGTTTGACAAGAGTGAGGCATGTGATCAGTTTGATACAACAACAGTAGGAATTTTGGATTGGGATGAGGTTCAAGATCCCCATCATTATTATGCCTACTCCAAAAATCAATGCACCTGAGAAGATACCAAAGGAAGTCTTGAAATCTTGGTATGAGAAACTGCAATAGAACCATGGCTTCACCAATAAACATGAGATAGTAGAACAATATAGAGGAGATGTCTTCGATTGTGCCTTGTGGATTGAGACTCTGAATAAACACATCCCTAGTGTAATCAATCTCTAACCATTAGGACATGGTTCTGATCAAGAGGGGGAGGATGATCAGGGCTCATAGAGAGGTCTCATATATTTTCTAAGTTTAACACTTGATACTTTATGTTTGGCTTAAAAACTTATGATATTATCTTTTATATGCTTCATTTATGAACTTAATTATGCATGAAGACTTAGAATATGAATGCTTTTATATAAATGCTTATTTTCTTTGAATACATAATTGAATGGCATTTAATGTGTGATTGTTTCATTATTATGTATATTTAACTCATGACTAGAAGAGTATTTATGGATAAGATGAAATGCTAACCATTTTTCCATTCAAATGAGATTGGAAGCTAACCTATAATGACTCAACAAGCTTCGACCAAGATACCTATCAGTTAAACAATAGTCAGCATTCCACCTCTACAGTTCTGTTCAACATCAACTGAAGATGATCATGAGACTTTCATGATTGTACTCCCTGTGCTCCAGAATATCTTTAATAATCTGGAGATTAGTTTGATTACCCTCTTTTCCCCACTTTTCAAATAAGAGAGGATATATATATCCAGTCTCAAATTAGTTAGGTAGAAGATTGTATTTGTTTCTAATTTTCAGTAAATTATGTTTCTCAGTTCTTCACTAAATATTTTGTACTTCGTCCCTCTTTGGGAAAATTCAATGGAATAAAAGAATAAATTGATCATTGTTGTTGTTAAGATCCCTCCAGAGGAAGAGCAAGGTCCTCTCTTCTGAAGTAAGGTGATCTTGTTAGTTAAATATTTCATCTTTATTATTGTTCTAAGTCAAAATTGTTTCATCAGTTTAAAGTTAGAATAAATCTTAAATCTAAATCTGCATTGTTGAAATCTTTGTTTTGATTACTGTGTTAATTAATTAGAATCCTTTCTACTTTAGTTTAGTTCACTTTCTAATTAATTCAATTGCAGTAGAATAGTTAGTTTAACATTGATAAATGGTTATGTTCTTAATGGAATATGCACAAAGTAGGAATTACTACTTGTTATATTGGATGAATGATAAATGGAGTAGTTTGCTTTAGAATTAGATTTCAATTTTGTTGATTAATTAGATTTTGAATTCAAGTAAATGTTAGATTCTCATTTTCTACAAGTTAGATTAAGTTTAATCATCCATTCCTCACAATCTAATCTAGCTTGGAATATGGCCCATCTATACATATTTTCTATTATGAAATAATTCATTTTTTTCATTTTGAGGCTTTAGAACAAGTAAGAAAGAAGTTAGAATAATAGTGTAGAATAGCATAGAGCCACTACTGATAAGGAAGGGACAACTCCAAACTGCTCCTGATAAAGCAAACCAAACAACAAACCCCCCCAAAAACCAATCCAACTCTTACCGCAGATAGTTTTATGTTGAGATTATGGATGCACAGGATCCCTGAAGTTGTAGTCTTCAATGGAGGGCCTTTTCCAGGAAAGATAATCAACCACAAAGAAAGTGTTGCAACTATAGAATGTTGAATAGAGATTCTATATTGATATGATTTGATATATTACAAATGAACAAAATAACTGATTATATAGGAAAGAGTAAAAACCTAAGATGCATGAGATGTTTCCAAGTGTTAAAATCACACTACATGTGACAACATGTGAACCCTATCTAGGAAATGATAAAAAGATAGAGATAAGTTCTAGAAGGACAACTCATCTTCTAGAAGGAATCTTATCTCCTACAAACAAGGAAGGGGGAATTACCCCATTATTAAATGATTTATCTAATTATGCAACCTAGGACTTAAAATATTACCTAAGTAAACTTATGCAAAGTGTAATTAAATACTTAATTACACAACACCCCTTGAGTTGACAATTAAAGATTAAGTGATTAGAGAATTGTGATAGCAATGACCCCTATTGATCAATCAAAAGGAATGTCGTCCACACAACCTACAACACTAATACCAAGGATTTGTTTAGAATGTTGAGTGTGTACTATATTAAACATTATTTGGGACATATTTTAATAAATTTTATAGGTAGTAATGGGAAAAATAATGTATTTATCATTTGTAGATTACAACAACTATAATACTAGTAAAAAAGTCAAGCAAATATCCATGTGATGGAATGGATCTTGATTTATTGGTCAAGAGTATTTATAATTTTTTTTCTTGATTCTTTTCTATCTCCATTTTCTTATTTTCTCTTCTTCTAGGTATATATATTTTATGAGCTCATCTTGAGCAAAAGAGGATGTATTTTCAAGTGAAATTCTACCCATTTTACAATAGTTCTATGTAAAATTGAGTTTAAAGGTGCATGTTTTATGTTATTTCAAACCTTATTTTCCTACATGAGTGTATTTTTCTTACCTCTTCTATTTACCATGTGTTTACTTTGATAAAAAAAAAATACTTTCATTTTCTTTTTTCATTCATTTTTTGTTAGAAAATATTTTCTTTTTGTTTTCTATATACACTTAAGTAGCCTTGGCCTCTATGTATGGGACTTATTGATCTATCTTGACTATTTTCTAACCTCATGAAGTATAATGATCATGCAAACATTTATTTATTCCTTGTCATTATCGTAGATGTGTCTCTTATCTCCACTAATTATTAAGCATGTGTTTGTAATCCATGTAACATTAAAAACTTTCCTTTTTTTGGCACATCATCAATGTATATTAGTATTTCCTTGTTTATATATTTCTCCATTTTCCCTTTTTCTCCACAAGTGGTAATTAGGAGCTCATTTCATATCATACAAGAAGCTATCCTTTTAACCCCAAACATCCTCATGTGTTTCAAGTTACAGCATTCGTAAGGCTTCTCATTGTTGTTCTCTATGCATGATATTGATAGTGTTAGTGTGAACAAGGTACATTACTTGGCTCATTTCACTTTAAGAACTATTCAAACCTAATTATTAAATCTTACTTAGATCACTTACTTTTTGTATCTCATATTATAGTATTAAGACAATTGTCATGATCTTAGTTTTTCTTAGGGTTTCATATAGAGTTTCATTCTTTCCTATATAGCAACACCATCTTATTGGCATTCCATTACCATATATTCTTAATTTTCTAGCAATATAGAAATTATTTTTCTATTGCATCTCTTTTGTGGAATATATTTGGTCTTGCTGGTTAGATTCATGCTCCTATGAGTTCTCCTATTTCTCCAACATGGTATCAAAGTATTGAATTAACAAACCCCTTCTCATTTTTTGATGTTTTTTCCAAAAAAATTATAGGGTGCCTCATAGAGAGAATGAATCTCACATTTATGCTCAAAAGACCCAAAAATCTATAAATCCATATATGGCCCTATAGGGTTTGGTGACAACAAAATTTATCTTTTTGTATGGTTAACTAGATTGCCATTGTATGGATCCATACAATCATATGAGTCCATACAGCTATTTGACCACCATTAACATAATTTCAATCACAATGCAAGTTCTTATAAATCTTTTTTTTATTTTTAAAATGTTTCATGTTGTTCTATACATTGTACCCATTTCATTTTGAGAAACCTTTATAGTACCCTTTAACCCTTCAATTTTGTTAATAATAAATTTTTAAAAAAACTCTACCCTTTGCCTTCCCATATCTTTGCCCTATCATGACATGGACAATAGTCCCATCAGTTTTAAATCAATTAAGGGGTATAGTACCTTAGGGTACTACCCCTACCACAAACTTAGTCATGGAAATGGTGGTGGTCACTTGGGACACACCTCCTTTAATAGGGGTGGCAAGGGGTTTAAACCCCCCAATTTAATTTCTTAGATTTTTTTTAAACATAAAATTTTTAAAATTGGTCTTACTACCTTCCCTACACACTATATTCAGAAACTTTTTTAATAGGTATGCTATATTTAGTGGCCTACTTGGAAATAACCTAAATCTTAGCTAAGCCTCCATATTTAGAAAATATTACATTTGGAAAAGGTATTTTTTACTAGTGACAATTAATTTTGGTAGATCTCCAAATTTGATGGTGATGCCATGAAGACATTAGCAAAAAAAATGGATTTCTTCCCCCCTTCACTATTGGTGGTTTATTTTTTTAAGCCCATTTCTAGAGGCTTTGATCTTGCACATAAGAGCTCCCTTTTTAGAGCATTTTTTTCAACATGGTAAAATTTTAAGTTCTTCACAATGGTGGATTATTTTTAGTTTGGGCCTCCATTTTTTTATATCTTAAGTTTTTTAAGTGATCTAACTATGTAATTCTCATTTTAGAAACTTTAAAGTGTCATATAGACTCCTTTTGGGTGCAAGTTTTTGAAAGTGCATATCTTTCTACATATTTTGTAATTGTTCCTTCTATTTTCTCTTATATTCTATAAGAATTGTATTTTTTAACATTTGATTAATTTTTTACATTATAAGTATCTATTGAATGCACTTATTTATTTGTAAATGCACTAAGATAAAGTGTCACATATTGTACATATATTTTGGAGATACATTATTTTGTGTCATTTTTTCACTTTTAATACTTTATAAAATACCATGGGGGGTTTGTTTTGCGCACCTTATTATTTGCAATCAGAACCTTGTCTATCTTCATGTGAGGGCGCCTTTTATTTTTGCATACCCTTTTTAGCTATAGGTATTATCTTGTGTATCTTCTGATATTTCTTTTTCACCTTCTTTCACTATATTGTGACACATAATTTTAATGGAACTATCATACCTCTTCCTTTTCAAAACTAGGGGATATCATATTGTTAGTGTTAATGCTTCCTTGGTTTCACTTTGGAGTGATTTTTTAATCTAATTTTTGTTCCTATATGCTAGGTGGACACAACAACTAATTATCCATGCATTTCAGTGAGCTAGAACACATACCATATAAACACTCTTGTATTCATGTTTATGCATGTGACCTTCCATCATCAATTGATTAGCAATTTTTAGATTTTTGGCACCTATATTTTTGACTTGTTAGATTATTTATTCATTGGTTGAGTAGTATCATTGGGGTCACTTATGTAGAATTATGTGTCTTTGTTCCTACTCTTTTTTGGACATATTTTGGAGCTTCTTTCTCCTCAGATTTTTTCTACCCTATAGGGTACATCTATTACATTTGTGAGTGTTCGTTGGGGCTCATATTGAGTCCTCCTTCCTCTACTTTTTCATTTTTTTCTCTCTTTTGGAGATGGGTTTTTCTTATGAGTTTTTCTCCTTTACTTTATTATGAGATATTTATGTTCACATGGGTACTGTAATGCCTCTCATGTTGTTGTCATTGTTTTGATACTCCTCTCATTTTTTGTTATGTATTGCGAGACTATGATGGTGACTGTTTCACCAATTTGACTAGTTGGTTGATAGTTTAGTTTTCTTGGATGATTATGATACTCTATTTGAATGTTTTTGATATGATGATACATGATATTTGGATCTAACTGGTTATGTCTACCATCTAATTGTAGTACTATGTTGTTATGCAATTGATTAGTTATTGCTTTATGATAATTATGATGATGTGTTACTAGTTGGAGTCTTCATGAGAGGATGGTGTAGCATCACTCATTCTCGAGCTCCCTACTATGTTGTGACTCCCTCTCACAGTGTGCTTGCAATTGGATATATATGTTGCTTGACATTTGGTTTGATGTAGGATGTAGGTACCAGACATCGACTCCACCTACACTGTCAGGTTTGAGTGTGCCCTATAAGCCCAATGGGTATGATGTGGAAAATGAAGTTGACAAGAAAGTTCCCTATCCTAGTTCGTCACCCTGTCATTGTGTTGATGATTTCATTTGATTGCAACCCCATTTTTGTCTTGGTTTAGTTCCATTTTGAGTCATTTATTTTGATTACTTAATTAACATTGTTTTAATTTAATGATATAGTTGTTCTCAGTATGTTCATTTTTTAATGTCATTCAAGTAACGTGTTAGTGTTCGAAGTTCACAAGTATTATGTGATTTAATTAAATTATCAATTATTAAGTGAACGTTGTTGATTAGTTAATTATTCAATTAGATTATTAAAAGAATGTTGTTAATTAATTATTGAATTAATTAGTTATGTTATAATGATCCAATTATTATTATTTTATTAAATGATGAATAATTAAATGAAATGTAATAGGATATTAATGTATTTATTAATAATGTTTATTTTTAAATTTAAATATAATGGATAATGAAGTATTGAATAAAATATATTAAATTGGACTTTTAAAATGGAAATCTTGAGATAACTTTAAATTTCAAAAAAAAAAAAGTAATTAAGTGAATTATATTTACAAAAGTATTTGTGGTTAACAATTATGATTTATTAAATTAAATAGTGTGATTTAATGTTTAAACGATAAAATAATAATTAAAGGTGAAAATTATTATCCTTAGATTTTAACAAATTAAATGCGGAAATTGTTAGGTTTCTAAACTAGATAAAAGTGTTAGGATTTACCAACAAATTGGAAATGAAGAAAAGAGGAAAATGACAAGTGCATGTGCATGCACACTCCTAAACTTGTCAGTTGTGTTGGTTTTGTTTTTGAAAACTGGGGATTTCTTTAATTAAGATGGGAATTTTGTGGGGAAGGAGGATTAGGGTTTTCAACAACAACAAAATTTATTCTGAATTATGATCTAGTAAAAAAAAATTGCTCTACAATTATCAATTAAAATTTAGATTTTGAAATATTGGAGGTGGTGCTTTCCTAGAGAACAAGACTAGAGGGCTACAAAAAAGCTTGTGATTGTGCAATTTCTCCAACATCAGAGCACAGGCCTCTAGGTTGGAATTCTTTGGGTTATTTTCTTCATTTTTTTGTAGCTTGTGGTTATTCACCCAATTTGTTGAATGCTGAATGTTTTGTAATTCAAATGAAACGACAATGTAAGCATGTTTTTTTATATTTGCATTTGAGTGGATTACTCGATTAATTCCAAGTCATTCTTGTTGTTTTACCTGGCTTTTAGTTGGGTGTTTATTAGAATTCATTTTTTTTCTTCCACCTAGCTTCACTCCATGTAAGGTATATATATATTTGATTCATTGCGTCTAAAACTTCAAGCTAGTATTCTCATTGTACCGATATCTTCTTGGCAATTGTTTTCTTTCCCTATGTTGTTTAGCACCTTTCAAATACAAGCTCCGTAGTTTTCCTTGCAGTTAAGCAGCCATCTACAGGTATGGCACCCAGAATTGTTATGTTTTGATCATGATTTAAATTGCATGTATGGCATCAGGTTTAACTTTCTTGCTCGCTGCCCAGCACTATTTAGGTTGAGTTGTGCCCTAGTATAAGCCTTTTTGGGACATTGTTAGCTGGAAAGATTAAAACTTATAAGTGTTTGTGCTACCTTGATTTCCAGCGCCCAGGTTAGTAGTTTTGTTCTGATTAAGTTTGAGACACATGGGTGAATTGGAGACTTTATTTTTGTTGTTGGTTGTAGATTTTCCCTTGTCCTCTGATGGTTGTGTCGAGGCTATGGCCGCGCCTCCTTAATTGGGGATTTCATTTAGTTTATTCTCTATTTTTTTGGTGGTTGTGCCTCTTATCCTCCTTATGTCGTACCCTACTTGTCTCTACTTGATTATTTTGTTTTCCTCATTCTAAATTAGCATCTTTATGTTGCCTGGGTTGTTGGTTCGATTTGTACATAGGTCGATTAAATAACAACAGCAGGTTTTATTATTTTTAAATGTAAAATGTTGTTATACAGCTATACCATTATCTCCTCTATTCATTTATAAATATGTAAGTATATATATATATATATTTGCTTATATTTGGTTTGAGTATGCTCATTGTTTTATGATAGCAAGTTAGACTAAAATTTTATGTATTTATATATATGTGTGTGTATAGGTAAATATATATGTTTATGTGTTTTAAGCAATTTGATGTTTTAAAATAGTAATTACTTTTATTTTAAATTAAATAAATGTATTTATATATGTGTGTGTGTGTGCTTTATATTCCCCAGCTTGAGAAATGTTTAAATGGAAATAATAATAATCAGAATTCTTATTTATATTCACATGTATATAATTGGATAATTTCTAAAGAAACTGAAATATATATATATATAGTTTTCATGTATTCAATTAGTGTATATTGGTTGTTTTATAACAGCAAATATTTTAAGTCAAATATATATATGTGTGTGTGTGTGTCTGTCTGTCTGTCTTTGTGTCTGTGTGTCTGTGTGTATGTGGGTTGGTAAAAGTAAATTGGTTGTATTAAAAATTAAGAGAAACTTGCGTATAAAATGTGTAAATAGATATCTTTAGATTTTTGTTTATAGCTTCTCTTTTTACTAAATTGAAATGTATATATAGGTAGTTTGCATGTATTCAGTTAATGTATGTTGGTTGTTTTATAATAACAAATAGTTTAAGTTAAATATATATGTTTGTGTGTGTGTGTGTGTGTGTGTGTTAGTAAAAGTAAATTGGTTGTATAAAAAAAAATTAAGAGAACTGTGCATATAAAATGTGTAAATAGATATCTTTAGATTTTTGTTTATAGTTTCTCTTTTTACTAAACTGAAATGTATATATAGGTAGTTTCATGTATTCAATTAGTGTATGTTGGTTTTTTTATAACAGAAAAGTAGTTTAAGTTTTATATATATATACATATTGTTAAGAGTAAATTAGCGGTATTAAAAATTAAGAGAAATTTGTGCATAAAATGTGTAATTAGATATTTTTAGATTTTTTTTATAATTTATTCTATTATAAATAAAAAATATAGTCATAAGTAATAGTTTCTTAATGGAAGTACAAATAAGATGATGAAATTGATGACTTAAAATGTTCTTTATAGTTTATCACTTGAATAAGTTAGCAAATTGATGGATTTTATAATGAGCATTTTAAATAGAATAAAATTGATTGTCTAGAATTTTTTTGGACACAATTATTTTGAGTGCATGGTGAGATGATAGATTGTTTGTAATGGTTCCTAGTTGGTTGTAAGTCCTCATATGTTATGTTCTTAATGAGGTGATTTTATGCTTAGTCATGTTTTGAGTATTTTGGGAACCCGCAATGTATAAGTTGCTCTCACTTGGCAGTTATGGGTAGATGGTTTTCAGGCTTCCAGAGGCAGTGGGAAAAATTGGAGTTATGTTGGTTTCCTCTCGGTTATTTCCTTGTGATTTTTTGGTCTTATTCCTATTTCGAGCTCTCATGGGTGTACCTTGTTTCATGGTTTTCTTGCCTTGGGTTACGGCTTGAAGCGATAAGATTTATGTCTCGCATATGTTCTTGGTTGTTGTGTTTTTAGTGCTTTACATATTTTGGTACACCCTTTATGTTGTGAGTTTTGTTTTGAGGCTATCAGGGAGAGTGGCTCTTCATGGGGGTTGGAGCACAAAGGAGCAGCCTAGGTAACCCATGGAAGAGTCTCCTTAACAAGTGATAACCTAATAAATTAACTAGTGGGTTGGGTAGGATCACACTAAACAATGTATAAGATGCCTCGCCCATGTCATTAGTGCTTTCAAGACTAAGGGTGGGCTAACAAGGCCATGGTCGGAAAGATCACTACCTCATCCTCATGAGAGGCTAGTGGTCCCACATGTGTCACCCTATGGGGCTAACGCCTAGTGAGAGGCAACCAAGATAACCATAGATGGGGGTCAGCGCCTATTGAGAGGTAGCTAGGATAACCCATGATAGGGTCGTTCGATGACACTCTCCTATAGTATCCCTTGTTATTTCCTTTGTGTACCTCTGGAAGCAGTTGTCTTGTAAGTAGTTATGTTGATGTTGTTGATATTCATGTTTCTTGTTACTCTTGTGTTATTGAGTCTTGTAGCCCTTTTGTATGACTATTCTTGGTTGTGGGTCTTTCTTGTCATCTTCTAGCATGGGGGTGGGCCTTCGGGTCCACGTGGTTGAGTGGAATGTGCTTTGTACCCCACTGGGTTCCTAGATGGTGTTCATGAAGCGCAAAGTTCATGTTGATGCAATTGACCCAGAGCTTCACCTCAGTTCAGTTGTACCATGTTTATTTTATTATTTCTCTTGTAATTGAAGTATCATTCCCACTATGTGTCAGAAAGCACGAATGTGCATATGTAATCTTGTAAATAATGTAAATTCTTGTTATCAATTCTGATTTGATCAATGTAATGTATATATGTATATATTCTCTTGATTATGTTATGCGTCACATATGGATACTTCTCATTTATGTAATGTCATGGATGGATGATTAATGTAATCTTAATTATTTATTATGATTTTGCAATGTAATCTCGTGATGTGGCAAATTTTGTTATGGAATGGGAATTGTGTTTAGTAATGTTGTCACGTGTACCCTAGAGGATGTAGTTGATATTGTGTATGTATAATTACACTACATTTATTGTATGTTAATGTACATCTTATGTTAGTTTACTTTAAAGAAAAAGAAAATTGTGTTGTAATTTTTTAGTCATAGTTGTCCTTTGGGGTTTGCGCGGTGGGGCGTTACAACTTGGTATTAGAGCCAGGCTTTGCAAACACTAGGTACTCTAGGTTAGTTATGCCCATTAGGTTAATCTTTATTCTTAACTCTTAATCTCACATGCTCCCCTTGTATGTTGTGCAAGAACATGCCTCGAGGTAGGGGTCATGGCCATGGAAGAGGCTGAGGTGGTGGCCACAGAGCCAAACAGCAAATTTCATTTTCTTCAAGCTCCCATGGTTCAGAACGTGAGGAACGTTGGAGTTCCCAAAACAATCTGAGAGATAGAGGACAAAACCCAAAGTAGCCGAGTCTAGAAGGAGGGCAGTTGCAACACCTAATTAAGGAGATTCTTGGTTTTTTAGGCCCTAGGCCAGAGGAGGAGCATCAGGTGGAGAGAGAAAGAGAGAGATCACCGAGGTGGAGAGAATTAACAGTAGAGTAGGATGTCGTAGTGACAACTCACTTGAGAGACCTATTGAGAGCACAACCTCCCACATTCAATGGTACTCGTGGAGGAATGGAGGTAGAAACATGGTTCATCAATCTAGACCGATGCTTTGCTATGCACCCCTATGGTAGTAATACTAAGGCTAGGTGTTCCATCATGCACCTCAGAGGCTTTGCATCCACTTGGTGGCATCTAGAAGAGAAAAAATTGCACCTAGACATCAGCATAGTGACTTGGGAGTTATTTATGGAGAGATTCAAGGCTCATTTCCTTTCATACCACTGGAGACAACACTGGGCAGATGAATTCCATGAGTTGAGCCAAATGGAAATGTTTGTCAAGTAGTACAAGCACCAGTTCTATGAGCTCAAGCAGTATGTGAGAATCGGCAACGATGAGGCTATGCTAGTATAGCACTTTGTCAAGGGCTTGAATGCCCAAATCAGTGGATGATTTTGGGTCTTTGAACCAAAGACGATGGAGGTAGCTATAGAAAAGGCTCATCTTGTGGAGGAAAACTTGGCCATGGCTTGGGGAGGCCACACAAGTGTTCAGATTGGTAGTGCACCTGCATCTGGTTTTGGTTCTCAAGGTGGGCAGCCTCAAGCTGCAAGTTCTTCTAGGAGTCTTCATGCACCCTCTAAGGGTGATTAGCAGCAATAGCAGTCATAGCCTAAGCACAAAAATTCTCAATCTCAACAGAGTGGTAGATCTTAGTCCAGAAGGAATCAAAATTGGCATCGAGCTCAGCAGGACCATTTTGAGTAGCCTACACAGTTCACAGTTGGCCCCCAGTCATAGTAGTTTTCAACAGTCTAATGCACCATTAGGTGGCAAAGGTTTTGGTTAGGGTATAGGTTGTTTCTCCTATGGTCAACAGGGACATATTTCTAGACAATGTCCACAAAGGAATACTATAAGTTTTAGTCAGAGGCCAACCGCTTCCGAGCCAATCTGGGCGATGCGGGAAAATCACACCAAGTTTTTGCGACGGTTGACAACCATCAAGCTAATCATCAGGGCACTGTGGTTGAGACATGAGGTGTGTTACAAGGCACTATTATTTCTATTCTATTTGATTTTGGTGCATCAAATTCATTTATTTCTCCTTCAGTAGTAGAGCATTGTAGACTGGTGGCAGCAAGGTAAGGCATTAAGTGGTAGGTTGAATTAGCCTCTAGGGAAAAGGTAGTAGTGCAATCACTCATTCAGGGTTGTAGTTTGAAAATTGGGTCACTAATGACTACAATGGACCTTCGAATCCTACCTCTTGGTTCCTATGATGTTGTTTTAGGTATGGATTGGATGAGTTCTCACTGAGCTATAATACATTGTCGCTGCAAGGCGGTGTGATGTGTAGATGATTTGGGTATTGAGGTTGAGATCGTTGGCATAAAAAGACCCATCTCATTATGGATTATTTATGCTATGCAGCTAAAGAGGTGTTTTTGTTAGGGTTTTTAGCTATTTGTTATGTCAATCAATGACTTGGATTTGGGAGAGAATCAAGAGGTGTCACTGGATGACTATCCTCTCCTTAAGGAGTTTGCAAATGTTTTTCCAAGTGAAATCTTGGGGATGCCACCAAAGCGTGAAATCGACTTCAAAATTGACCTTGTACCCAGAGCTAAGCCTATATCTTGGGTGCCATATCAAATGACAACATAGGAACTTTAGGAGCTTCATTTGTAATTGGAGGAGTTATTAGCAAAAGGTTTCATTTGTCCTAGTGCTTCCCTTGGGGAGCACCAATGATATTCTTGAAGAAGAAAGACAGTTCCCTCCATTTGTACATTGATTATAGACAGCTAAACAAAGTGATGGTGAAGAATGGGCACCCTTTGTTGAGAATTGACAATCTATTTGATCAAATAAAGGGGGCTAAGGTATTCTCAAAGATTGATCTCAAATTAGGATACCATCAATTTTGGATAGCCGAAGTAGATATACATAAAATATCATTTTGCACTCAGTACAAGCATTATGAATTCACTACTATGTCATTCGGGTTGACAAATGCACCATTAGTTTTCATGAGTCTAATGAATGGAGTCTTCTGAACCTACTTGGATAGTTTTGTTCTTGTGTTCCTTGATGATATCCTGATCTATTCGAAAACTATGGAGGAGCATGTGGAACATTTAATCTAGGTGTTGCAATGCTTGAGAGATAATCAGTTATATGCTAATCTGGTGAAGTGTGAGTTCTATAAGATTGAAGTGAAATACTTAGGTCACATCATCTCTGGAGAAGGTATCATTATGGATCCTTCAAAGATTCAAGCCATCATTGATTGGCCTACACCCATGAATGTTCCTAAGATTCACAGTTTTATGGGTTTGGTGAGTTGTTATCAGCGGTTTGTTCAGGGCTTTTCGAGGGTTGCACATATCATCACTTCTCTTTAGAGCAAAGGGAAGAAGTTTGTTTGGTTGAAGTAGTTCCAGTTAGCTTTCCAGACCCTTAAGGAAAAGTTGACCAAAGCACCGATTCTAGAAGTTCATGATCCTACTAGGGATTTTGTGGTGTGTACAGATGCTTCCTTGGAAGGCTTAAGAGTTTTCTTGACGCAAGAAGGTCATTTGATTGCATATGATTCCCACAAGCTCAAGGATCATGAGTTGAACTACCCCATGCATGATTTGGAGTTATCCGCTGTGGTTCATGCCCTTGTGAGATGGAGGCACTTTTTATTGGGGCATCAATTCTAGCTACATAGCGATCATCGCAGCTTACAATATATCTTTACGCAACCAAACCTGAATGTTAGGTAGAGGAGATGGATGGAATTTCTTTGCGAATATGATTTTGAGGTTAAGTACATCCAGGGCAAGGAAAACATAGTGGTAGATACTATGAGTCGACAGAGACATGAAATATGTACAGTAATGCTTGTTGTGGATTTGAGGAGCCATATCCTCGTAGCACTTTCTTCAAATAGCTAGTATTAGGAAGTGAAGTCAGAAATTGGGTCAAAGAGGGATCTGGAGGGAAATTTTGTTGTTTATTCGTTGGAATTTGATGGCCTTTTGCAGTATTTGATTTGTTTGTATGTACCTCCTACTGAGGGTCTTCATACTATAATCATGACTGAGGCACAACGAGCTCCCTATTCAGCACATCCAGGAGTCAAGAAGATGTATGCAGACCTTTGTTCACTATATTTTTGGGCTAGCATGAAGAGAGATATTGCAGAATTTGTGGCAAGATGTTTAGAATGTCAGAGAGTTAGGTTAGAACACTAGCATCCCACAGGTCTTTTACAGCCTCATCTCATTCCTGAATGGAAGTGGGATATCATATTGGTGGACTTTATTATCGAGTTGCCTATGACTTCTCATCGGCACGATGCTATCATGTTCACTATTGATAGGTTGACCAAGGTGGCACACTTCTACCATGTCTAATCATCTTACACTACTTCATCGGTAGCTAGAATATTCATGGAGGACATTTTTTGACTGCATGGAATTCCATGAAGGATTATTTTTGATAGAGATCCAATGTTCACTTCTGAATTGCAGACATCCTTGTAGCGTGCCTTGGGGACCTAGTTGAACTTCAATTCTACTTACCATATAGAAATAGATGGTCAAACTGAGAGGGTCAACCAGGTTCTTGAGGACACACTCTAAATGTACGTGATGGATCAATAGTCGCATTGGGAGGACTATTTGCATTTGGTGGAGTTTGATTACAACAATGGATATCACAACTCAATTAGTATGGCTCCCTTTCAAGCATTATATGGCCATCCTTGTCAGACCCAGTTGAGTTGGGACCGTCTTGAGGACAGAGTTTTGCTTGGACCCGAAATGCTTCAGGATATGGAACAGTAGGTAACTCGCATCAAAGAGCACTTAGTAGCAACTCAGGATAGGCAAAAGAAGTATGCAAATGAGCATAGGGTTGATCGTCAATTTGTTGTTGGAGATCGAGTTTTCCTATGAGTGTGTCTACAAAAGATTCCAATCCATTATGGGAAAGGCTCTAAGCTCACGCCTCATTTTTTGGGACCATTTGAGGTGTTGGAGAGAATTGGCCTTGTTTCTTATTGCCTAGCATTGCTACCCAATCTCTCGTGCATACACGATGTGTTTCATGTTTCTATACTTAGGCCCTATTATTTAGATGTATCTCACATACTTGATTGGAATGCACTACAGGTTGAGGATAGGCAACTAGCACTCGAGCCTGTGGTCATTCTTCAACACAAAAGGCTTGCTCTTAGGGGTAGAGAAATTGAGAAGGTGCGGGTCCAATGGGACCCTAATGATGAGACTTTGGCAATATGGGAGGATGCATCCCGCATTAGAGAGCCATTTCCTTTTTTTTTTTTTGGCTTCTAGGGGTAAGCCTAGATCTAGGGGGGATGTAATGCCTCTCATGTTGTTGTCATTGTTTTGTTGTGGGACTATGATGGTGATTGTTTCACCAGTTTGACTAGTTGGTTGATAGTTTAGTTTGCTTGGATGATTATGATACTTTATTCAGATATTTTTGATATGATGATACATGGTGTTTGGATCTAACTGGTTATGTTTACCATATAGTTGTAGTACTATGTTCTTATGTGATTGATTAGTTATTTTTTATGATAATTATGATGATGTGTTACTAATTGGAGTCTTGGTGAGAGATGGTGTAGCATCACTCATTCGCGAGTGCCATGCTATGTTGTGACTCCCTCTCATGGTGTGCTTTTGATTGGATATATATGTTGCTTGATGTTTGGTTTGATTAAGGATGCAAGTACCGGGCATCGACTCCACCTACACTGTGAGGTTTGAGTGTGCCCTATAAGCCCAATGGGTATGATGTTGAAACTGGAGTTGACAAGAAAGTTCCCCATCCTAGTCTATCACCTCGTTATTGTGCTAACGATATTGTCTGATTGCGACCCCATTTCAATTTGGTATAGTTCCATTTTGATTCGTTTATTTTGATTACTTAATTAACATTGTTTTAATTTAATGATAAGTTGTTATTCTCAATATGTTGATTTTTTAATGTCATTCAAGTAACGTGTTACTGTTTGAAGTTCACAAGTATTATGTGATTTAATTAAATTATGGATTATTAAGTGAACGTTGTTAATTAGTTAATTATTAAAAGAATGTCGTTAATTAATTATTGAATTAATTAGTTATGTTATAATGATTCAGTTATTATTATTTTACTAAACGATGAATAATTAAATGAAATGTAATAGAATATTAATGTATTTATTAATAATGTTTATTTTTAAATTTAAATATAATGGATAATGAAGTATTGAATAAAATATATTAAATTAGACCTTTTAAATGGAAATCTTGAGATAACTTTAAATTTAAAACAAAAAATTAAGTGAATTGTGTTTACAAAAGTATTTGTGGTTAACAATTATGATTTATTAAATTAAATAGTGTGATTTAATGTTTAAATGATAAAATAATGATTAAAGGTGAAAATTATTATTCTTAGATTTTAACCAATTAAATGCAGAAAGAGTTAGGTTTCTAAATTAGATACAAGCGTTAGGATTTACCAACAAGTAGAAAATGAAGAAAAGAGGCAAATGACAAGTGCATGTGCATGCACACTCAGAAACTTGCCAACTGTTTTGGTTTTGTTTTCAAAAACTAAGGAGGATTTATTTAATTAAGATAGGAATTTTGTTGGGAAGGAGGATTCGGATTTTCAACAAAAAAAATTTACTCTGAATTATGCTCTAGTAAAAAAAAAAATCGCTCTGCAATTATCGGTTAAAATTTAGATTTTGAAATATTGGAGGTGGTGCTTTCCTAAAGAACAAGACTTGAGGGCTGTGAAAAAGCTTGTGATTATGCAATTTCTCCAACATTAGAGCATAGGTCTCTAGGTTGGAATTCTTTGGGTTATTTTCTTTGTTTTTTTGTAGCTTATGGTTATTCACCCAATTTGTCAAATGCTAAATGTTTTGTGATTTGAATGAAAAGACAATGTAAGCATGTTCTTTTGATATTTTCATTGGAGTGGGTTACTCGATTACTTCCAATTCATTCCTATTGTTTTACCTGGATTTTAGTTGGGTGTTTATTAGAATTCATTTTTTTGTTACAAACATTTCTTTCTTTCTTTCATCTAGCTTCCAGCCATGTAAGGTATGTATATATATATATTGGATTTGTTGTGTCTGAAACTTCAAGCTAGTATTCTCATTGTACCAATATCTTCTTGGCAATCATTTTCTTTCCCTGTGTTTTTTAGTACCTTTCAAATACAAGCTCCACATTTTTCCTTGCAGTTAAGCAACCATCTGTAGGTATGGCACCCAAAATTGTGATGTTTTGATCATGATTTAAATTGCATGTATGGCATCAAGTTTAACTTTCTTGCTCGCTGCCAAGTGTTGTTTAGGTTGAGTCACACCCTAGTATAAGCCTTTTTGGTACGTTGTTAGATGGAAAGATTAAAAATTTTAAGTGTTTGTGCTACCTTGATTTCTAGTGCCCAGGTTAGTAATTTTGTTCTAATTAAGTTTGAGACACATGGGTGCATTAGAGACTTTATTTTTGTTGTTGGTTATATATTTTTCATTGTCCTCTAATGGTTGTGCCCAGGCTATGGTCATGCCTCCTTAATTGGGGGTTTCATTTAGTTTATTCTCTATTTTTTTTGGTGGATATGCCTCTTATCGTCCTTCTTATGTCGTACCTACTTATCTCTCCTTGATGATTTTGATTTCCTCATTCTAAATTAGCATCTTTATGTTGCCTAGGTTGTTGGTTTGATTTGTACATAGGTCAATTAAATAACAATAGCAAGTTTTATTATTTTAAAATTTAAAATGTTGTTATACAGTTGTACCATTATCTCCTCTATTCATTTATAAATATGTAAGTATATATATATTGGTTTAAGTATGCTTGTTGTTTTATGACAGCGAGTTAGACTGAAATTTTATGTATATATATAGGTAAATATATATGTTTATGTATTTTAAGCAATTTGATGTTTTAAAACAGTAATTACTTTTATTTTAAATTAAATATATGTATTTATACATGTGTGTGTGTGCTTTGTATTCTCCAGCTTGAGAAATGTTTAAATGGAAATAATAATAATAATCGGAATTCTTATTTATATTCGCATGTATATAATTGGATAATTTATGAAGAAACTGAAATATATATATAGTTTTCATGTATTCAGTTAGTGTATGTTGGTTGTTTTATAGTAGAAAATAGTTTAACTCAAATATGTGTGTGTGTGTGTGGATTGGTAAAAGTAAATTGGTTGTATTAAAAATTAAGAGAATCTTGCGTATAAAATGTGTAAATAGATATCTTTAGATTTTTGTTTACAACTTCTCTTTTTACTAAACTAAAATGTATATATAGGTAGTTTGCATGTATTCAGTTACGGTATGTTGGTTTTTTTATAATAACAAATAGTTTAAGTTAAATATATATATATGTGTGTGTTGGTAAAAGTAAATTGGTTGTATTAAAAAAATTAAGAGAAACGTCCGTATAAAATGTGTAAATAGATATTGTAGACACATAAAAATGTCCTAAGTCTGTGAGCATCATTTTTCTTGGTCGTTGTCCTTCGATAATTGAATAATTCTAATTATTCAATTATGTTTGATCATATTCCTCTATTAATTAAATAATTTTTAATTATTTAATTAATTCACATCCTCATCTTTATTCTATCTTGATCAATTAAAATTATTTAATTGTGTCACTAATTTCTCCCTCTTCTTCAATAGTTAAATAGATTATTATTTATTTAATTATTTTGTCATTTTTCATCTATAGTTAAATAATTACCATTAATTATTTATCTATTCATGGTCCTTTAATTCTTCTATAGTTAAATAATTATTAAAATTATTTAACTATCCCATGTCTAATTTTAATCTTTCCATTTAATTAAATTGATTAATTTAATTAAATACTCCTCTTGTCATTTTATCTAAATAAATAATTTGGATAAATTATTTATTTTCCACTTGTCCATTTCCTCTATTTTTGAATAAATAATTTAAAATAAATTATTTATGCACCACTTGGTCAAAGATGCTCTGTCATAATCCCCTATCATAACATTCATTTCTATCATAGTCTACATGTCTTGCATGTCTGGCATAACTGTCAGGCGTCATAGCTGTCAGCGTCATAGATTTTCCATGCATGGCATATTCTTGGTGCATCAATTCTGGACCATTGATCTTGGCATCTTTTCTGAGACTTAATCTCAACAATCCATTTCGTAACATCCCTCTCATGAATTCCCATCCATTGATTTTGGGATCTTTATAGAAGATTAATCTCAACCGTCCATTCGAATGGTTGTCTATAAAAGCAACCTTCCTTCTCCATTTTCAGCTTAACAGCTATTCTTCTCCAACTTTCTACTTATCATTTGCAGGTATTTGCACAAGTCACACTACAAATCTAAGGGAAAAGTTGCATAACAAGAAGAAGGAGAGCAAGAGAAGTGATTCAAGTTCAAACATGGGGAGTATTTTGATTTGATGTTTTAGTTTCCTTATTTTTTCATTGTTTTCTCTTGTTTGGATGTGGTTTAATAGTTCAGAAGTGTTGGCTATCACTTTATCTATTCTATTTGATCTCTAAACCCCATCTCACAGATATCTTTAGATTTTTGTTTATAGTTTATCTTTTTACTAAATTTAAATGTATATATAGGTAGTTTGCATGTATTTAGTTAGTGTATGTTGGTCATTTTATAACAGCAAAATAGTTTAAGTTATATATATATGAATATATTTAAGAGTAAATTGGCAGTATTAAAAATTAAGAGAAATTTGTGCATAAAATGTGTTATTAGATAATTTTAGATTTTATTTATAATTTCTTCTTTTATTAAAAAAAATATAGTCATAAGTAATAGTTTCTTAATGGAAGTACAAATAAGATGAAATTGATGACTTAAAATGTTCTTTATAGTTTATCACTTGAATAAGTTAGCAAATTGATGGATTTTATAATGAGTGTTTTAAATAGAATAAAATTGATTGTCTAGAATGTTTTTGGAAACTATTATTTTGAGTGCATGATGAGATGATAGATTGTTTGTAATGGTTCCTAGTTGGTTGTAAGTCCTCATATGTTATGTTCTTAATGAGGTGATTTTATGCTTAGTCGTGTTTTGAGTATGTTGGGAACCCACAATGTATAAGTTGTCTCACTTGGTAGTTATGGGTAGATGGCTTTCAGGCTTCCAGAGGCAATGGGGAAAATTGGAGTTATGTTGGTTTTCCCTTGGTTAGTTCCTTGTGATTCATTGGTCTTATTCCTATTTCGAGCTCTCGTGGGTGTACCTTGTTTCATGGTTTTCTTGCCTTGGGTTATGGCTTGAAGCGATAAGATTTATGTCTCGCATATGTTCTTGGTTGCTGTGGTTTTAGTGCTTTACATGTTTTGGTACACCCTCTATGTTGTGAGTTTTGTTTTAGGTCTATTAGGGATATTTTCTCTTTATGGAGGCCGGTACACAAAGGGGCAACCTAGGTAACCCATGGAAGAGTCTTCTTAACAAGTGATAACCTAATAAATTAACTAGTGGGTTGGGTAGGATCACACTAAACAAGAATGTATAAGATGCCTCACCCATGTCGTTAGTGCTTGCATAGACTAAGGGTGGGCTGAGAAGGCCATGGTCGACAAGATCACTACCTCGTCCTCATGAGAGGTTAGTGGTCCCGCATGTGTCACCCTATGGGGTCGGTGCCTAGTGATAGGCAGCCAGGATAACGATAGATGGGGGTTGTCGCCCATTGAGTGACATCTAGGATAACCCATGATAGGGTCATGCGATGACACTCTCCCGTAGTATCCCTTGTTATTTCCTTTGTGTACCTCTAGAAGCAGTTGTCTTGTAAGCAATTTTGATGTTGTTGATATTCATGTTTCTTGTTACTCTTGTGTTATTGAGTCTTGTAGTCCTTTCGTGTGACTGTTCTTGGTCATGCATATTTCTTTCCATCTTCTAGCATAGAGGGTGGGCCTTCAATTCCACATGGTCGAGTGGAACATGCTTTGTACCCTACTAGGTTCCCAGATGGTGTTCATGAAGCATAGAGTTTGTGTTGATGTAGTTGATACAAAGCTTCACCTCAATTCGGTTGTACCATGTTCATTTTAGTATTTCTCTTGTAATCGAAGTATCATTCCCACTATGTTTTAGAAAGCACGAATGTGCATATGTAATCTTGTAAACAATGTAAATTCTTATTATTAAAATGTACTTGTATATTCCAATTTGATCAATGTAATGTATATATGTATATATTCTCTTGATTATGGTATGTGTCGCATATGGATACTTCTCATTTATGTAATGTCATGGATGGATGATTAATGTAATCTTAATCCTTTATTATGATTTTGCAATGTAATCTCATGATGTGGTAAACGTCATTATGAAACAGGAATTGTGTTTAGTAATGCTATCATGTGTACCCCAAAGGACGTAGTTGATATTGTGTATGTATAATTGCACTACATGTATTGTATGTTAATGTATATCTTATGTTAGTTTACTTTAAAGAAAAAGAAAATTGTGTTGTAATTTTTTAGTCATAGTTGTCCTTTGGGGTATGCGTGGCAAGGCATTACAGGTACCTTACATGCCCTTATATATAGGACCCATCCTTTCATATTTGTGCATTTTATCATTTTCCTAAGTTACACTGAAGGAGGTGATAGGGTGAACAAGGAACATTACCTTCCTAATTTCACTTTAGGTACTACTCACATTTTATTGCATAAGCTTACTTAGCTCATTTAATTTTGTCTCATAGGATTAAGACATTTGTCATGACATTTTTTTCTAAGGGTTTTATTATTCCATATATAGCTAACCTATCTTTTTATCATTCCATCATCCCATATTCATTATTTTATAGCAATATAGCAATTATTTTCTATTGTATCTCTCATGTGGAATGTATTTGGTCTCGTTGGTTAGTTTCTTCTATTTTTTCAACATTGAGTACCCCTAGCTATTACAATAGGTGGCTACAAGATTTGATCAATAATATTTCTTGGTATGTCTAGTGGGACATGAATCCAAGGTTTCAAAAAAAAAATTGTTCTATACAATAGTTTTTGGCTTCATCTTCTATGATTTTGGTGAAAACCCACAAGAAACTAACTTTTTGGAGCCTTTATCATGAATGTGGTGACTCTACTAATCATAGAACTTTGTTCCCCTATTTTTTTACCATGTCTTGTTGATGGTGTTTTCTGCACAGCAACAACTCAGACAGAATGCAATATTCTATCTCTCTTGAAAGGTTATTTTCAACAATAAATTATTGAAAATCACCCCAAGGTCTCTCAAGTGTCAGGTCATGATGATGCATAAATAGCTCAGATAATATGTGAAATGTTGGTAATCACAATTGGACCTTACTACAAGCAAACTATATCTTTCCAAAGTGGAACAAGCAGACCAAAAGGAAACCTACTCTAACCAAACAAAACAAACAAAGAGCAGCCTAAACTAACTATATACAAAGTCGGGAGCTGAAAACAGCTCAGGACTAGAAATAATGTTTCAAATATTGCCCATTGACAGGCAGTGGAATATCTTCTCCCATAAGATTCCTCAGACGAAAGGCATTGTCTCCAAGTATTTTAGCAATCTGATATGGGCCAAGCCACAGTTTATCAAACTTCCCATGGTCCCCTTTTCGATCATGAGGTTTATCCCAATATAGGACAAGGTCAGAAATCCTAAAGGCCTTGACTTTAGCCCTCCTGTCAAACCACCGCTTAACTATCTCCTGATGTTTGGAAAAATTCTCAAGGGCATTGTCTCATTTCTCCTCAAGGTGTAATAGTTTTGTTAACCTAGCCTCCCTTCTGTCCCCCTCATCATAAAACTCATTTATAAACTGTAAAGTTGGGATCTTGAGTTGAATAGGGAATACTAGCTCTAGACCATATACTAAGTGATAAGGAGATGTTCTGATGGATGACTTAAGTCTTGTACGATCTGCCCAGAGGGAAAACTGAAGTTGTGTATGCCAGTCTTTTGGATTCCTTTCTAGCAGCTTGCGGATGACAGTCAATAAGTTTTTATTAGAGGACTCTGCTAAGCCATTACCCTGAGGATAATAATTAGATGCAAACTTCACAATAATGCCATGATCAAAAGCCCAATTTGAAAATTTTAAAGATGCAAAAGTAGGACCGTTATCATAGACAACAGCAAAAGGGCATCCAAATCGATTAAGAATAGTAGACTTTAAGAAATCAATCACTAACTCAGATGTACATTACCTACAAGCAAAAGCTTCAGTCCATCTTGTGAAATAATTAGTAATAGTAAAAATGTACCTATGTCCTGCAGAAGATGGTGGGTTAATGGGGCCTATAAAATTCATACCCCACTGAGCAAAAGGCCTTACCTCAGTGACCGATTGGAGTGGAAGCGTCGCATACCTTTCCCTTGTTGTTGCAGTCTGGCAGGTGTGATAGGTCCATACCTGATGGTGAATGTCTTTGAATAGTGTGGGCCAGTAATATCCTACACTCAAAATCCGATTTGTTGTGGCAATTGCAAAACCATGGCCAATACCATATTTTTCATGAAATTCGCTCATCACTATTTCAGCTTTTTGTTTCCCGAGACATCTCAAATAAATGCCTTCATGGTTTTTCTTATACAGAACAGCTCCTTTTAACATGAAACCATCACTCTTTAACCATAGAGCTCTCCTCTGTACAGCATTAAGATGACATGGAGATCATTGGTTCAGCAAGTAATAAACTATGTTATTATACCAACCATCTGGAGAAACCTCTTCGACATTATAATTCTGAACAGTCAGTTTAGGACCTATTTCAGCCATAGTCTGAGTAAGTCCTTGCCCTCTTACTAGCTTCATGGGTTGGATCTCAATATCATACTCTTGTAGCATTGTCACCCCATTTAGCTCTACACTCACCTAATTCATTTTACATTAAAAGTAACTTGATTGCAGAATCCGAGACAATGCCATACACCTTATTCCTGAGGATATAATGTCTGAACCTCTTTACTGCTCTGACCAGGGCATATGCCTGCTTTTCCACACTCGGATATTTCAATTCAGCATCTTTTAATGGTGCACTCATAAAAGCAATAGGATGCTCATTTCCCTCATCTGACTTTTGAGTTAACATTCCAGCACATGAATGGTCTGAAGCAAATGAATAGACGTAAAAGGGTTTACTATAATTAGGACTTATCAATACTAGAGCATCAACAATGGCTCTTTTGATTTCTGCAAATGCTTCCTTTGCTTCTATAGTCCATTCGATCTTAGCATCCTGTTTTAGCATTGCATTTAGTGGTTTAACAATTTCAGCAAATCCAGTGATGAATTTTCTAACGAAATTGATCTTACCAAAGAAGGACTTTATCTCCTTTTTGCTAGCAGGTGGCTGAATCTTTAGGATAGCTTCCACTCTTTCTAGATCAATAGCAATTCCCTTTTCTGATATGATATGTCCGAGCAACTTTCCTTCTGTTACTCTGAAAATACATTTTTTAGGATTCATGGATATGCCAAATTCCCTGCACCTTTGAAAATGCGCAAATCTGAGATGTGATCCCCTCTATTTTTTGAAAAAATAGTTAGGTCATCCATATAAATGATGATGCATTTTCCTATGATATCTTTAAAGGAAATATCCATAGCCCTTTGAAATGTAGCCCCTACATTGATGAGTCCAAAAGGCATTCTCCTGTAGGCGAAGGTACCCCATTTAGTTATAAAAGCAGTCTTGTGTTTGTCTTCATACTAAACCATGACTTGATTGTACCCTGAATAACCATCCAGAAAAGACATCATCTGAGATCCATTAACCACTTGAAGTACTTCATCCAACGAAGGAACTAGATAATTGTCCTTTTCTGATGATTTGTTTAAATTCCTAAAATCAACACAGAGCCTAATTTCTCCATTATTTTTCCTTACTGGAACCAGGTTTGCTACCCATGTTGAATGTCTAATAGGAAATATAATTCTGACAGACAACAACTTTTGAACTTCTTTCTATATGAGTGGTTCCAACAATGCATTGATAGGTCTCTATCTCTGCCTAAAAGGTTTGGCATCCGGTTTTAGGGGTATAGTATGAGTTATGATTGATGTATCATAAGTCTTCAAGTCCTCATAGCTCTAGGCTACTATAGCTGGAAAGCTATGTAAGGCTTCAATTATCCCTTGTCTTTCTTCTGGAGTGCATACTTTGCCAATGAAAACATTCTTAGTCTTGTCTTCAGTTCCCAAATTGTATCACACTGTTCATTGATTGACTCTTTCTTGGACTTTTGTTCCTGATCTCTGATCTTATCCATATCAAAATTTGTTTAAACTATACCATTCCCCTTGGAATAGTATTAGACTTCAGATTCAACACACCTAAATCCAGTTCTGCTTCCTGGGGTTCTGCTTCATCAATGATTTGGGAAGCAAAAACATTTGTATTTGTGATAAAATCTAGAATATGTTTATCATCTTCAAACACCTGAAAATTAGTAACATTGTTTGGGACTAATGGCACAGGAGTCAATTCTATAGTGAATTTCTTCAATTCTGACAAAGATAAAGGTTGCAGGGTACTTGCTGCCTGAGTCAGAGAGTCTGCAGTTTAATTCTTCTGTCGCGATATCAGTTGGATATTGAAAGTGTCAAATCCCTCAATGAGGTCCCACACTCTATTCCTATAATTAGTCATTCTCCTATCGTGGCATGAATATTCTTTCCTTGCTTAATTACTAACTCAGAATCACCAAAAACTTGTAGAATTTTAACCTTTTTCTTAAGTGCCATGAGAAGTCCATGAATTGATGCTTCATACTCTGCTACATTATTAGTGCAGTGAAACTGAAGTCTATGGGCTGCAAAGAAATTTTTACCTTTTGGACTGATCAACTCGAACCCTGCCCCAGCTCCATGTTTGGATTTGGATCCATCAAATCTGAGAGTCTAGCATTCAGTAGTGGTAGTCCCTTTTATCATATCTTTCGGCTTATCAATGCTAGAGGATTCCTCAAACAGTACTGATTTATTGTTTTTATATACTTCTTTACATCCTTCCTGAGTTTTTTCACCTGTGTCTTAGCTGCTTGAGTTGGATTTAGGAATTTCTGTACTTGTTCTACTGTTGTCTGGCATAAGCAACACTCCAACTCTGAATGGGAAGCATTATGAACTCTACACCAATTAGGTAAGAGTAATTATTCAAAGCTTGTCCTACCTAGGTGGATTTTATTTTTAGCACACTGCTTGATGAATTCCTAAAAACTGTCTAATAGGCTAATCTGATTATCTTCAGATTCTTCCTCTTCCTTAACTGATTCTGTCGAAACAGTAATGTGGCTGAATTTTGTCTCTATGTCAATAGGCATCGTATGTAGCATCAATACCTCCTCTGATTCTAACTCCTCATACTGAGTTGATAGCATATAATTTTCCATTCCTACTTCTCATATCATAACTTTTGTCGAAGTATTTTGGTACTCCATAATCATGTATTCCATTATTGGTTCTCTCTCAATTCTAATCTGATTTGGCACTCCTTTCCAAGGAAGCCACATGTGGGAGTGGTCAATAGACACATATCCATTCAAAGCCTTAGTAAAATCTCTTCCTAAAATCAAACCATATGCATCAAGGATATCAGCTACCTGAATATTGATAACTTGTTGAATCCTTGGGTCAGAAGCTATCTGCATATGAATCATATTTAATTCTCCCACCACATTTACTTCAGTTCTATCCTACTAAGTTACCTTCTTCTGAGAGTCGGCAAGTGTGATCCCCAAAGCTCTACAAACTCCAAATGGCATGACATTGGTGGAAGCACCAAAATCTAGTAAATTAGAAATGGTGGGGTTTCTGTCTTCCCCTGAAACAGAGTTGGCTGAGTATCTACCTAGGCTACTTGAGTCTTGTCCTTTTCTTTTCATTTATCTCTAGGGGACAAGTTAATCTGACTATGGGCCTGGCTTTGTGTCTTCACAGGCTGAGAACTAGAAATTTTGCTGACACCTTCACCAAAAGGTTTATCCAATGACACTGGATGTGCATCATAAGTACCTAGAACTACCTTTCTAATTGCAAGGAACCTTAATAACTCAAATGCTGAAAGATTTACCTTTAATTTCTTGAACTCCTCAACAACATATGAAGCCATCTACTCCTCGCTCATATTAGTGGGGACCTCCCTAGAAGGTTCCTCCACCTTGTCTTTGCTTGCTTGAACAGCCTTTTCCTTCTGTAGGTCAGTTTGAGCTTATCTTTCCTTCGAAAGGTACTACTTGGAAACATGCAGATAAGATGGATTATTGCTAGCATTAGGATTTGGAGGGGTACTGAAGTTGTTAGGAGGAATGGAGGTGGTGAAAGGTCCCCTAGCCTATGGGTGCCTATGAGGCATATCTCTCAAATCATATCCTTTACCCTGCCTCTGGAACATCTGTACTTCTTCAACATAAGTTTCTTCCTGACCAAGGGGACCATTGTCGTTCATTACTTCCTTATTGAACAATTGAGCAACCTCATCTCCATTGCAGATTTGATTTACCCTTTCTTCTTGAGAATCATGTTCCTCTTTTGGTACATTTTCCTTACTTGTTGGGAAGGGAGCATGATTTAACACCAGCAAGGGAGAGTCATAAGGTGTGGAGGGAACAATCTACTATCCATTTGCATTATTTTCTACCTCATACTGGAAAATGGAGGCAGCAGTTTGGAATTCTAGACATTCTAACTCTGAATGTTGGCTCATCTTATGGAGCCTACACCATCCTGATAAGGCTACTTCAACCAAATATACACCACTGGGAGGCTTGTATTAACTGACTGTTTGATTTGTAGATTGGTTGATAATTTGATTAGCTGGTTGATTCAATGGGGTGGGGACTCCTCCATTATTAGGTCCTGTATTCCACATCCTGCTCTGTCCTTGTGATTGTTGCTTATCAAATCCTGATCCACTACCTTGTCCTCTTTCAAAATTCTATCTCCTATCATTATTGAACCCCCTGTCATTGTTGTAACCCCTATCTTGATTATATCCCTTGTCATTGTGGAATCCTCTTTCGTTACGCTGTCCTCTATCAAAATTTTGTCCTTGTGGAAACTCTATATTCTAATTGGACAGCATACTCTTCTGGGCAACTTGTAATTGGCTATTTTGATTTCTTAGGTAGGTCACCACCAGATTTAGCTTATTTATCTGCTCAGCCATTTCATCAATCCTCTCCCTATTTGGATCTCGATAAGGGATCTAGTTTGGATTACTTTGAGGAGGGACAGGCATTGTAACAGATCCCATAGACTAATGCAACACCTCAGAATTCTACAAATAGGCAGGGAAACTATTCAGCTATGGCTGATACATAGGTTGGTTAACCTACTATTGAAGAAAGTTGATCATAGGGGAGACCTGACTCATGGGATGACCAAGGTGTGGTACCAAAGGTAACTAAGGTACTGGACTCATGACTGGAGTATGATTAGCAAGCACATGATTCACTGCCTGAACCTAGTTGGGATGTGCAACTGGTCCTAAAGAAGGTGACGGTCTAGTCAAGTGTTGTCTCAAATATGTGCTAAGCTTAACAGCTTCTGTATAAGCATCAGTTAGGGTAGCTGGAGGATTGGTTCTCCACTTCAGAAAGGTTGTTGTAAGGCTATCCAGGGATTCATAATAAACTCCTAGGGCTATATTATTATCTAAAATATCTGGGTCTTGAATTTTGGTGTATGCATGGTGGAACCTATTATTGAAACTGGATATTGGTTCATTAACCTCTCTCTTTACTTTGGTGAATTGCAGATATAATTCATTGGCACTGATAGGTATTCGGAATTTCTATAAAAAGGAAGTTTCAAGATCATTCCAATTAAGAATTGTACCAACAAGGAGATGATTGTACCAATAAAAGGCCTCTTCTCCTAGTGAATAAGGAAACAACCTACAGGCAACATCCTCATGAACAATTCCTTTGTCTTTGAGACAGGTTTGAAAAATCCTTATGTGTTCTTTTGTAGTCCTGTTTGGGTCATTAACATGGAATTTTGAACAGAAGTGCTCAGGGTTTTTGGGCATAACATTGTAGGCGTGGAAGAACAAGGGAGATGGATTATTAGCAAAGAAAGCCATTGGTAAAAGTGGGGGTGGTGGTTGTGGTTGGTTAACGATAGATTGTTGAATTGGAACTGCCTCAGGGATGGGTATAGCCTCAACCTCAGGATGTGAAGATGTGGATGATACTGGTGAAGGGATGGGTGATGATGATTCTCCTCTTTCTTGAGTCCTTCTTGACCTAGTGGGGAACTGTAATTCCTGTAAATCTCCCTCTCATGTGGTAGATCTGGTGTTTCTCCTATCTTTCAGGAGAGATGGCATTCAAGAAATGATCCAGTGTGCTCATTCAGGCCCTCCTTCTAGCGCCAATCTGTTGATGGTGTTTTCTGCACAGTAACAACTCAAACATAATGCAATATTCTATCTCTCTTGAAAGGTTATTTTCAACAATAAATTATTGAAAATCACCCCAAGGTCTCTTGGGTGTCAGGTCATGACGATGCATAAACAACTCAGATAATATGTGAAATGTTGGTAATCACAATTGGACCTTACTATAAGCAAACTGTATCTTTCCAATTTATCAGATAATAATATTAATTCCTAAATCTAACCAGATGATAAAGAAACAGCAAAAGATAAGGGTGGGAAGATATGATAAGATCTAAACTATTTCTAGAATGAACAATGCAAATGACAGATATCTGGAATGGACCAACCTCAAATAACCAACTCTTGCTTAACCAACAATGCGATATCACAAGAACGGTGCAATCTTCTAAGGTAAATAAATTTTCAAATCATAGATATTCATCCACAATTGAACTAAGCACATATAAATATATGGTCCAGGTTGACTTCACCAGCCTACTACAATCAGATAGTTACTGGGAGTATAGACCAGAGATTGCTACAAACATTCCAAATATGAAATCATGAACACCATTCATTAGACTAATCTAATTCTAAACACTAAACCCTAAATCTTCAAGCAATTTGAAAGATGGAACAACAAGAACCATGCAAGATAAACTAACACAAGAGATTTCACCAGGAAAACCACAATGTCTTCAATTGTATTAGATCATCAAAATGCTGCAACAATTACATTGTTCTGTTACAATATTTGCTTCAAGAAATGGACTATTATATTTACTACAAAATGCCCGAACTCTCTTGATCTAACTTGTCTCTATTATCTTTTTCTTCTCTCCCCTTACAATGAGGCAAGAATCCTCTTTATAGCAAATTCTCAAGACATGTCAGCCTAGCCAAACATTTACAAAATAAAACAACCAAAACAAGTCAGCCTTAGGAATTCCAAAATAAGGCACACATTAAATTCCGATACATCATCGAGGTTGGCCTAGACACATTCCCCAATGTAGCCCGGATCAACACATGCCCCATAATAATAGGGAAGCACAAATCTCAAAATTGGAATTAATTACCACCTCCCTTATCCTTGTTCTGATCCTGAACTTTCAAAAATAATTTGTCCAACTCGGCAATAGGTGGCAAAGGAAAAACCCCAAGCCAGCATTCAATGGCGCCAATCTCCTCTTTTGACTGTTTGACAATTTTATTCCAATCATCTTTGTGAGCCTGATATTTTTCCATCACTGCCAAGTAGGTTGTTGCATCATCCAGTTGGTGTCCTGTTATTACATTTTTAGAGTTAGGAGCATAAACATCATGCCACCATTCCCTTAACTGTTCTAGGCTCGGATATTTAGGAGCAATTTTCCTCCTGCCAGTCATAATCTCAAAAAATGCAATGCATCCATCATAAACTCCAGGTAGATCACCATCTATTTGTTTCCTTAATTTATGGATCTTTCTGATGGCCTTCTGTCAAATTTTTAAGGCCTCGAACCATTCCCAAGGTTCATTAAGTCTAAAGGAAGGAAGGACTCCATCTGCAGCCAACTAATCTTTACCATAGCCCATAATCACTTTGGATTTCTGTAGCAGAAGATCAATATCCTCCTTGTCTTGAGATAGCACATGTTCAAGCAAGTCTTTGGCTCTGACTGCATCCTTCCCAACTGAAAGGACCTCCTTAATTGCATTATCTCCTTTCACTTGCACATCCCTCAACCAATCTGTTGCAGTTTGGACAGAGGTTTTCATCCTTTCAATTTCAGAAATGGTTTCCTTGGGCAAGAAACCAGGAGTAGCAGAGGAAGATGGGTGAAGATATTGTAGAGGTTTCATTACATCCTCCAAGCACTTCCTAAGCCTCTCATTTTCCCTTTTAAGCTCATGTTTTGACTGAGTCTCTTTCCTTAGCCTCCCAATTATTACTGCACTAGACCCTTCATACTCTTCAATATCTTGTTCCATAGATGTTGGTACAAGGTTAAAAGTCTGCACATTGTAATCCTTACCAGTGACCTCTTCTTTAGTTTTATCCACAGCAGGGGTGGCAATGTGAATGACCCTATTACTTGCTTCATCCCTTTCCATCCTTGAGACTACTTTGGCTGCCTTCTTCTTTATACCTTTGTTGATCTTGGATAGCATCTCATCCCAATCCAGAGGGGTGTCCTCAATAACAACTTGTTTCTTTCTTGTAATCTCCTTCTCGAGCCAATCTGGGACAGTAGGATCCACCCGGATTTCTTCTATTTTGGCCTCTTCATGTTGTTCTGCTGTTTCATCCTTTTCTTTTCTAGGATACTGCTCACCTTGATCACCTACCTCAATCTCTTCTTCTTGCACTGACGATGGGGTTCTAACAGGGATATTCTCCTTTTCGGGTGATCCATTGCCTTTGTTGCTTGTTGGAGAATCTTCATATTATACTAGTGGAGAAGGGTGTTTTTCTACCTCTTCAACTTCAAGCTCAGCTGCCGCACCAAAGAGTCCTCCTTTCTTGAATGGCTATGTTTCTCCACTAGTCTCTTGCTCTTGATGAGGTGTCTATTGCTCAAGTACACTTGGTGAAAGAGAAGTAGCCCTAGGCTACTCCACAGCGGGTGTCTCTGAAAGAGGATCCATCTTTTGCATCGGCTCCTTAGGGGATGGAGTCTTTGATCTCCTTGAATAAACCTTAGTTTTTTCCCCTGAACTCTCCACGTCAACAATCAAAGTCTCATCTTCAGAAGCCTCCTGACCTTTTCTCTTTGAGACCCTAGTTGTTCTTTTCTTCTTTGGCTGCGGAGGAGCATCTTCTTCTTCTGCTTTTTCAAATTCCTCTTCTTCAGAAGACTTGCCTATTTTTACAGTTCAGCTTCTTTTCTTCCCTTTTCATTTTCTCCTCGGTTCTGGCTCACTTTCTTTAGGGCCTCTAATTTTTATTTTGAAGGGTGAGCTCCCTTTAGTTTTCCCTTTGGGGTCATCTTCCCCGGATTCCTCTGAAGTAGACATAGGATTGAGATTTCCCATTAAATTAAAGGTACAAGGTACCTTCTCACTTTCCAACTCCCAAACTTTATGTTTTAACCATGAAGTGGTAAATTTCATAACCGATGCCATCAGGTCTTCCAACTTAGTTACCTCATCTTCATTCCAGTTTATCTCCCCAATTGATATGTCCTTAACGGACTCATATGCATGATCTTGCACCAGGTTCCCATCATCTTCTAGCTGGTCGAGGATCAACTTAACGTTGTACAACCTAATCACATCAACAAGAAGCCTTGAGTACCTTTTCTTCCTTGCCTCAAAATCATCTTTGATATTTTCCCAGTAATCTTCTAGGTCATCCTTGTGATGGTACACCTTCATGGCCTTTTTCTGTGCTTCCCTGGTGATATCAAAGTTTGCCCTCTTGGAGTGGAAGGAGAAACCATAAGCAGCTAATTCATCCCCTGCTGCATGTGCTAATTGAATTGATGGACAAACCTCACTCATACCAATTTTGAGAGGAAAGTCCCCACCAAAACCTATTTTATGCTTTTCTTTCTTGACAATTACATCAAAGTCACATATTTTCCTTATAACCTCCAACAACACAATATGATCAGTAGGGTACCTAGGCAACTTGTATGGGGCAGTTTGACATCCGTCAATTCTGATGTATGAGAAAGTGGGAAACTGAATGAACCAAGCTCCATATCCCTTTATCAACTACTTTGCTCCATCAGACAATCTCACATGTTCCGCATTTTGAAGCAACCTAGTGATATACATTGTGAATGCATCATTGGCTCTTTTGTAATCCCTGTGTCCTAGGTGCAATTCTAGGTAAATATTGTAAATTACATCCTATCCAAATGTTCCTCGTGGATTCAAACCCCTGTATGGGTAGAATCTAGCCAACACATACATCACATAAGAAGACATGGTGAACTTCTTGGTTTCTAGGACATCCCTCAGTTGTTTATCAATCATAGTGATAATAAGTCATGCCCAATGGTAATTAGTTCCCTATTCAATTTTATTGATCACATGGACCATCCAACTTTCCAACACTCCAGCACTCTTCAAACCTGCCACTCTGCTCAAAAATGTGATCGCATCATAAATATCTGATCTGAATTTAACCCTGTGCAACTACTTGGGCAATTTGGAGTAATGTGACTTTGGCTTCTCCAACCAAGAATTAATCATCTACTGAGCTTTGGTGGTCTCATTCTCATAATATTTTTTGGCCAAATCCATGTTCAAGGCACACACAGAAGGCAAATCTGGCATGTCAAAGGCTTGGGCAATAGAAACAGGATTAAAATTCGCTAAGACTCTTCCTTCAGTACTAACAACCCTTTGTGCGTCAAATTCATACTGTCAGGCACATTCTAGTATTAGCTCATAGCATTGGATTGCAGGAGGGAACCCTGCCACATGAACCAGTCTAGACTTCATCATTCCTTGTCTCAGGACCAATAGATCCTTTTGAGCTGTTCTTTCTTTGAATTCCTCATATCTCCATGCTCCAACATTGGTGTCCAAGACCTCAGACCACACAGAAGATATCTTGTTGTCTGGCAGTTGACTCTTGGTATCCAATCTTAATCTTTCTACTTCTGAAATGGAGGACCCTTCCATGTCTCCTTTAGATTTTCCAGCAATAGCCTTGCTTGATTCAGCCTATTTTCACAAAAGAACATCACAAGTATCCAATTATCATACATATTCCAATCCAAAGGTTAGCATAAGATCATATAAAGCAATTAAGATCCATCACAAATCATCAATCCTTGAAAATCCAAAAAAATAAAGCAATCCGGGGAAACAAGGTAAACCAGGAAAATCCAGTCAGGGCAAAATTTGGCGAAATCCGACCCAGACGGATTTCTTGCTGCCAAGACATCATTCGCCAAATAAATCGTTAGTACAAGCAAAAGGTTATAATATTATCATAAAATTCATCCATTAGCAACAAGAAATCAGCATTTAGCATTTACTCCATTACCCCTAACTTTGGGAAATCAAAAGAAATGAAACCAGGCAGGAAAACTAGAAAATTTCGGATAGGACAGATTTCTGCAGACAGTTTGGGACTCTGAAATTAGCTATACTCCGCGGAATTGGCCGAAACCGGGAAAATCCGGGTGTGCAAGAATTTTGCGGACACCTTGGAAACCCAATGAATGTTAACACGTGAACCATCGACTGAATGATCATGTAATTTAACCTTGCTAATTGGGATTCAAATGGTCTCAAAATCTACGTTGATAAGCAAGACCTCAAATGCATACAAATTCAAATTTACAAAAGCCTTTAAATGACAAATCTTCAGGGCGAAACAATGATGCCCTAATTTTGATGACTAAACCCTCCGCCATGAAAACCAGGGTAAGCTCAGGGTTTGAAATACTATCTGTGAAGATCAATCTAAAACACTTCGGGGCCTCCCAAGGCAAGGGCTATTTTAATCTGGGTGCAAGATATGCAAATCGCAACAAATTCATCAAGCCTAACAAAATCTGGGCAAAGCACCGAAAACCCTAACCTCATCGGATATAACAAATTACGCACTTGGGGGAAAAATTTGACCCATAACACCATCCATACTCACACACCTATCATTTAATGGATAAACACAAGCACGGGTGTTAAAGTTCTGGTGAGGAGTTAAGTCTAACCCTAGTTCGATAAATACAAAATTGTGACCAAGCAGAGGTCGACCCAGAACAGCTACCAATCATCTTAGAAAGATTCAATCATGATGCAAACAAAGGGAGGGGGTCAGCAATGACTTACCATGGATTAATCCAGATGAAACTTGAACTCAAGGAAGCGACTGCAAAATGAGTGTGCCCTAGCAATGAAAACCTTAATCAGCGCTGAACCAATCCTCACACAAGTAGCTTAGAATCAATGATTGAAGCTTGAATGAAGAATGAACTCAGACGCCAAAGTAGAAAATAAGTGAATGATGAAATCAAAATGATGCCCAAAAGACCTTAAATCCATCCATACTCACGTCTGAGCAAAGGTACCTCAAGCATTAATGAGCGACAAGACATGTCAAAAAAATCCAAAAGCTCGAGCCCAGGACAAAATCTCAGAAAAAACAAAGACACACAAAAAATCTGGATAAACACGAATTCTGCGGATGTGGCAGAAACCGGGATTCTAACGAAGTTTAGGATTTTGATGCAATCCATGAAAATCTGCCAGAGCCGAAAAATCCTGGAGTCAAGTAGAAACTCGGATTCAGAAAATTCAGCAGTAAACGAATGATGAACTAAGGCCCGGAAAAATCCGTCGGAGCTGGAAAATCCCAAATTCAGGTCAAAACCTAGATTTTCACTTAAACCTAACTTTAACCAATTCAAGCCTCAAGGCAAGACCAAAGCCAGTAAGACCAACATCTCAAGACCTCAAAAAACAAATCCAATAAAACCAAAGGTCAAAAGACATCCCGAAAAGAGGGTCCCTACTTCAAGTGGGGCGTGTGTGCAAAACTACACAACATGTCTAACCCTCAAATTTGTGTTTGGGGGAATATTTATCCAAATGTGATGGAAAATATAAGAAATATACCATTTTCTACTTAGAATTCCAATGGTTCTATGTGACTACCACAACAAAGAGACCCTAGGTAATTCCTCGACTTTATTTAGAACAACTCCCTAACTTTTATGAATATTTATCTATGTCCTTTATTGATTTCATCCAAGATTGATAATTTTTTACAAGATATGTAGCATCACAAAATGACTAGAAATGTTGCCCATATATTAACAATCTATGAATGGATGAATAATTATTTTTGAGATTATTTCACTGTCACATTACACATATTTACTCTAGATATATTTTGACACAATACAATGACACTAATAGAGCATGATGTTAATGCACAAATAAAAATTACATAAGTGGAATATTTAAACATTATCATATGAAAACCTCAACATGATGGACATGTAACAAGGTAGAGTTTCTTATAACCATAGTGAAAGATTAAAAGACCACTAAACCCCATTTCTAGTGAATGAATAAACACAAACATAAACATACCCTCATTTCCTATTCTAGGGATACCTAAGTAGTGTTCCATCCTAGAAAACTAACCAAGACACACTTACACATCCTAAATAATGTGAAAATGATATCCAAACACAAGGAATGTCAAACTAGGATGTTGAATAGTAATATGAATCACTCTCTTGACCTAACCTAACAAGATACTTTATATTTCTCCTAAAATATAAACTCCAACATGAGATAAATCATAACAAATAAAGGACATAATATATCACCAAATTAGGATAATAGGAATTCAAGGTAAACCCTAGGAGACAACCTTCATTTAAGATTTTTTCTATAAGAAATCAACAACTACCATGTCATCTTATTACTAGTTAAAATCTCCCTTGGTTATCCTTTAATTTCCCCTTTTACTATTGTAAATTGCCCCTTCTCAAAACAAGCAATTCAAGATAATGCATAAGGTTAAATTCAATAACAAGGTTCTTGGAGGCTCCACATTTGATTTTGAAGGTTTTAAATAATTCCTCTATATAATTTATAAAATAATTAACTCCCAAAGCAATTTTTCACACCCTAAATGTATAAACCAATTTTAAAACCCAAGAAGCAAGAGCTTGGCTAGGTCAATATTAATCTTAAATGTTCTTACACTAAACAAGACATAAACACCTCAACTTAAATATTGTTTGAGATTGATTTAATCCCATAGATTCTAAAAATATAAGATCATAATAAGCCACATGATAATTCCACAAAATTTATTAATTAATTTTAACCAAAATCCTCTATTCATAAATAAGGTACCCTTCCTTCTAATGTGAAAATAAAAATACATGAAACATCCATAACACATAACCCCTCATCCACAAGAAATTACATACTACTAATTATTTCAACATAATCATAACATCATAATGAAAAAATTCAAATCAACAAGTATCATTTCAACTATAGTAGAAAGTAAATCTTAAACATCTTAATCAAGAGTTAGCATGTCATGAGATTTCATATCAAATTATAATAAAATTTGACTCCAAGATCATTCAACATACAATTACCATATGGATATCACATCCCAAATGTGAATGGATTACAACCCAACTCAAGAATATTCCATGATATTTATATAACTTGAATTGCAAGGATACCAATGCCATAAAATATATTTTCTTACAATAGTACAATAAGAAAGTTTTAAAAAAAAAGTGTGAAGATAATTATATACACTCTTAAAGTATCTATAAGGATCCATATAGTACAAATGGTTATCAATAAAATCAAATTATATGGCACCTTAAGGTTTATCCTTCTAAACTAGGAGGCAATTAATTGTGTAATCCAACAACACTCACACAAAATAAATCAATTGAACATTCACACATTTCATTCGCATCTCCTATGTGGAACACCAAAAAAATAATGAATAAGGGTTCTAATATCACCAATAAATTCATGCACGTGTTATACTAATGTTAATTGGATAGAAAATATTTTATGAAAACAAGACGGAAAGATTATTATAGACTTTAAATAATAAAGAGTTAGCACAATGGTTTAAAAAAAATTTGGAGTTATGAAGTGTGCCCCCATCCACTATGGGAGATTCTCAAAGACATTTATCAAAATTTAAGGATCATATCAATGTCCTACACAATCAATATGAAATTAAACAAGTGGATTAATCTTGTTAATGTGTATGTCATGTCTCAACCTATTCAATTTTTGTATTTAGTATTTACATTTTACTCTCTTAATTTTTGTATCTTGTAGTTTCATTTCAATTGTATGGGTGATGATATTTCACTCCATCCTATTTTAGAATCATCACTCCAAAAACAAAAATAATTGAAAACTCAAAGTAGTGTTGACACAAAAATGATATCTAATCTTGATTCACACATTGCCACAAAATAGCCCATCTAATTTCTATGGGGAAACACTTACCCACAAAATATGATTATTTTACTTGATCGAAATTCATGCAAAATAATTTTAAGGAATTTATATAACCATACAAATTTTCCCTTTACACCATTGATAAACCCCCAAAATTCTTCAAATTTTAAAACTTTAATTTTCAAAAATTTGAAAGGTGCCCTTTTGAGCATAATCACATGAGGAATACACTTTTGATGTCACATAATATTTTAAAAAAACTTATACATAATTATTATGTAAAATATGATTTTAAAAAATAAAACCTACAACTAATAAATTACACAATGACTAATTTAATTGCAAAACAAACCCTACTCAAAGGAACCATATAAAAACACCCAATGTGGAGCATGGAAAATAATAAATTCATCTAATAGCTACATATATTTTAAAAGAGAAATTGTTAAATAGAAACTCTCAACAATGAAACTTATCTTTGTCGGTGCCCAAACTTGTAGGTTCCCAAATCCCTAAAGCTAATTCCTTTCCTAAGCACTAGGGGTTTCGAACTCTAGAAAAAAATCTCAAACTTATGATTAGGAAGAGCAAATATAGACCAATTTACTAAGGAAGGTAATATCTTCTTTGAAGTTAAGCTTTGTTAGGCCAAGTCAGGATTCCCTGAGTTGCCAAGTTAGATGCAACTATAGGAAATATACATGAACCCTAAAATAAATGATGACTAACTTTTTCATAGTCACACAATCTGATACCAATATGATGCAAGTCAAACCCTCACATCCTTCATGTTCCTTCTCATAGTCTCCTATCAAATTGAGTAACACAAATCTTCTCCCAAACACTCAGATAGACTTCTACAATTTACTAACAAAAATGTGCTAGGAACTATAAAGGATAACACAGAACAATAATGATAGGAAGTTCAAGAATTTAATCACTCTTAATAAGTGATAGACCTTTGCAATCACATACAGCTTAAATTCATAATGACAAGAACTACTTTAATTTGACAGCACAAATACTAGACAAGCTTCAACATGCACATCCAATAAACAAAAATAACCCTCAAGCATTAGTTTATTCCTTCAAAATTCATGATTACATTCATAACATTTTGTTACCCCAGTACAGGCTTAGAACTCATTTTCCCAAATCATATTCTATAATTGATTTCATACCCAGGTTCACCCATTGGAACCCCAATTTCAGTCTCTTTCTTTGTATTCCTTTTCTTCATGCATGTTGATCCCTCTTTTCTACTTCTTTCAGGAAACAATGACCATCTTCCTCTCAGTCGGCTTCTCTTCTTTTCTTATCAATTCATCTCCCCATTCTACTAATATTTCTACCCTAATTTCTCTCTTGTTTCAACAAATATGTAATTGATCAAGTCTTTCCATGTATTCAAACCATCAATCTTCTTCCCTCAACCTCCTCCCATGGCTTCTTTCTCATCGTATGTATCAATGCTCATCTTCTGAATCTTCCCTACAACACGTCAATCTTCTTATCTTTCCTTCCATCCTCTATTTAGCCTTTCCTTCTTCTCTTTCTATCGGCCACCTCTAGATTGGCCTCTATTATGAATTAGCCTTCTTTGATCGGCCTTCCTCCTTTGCTCCACTAAACCCCACCATCTTCCATGCGATGCCTCTTAACAATTTTTAACTACTTGTTCTTTTCCATCATCCATAACTGAATATAAATTGTTCTTGTAAACCGTCTCCATCATCTCTCCAACTGTTTAGCTTCTCCAACTGTCACCAAGGCATCTTATTTTCATCTAACCAACTCTTCCCCTCCTGATAGTTTCCCAAATATCTGCAACTTATTCTTGTAACTTCTCATTAATTGTTGATTATTCATTTCCTCCTTATGAAGGCAAGCATATCGATTTATTTAACTTCTTGCTTGTGTGGCAACAGGAGCTACATTTACCCCAAAAAATTGAAATAAAATGAAACAAAATAAAATTACAAGAATAACCTGATGCCCCTACATCATACTCCCTAGGGGACAAAGAAGATATGTTCTCCTACACATGGGCCTTAATCAAAGCAAAAATTATCTACCTATTTTCTTTTCTTCCACCTTTCCACAATCATACTAGGATAGTTAACACATTTCTCAAACATTACAGATCTTTCCTCAACTTTATAATTCTCAAATTTCTTTTCCAAAGTTCACTTGCACACATAATCACACCCAAATCAACATGTTCAAAGACCTCACATTTACTTTTTCAAATAGTTCCACCTTGCCCATCTGTCTGCCCACTTCATCAACGCCATTCACATCCTTATTCAAATCTACATTCATCATTTCATCTTCTTCCTTTATGAAAACCAAACTACATAGTAGAAAATCATTGATGATTCCTCCATTCTCACTATAACCCCCAATTTCTTCACTAAAATCTGCATACACTGTTTTAGGCTCTTACCCAAACTCCTTATTATTCAACATAAATGGTTTGTATTCAATTATGGACAATGGAAAAGAACGGGTAGTTAAACATTGTTAAGAGGCATCGCATGAAATATGGTGGGGTTTAGTGGAGCAAAGGAAGAAGGATGATCAAAGAAGGTTGATTCATAATAGAGGCCAATCTAGAGGTGGCCAATAGAAATGGAATAAGGAAAGGTCGAACAGAGGATGTGAGGCTGGATAAGAAGACTGACGAGTTGCAGGAAAGATTTGGAAGATGAGCATTGATACATATGATGAGAGAGGAGCAATGGTAAGAGGTTGAGGGAAGAAGATTGATGGTTTGAATACATGGGAAGACTTGATCAATTATAGATTTGTTGAAACAATAGAGAAATTGGGGTAGAAAGATTAGTAGAATGAGAAGATGAATTGATAAGAAGAGAAGAGAATCCGACTGAGAGGAATATGGTCATTGGTTCCTGAAAGAAACGGAGAAGAGGGATTAGCGTGTGTGAAGAAAAGGTGCACAAAGAAAGAGACACTAAAATTGGGGTTCCAACGGGCTAACCTGGGTATGAAATTAATTACAAAATGTAATCTGGGAAAATGAGTTCCAAGCTTGTACTGGGGTAACAAAATGTTATGAATGTAATCATCAATTTTGAAGGAATAAACCAATTCTCAAGGATTATTATTGTTTATTTATTATGCATGTTGAAGCTTGTCTAGTATTTGTGTTGTCAAATTAAAGTAGTTCTTGTCACTACAAAGTTAAGTTGTATGTGATTGCAGAGGTCTGTCACTTACTAAGCGGTAAGTGCACAAAGTTGAGTCCACGAAACGTGGAAGTTTTTTCCTTAACCAAAAAATTGAAATCGGCATTGAGGAAACGGGATCCCAATTTTTAAAAATTGAGATCCTGTTACGGTTTGGGATCCCGAGCCTGAGATGAAACGAGATCCCGCTTTCTAAAAATCGGGATCCCGTTTCCCATAAGATTTCAAACAAATGGAAACAGAATGGGATCCCGATTTATAAGAAACAGGATCCCGATTTATAAGAAACGAGATCCTAATTTATGAAACGGGATCCTGTTCCATTTACAATGGTCAGAATGTTGTTGGATGGGAACGAGATCCTGATTATAGTATAGGATCCTATTTATTAATAAACGGGATCCCGTATTATAATTGGGATCCCTTTTTTTAAATTTGAATTTTATTTTGCATCATGGGTGGTTTTTTTCCAAGGTTTTTGGTTCGAGAAAAGCATTGGAAGTCTGAACCTAGGCCTTCAACCTGGTTTGACCTGCAAGTTCAAGGCCCTAACAATGTCAAAGAAAAATACCAACTTTGGACAAATGGCCGATGACCTTTTCTACAAAATTTTCTGATGAAATAAAACCCATTTTAGATGAAACAATGCAGATTCTAAATATGTAATTTTTTTTGCAATTGAATTATTTTTTCTATTTTTCAATTAATTTCTAATAAAATTGGTCCATAAACTTTAAATATCAAAGTTTTTTACTATTTTAATAACTTTTGATCAACATAACATTTTGACAAACGGATTGCACAAGAGCAAACTTCAGACAATTCTTTTCAATTTGAAAAAAAAATCAGAAAATGATAAGTTTAGGTCATCTTATGCATGTCGTACACGATGATTTTTCAAAATGACAAATCTGCCTAATAAAAATTTAACAAAAAAAATTCAATAAAAATTACAAAAAATATCAAGAGCAAGCTTCAGTGAGTCATAAAACTTTTCCCAAAAGGATTTAGAAAAATACGATAATTTAAGTCAAAATATGGATGTTGTACACGTGCATGGTATGGTAAAAAAAAGTGACTTTTAAACAGTGGTTTTTAGAAATGCCTATTAAAACTCTATTTTTACAATCTGGCTATTGAAATAAATTACATATTTGGAAACTAGACTCTGAGCACTACATTTTATGATTAGTGACTTTTTTAAAGATTTCATCTCTAAGTGCTTCAAATTTTAAGGTCAAATGTGTCAAATGCTGAAAATCAGATAAAACACTTCCACTTTTTGGCCAAAAAGTGGACTCAACTTCTTGCACACACCCTAAGAGTGTGATTAAATTCTTGAACTTCCTATCAGTATTGTTCTGTGTAAACCTTTATAGTTCCTAGCACAGTTTTGTTACTAAATTATAGAAGTCTATCTGAGTGTTTGGGAGAAGATTTTTGTTACTTAGTTTGATAGGAGAGTATGAGAAGGTACATGAATTGTGTGAGGGTTTTACTTGCATCAGATTGGTATCAAAGCATGTGACTATGAAAAAGCTAGTCATTAATTTGGTATCAAAGTGGATAAATGGGGAAGCATGCTATCAATAAACCACACCCAAAGCATAGTACACTCATTTTTTTATCAATAAATTGTGTTTATATGTTGGTTTGAAAATGTAAGGGTCTACACCTTTATAAAGCAAGTGAAAAATCATGTAAATTATTTAAGAGTGTGATTGTGATAACCCCTAGAGTTTTTATGCATATTTTTATATGGGAATGAATGAAACTAAATCAACACAATGTAAAGTGAGGCTTATAATTTAATTATTTTGATTTTGTTGAGGTGTTATGAACTTGAGAATAAAGAAAATGAGTGCCTTATATCTAGCTGGGAAACAAAGTCTTAAGTTTAATACAAACCAATAGATGCAATGGTTGGAATCCACCTTGTGATACTTGAATGAAGATACCAATGAAGACCATACCTTCGAATTCCACACATAAGCTAGGATCTATTTATGCAAGTAAGTAGGTAAATAAAATTATACAATATCAAGATGAATATACTTATTTATCCATTTACATACCCATATATTCCTTCTATCAATATAAAGACACCCTAAAAAATATTTATAAGGATTTTACAATCATCTAGATATAAAATAATCATAATTAATACTCAAATGACTGAAATACAACTAAGAATACTTATGAAATCTTTAGAAACATACACAATACACATGGATACATTCACAAGATATTAGATCTATGTATTTAAATTCATTCTTTTATTATTATAATACTATATTACACCCTTGAGATGAAACCTAGAACATTAAAATACAGAAATGTCTTTAACCCTTTATTGAAAGGAACCCTATCACTTTGGAAAAAAAATTCTTTATTCTCTCTCTATAACCTCTTCTTCCCCATTTTCTCCATAGTAAAAATCTACAAATATATATCATTCAAAACCAACTATCAACTTTGGGAGAATAAATATGGTGTCATGCAACTACAGAGGTCACTCATGCCTTTGAAATCAACAACCCCACATATTTGTGTATAAATTAAGTCTCTTAGAGGTCCACAAGTATCAAAATATGCATGTGAACCATATTCCTTTTAATTTCATCCTCTTGAATTCATTAATGGCACTCTATAATGTGTAGGAAAGTAGATAACCTTCATCTTAATTATTTATGAAATTTTGATAAAGAGTGGAATAATACAACCTTGGAATTTGAGATAAGATAAATCCTACAAAATCCATAAGATGAAAGACTTTGAGAAAGTGCAATATTCTTTGGGAACCAAATTCACCCACCATATTAATGGAAAACTATAGATCTTCATCATTCACTATTATATTTTTGTGTGAATATTTGCCTTTGAGATGGGTGATGATGTTTGGGTAGGAAAGATCATTTGGAGTTGTAGGGTCAAATTTGGAAATTAATGGAAATCTAGAAAGTTCCATGGAGTGGTCAAGGAAATATATAATAAGATACAAAACTTAATGAAGGATAGAAGGTTACAAAAAGGGATGTGATATTTTATGTGAAACTAAACCTAGGAAGTAGGTAAGTGGAGGAGGTGCATAAGTAAATTCAACCTCTGCATTGGAAGAAATGAATAAAAAATGATATGGAAACCTTTGTGGAATCATGTGAAGAAGTGGATATATGATCTAGACATTGGAGTGGAAGTCTTGATATTTAAGATAAATCTAAAAGACTTGGAAAAATGTAAGAAAAGGTATAGGAACTAGATGTTCATGTGTCTATATTTGGATAAGAATTCTACAAGGAAGAAATGAATTAATGCAATGAAAGACTACATAACTGGATGAGGTAAGTGGATGTGAGAAACATGAATAAATCCATATCCACTTTGAAATTCTACAAAGAGGACTATGTGGGATATTATAGTATTGGAAGGGAGGTCTAGACCATCGTCAAGATTCTATAAAGGAGAAAAGGGGTAAATGGAGAGATCAACGAGTGTGATGGACCTAGTGTGACTTTTATCCCATTTCCCATCAAAACTGGCTATTTTATAAAAAAGGTTATTTTCATTTTAAATAATAATTATCTTTTTTCCTATAGATAATTCCATATTTGAAATAAATAATATATAATCCTTCTAATTTCCTTTTACCTTTAACAACATTTAAATTACATAAAATTATTGAATAAATAATTTAAATTTGTACTTCATTTCAACATTTTAATTTAAATTTATTTTCTTAACACCTTATTCACTAAGGAAATAATAATTAGAATCTCTCTTTCTTACTTCAATATATTATTCATTTCACAAGAAATTGCAAGTATTATGAATATGATCGCATGCAAACACAATAAGAACTAATATGTCTATGTAAAACATTCATTCATGTTTTATGGGTTTCACAATAAATCCTACAAAATCCAAAAGATGAAAGACTTTGAGAAAGCATAATATTCTTTGGGAACTAAATTTTCCCACCATATTAATGGAAAACTATAGAACTTCATCATTTGTAGAAGTTGTAGGGTCAAATTTGGAGATTAATGGCAATCTAGGAAGGTCCATGGAGTGGTCAAAGAAATATATAATAAGATACAAAACTTTAATGAAGGACAGAGGGTTACAAAAGGGGATGTGAATGTGAAACTAAACCTATGAAGTAGGTAAAGTGGAGGAGGTGCATAAGTAAATTCAACCTATACATTGGAAGAAATGAATAAAAAATGATATGGAAACCTTTGTGGAATCATGTGAAGAAGTGGATATATGATCTAGACATTGGAGTGGAAGTCTTGATATTTAAGATAAATCTAAAAGACTTGGGAAAATGTAAGAAAAGGTATAGGAAATAGATGTACATGTGTCTATATTTGGACAAGAATTCTACAAGGAAGAAATGAAGTAATGCAATGAAAGGCTACATAACTAGATGAGGTAAGTGGATGTGAGAAACATGAGTAAATCCATATCCACTCTGAAATTCTACAAAGAGGACTATATGAGAAATTATAGTATTGTAAGGGAGGTCCAAATCATCATCAAAATTATATAAAGGAGAAAAGGGGGTAAATGGAAGTGTCAATGAGTGTGATGGACCTAGTGTGACTTTTATCCCATTTCCTATCAAAACTAACTATTTTATAAAAAAGGTTATTTTCATTTTAAATAATAATTATCTTTTCCTATAGATAATGCCTTATTTAAAATAAATAATATATAATCTTTCTAATTTCCTTTTACCACTAACAACATTTAAATTACATAAAATTATTGAATAAAGAATTTAAAATTATACTTCATTTCAATATTTTAATTTGAATTTATTTTCTTAGCACCTTATTCACTAAGGAAAATAATAATTAGAATCTCTCTTTTTTTCTCCAATATATTATTCATTTCACAAGAAATTGCAAGTATTATGAATATGATCACATGCAAACACAATAAGAACTAATAATTCTATGTAAAACACTCATTCATGGTTTATGGGTTTCATAATTTGAATTTAGAATAAATAATGAATTAGATCAAGGTTCATGGGGTTACATAGGACACATCTTACAAATTGAGTCCAATGATACAATAAACTCAAACATTAACATATTTATCCAAGCCAATCATCTCTAGATCAAGCACTATTGAGGAAGCTTGTGCTTGCACACTTAATTGAAATATCAATTATAAAGACATGATATAATAATAACCAAAGAATAATATTAAAAATAACCAATATGAGATATAACCCATATAATAGTATTTAATAACTACATATAACTAAAAATAATCAACTAGCATAACCTACATATTAAAGATTATTAATCAATAACCATAATGATTTTTGTGGTAAAAGGTGTAAACACCTATAAATATATTATATTAATATAGAAAAGTGTTCAAATATACAAAGTGAGAATTACAAAAAAGGAGCCTTTACTAGGTATTATAATGAAGCTCAACATTGAAGGATCCAAAAAGGCTATGCAGCCATTGAGAGTTGATTTAGAGAAAATAACAAAAAAGAGCAAAAAAATGTGATTTTGAACATCTAGTTGATATCCTCATTGTTGAGGAGAGGTTCCTCTTCACACTACGGGTTGTTAGGCCTAAGGAAGTTCACCCCTACAACTATAATTGGAGGGGGTTTTTGAAGAGAAAATACAAGGTGTAGAAGGATGATTTTACTTTCTTCATGATCTATAAATCTAGGAGATACCATGCAAATTGAAAAAAAAATTGAAAATAATAGAACAGTCTTTTTACAACATGTCAGTTTGTGCCTCCATTTTTACTTCCCATCAATAATGTATATGAGAAATCTTAATGGATTTATCATGCTCAAATATTCCTTTGGTAGTTGTAGTCTCCCTTTCCCATGCTTCAGTTAAATAACCATTTGAAAAATCCTAAAAGCAACTAGGGTCTTAAATTCCTTATGGAAATTTTGGTCCTTTCGAGGTTTTGTATTCCCTTTCAACATTTGGAAAAATTCCAAATGTACAATTTCCTTCCTCATTCCCTCTTCCCATTTTCTTCCCTTTGGTTCCATCAGGACTTTGGGTTCCCTTTGGACATTTTGGTCCTTTTAGGGTTTTGAGTTCACTTTGGACATTTGGACTTTCTCATTTCCCCTTCCCCTTTTCTTTCCTTTGGTTTTTTCAAGACTCTTGGTTCCCTTTGCAAATTTAGGTCCTTTCAAGGTTTTGGGTACCCTTTGGACATTTGGAAAAAGTCCAAATGTCTAAGTTCCTTCTTTGTTCCCCCTTCCCCTTTTCTTCCCTTTGGTTACATCGAGACTTTGGGTTCCATTTGAATATTTTAGTCCTTTTTGGGTTTTGGGTTCCCTTTGGACAAGTTCCTTTTTCTCTCTTCCCCTTTTCTTCCCTTTGGTTTTGTCGGGACTCTAGGTTCCCTTTGGACATTCTGGTCCTATCAAAGTTTTAGGCTCCCTTTGGACATTTGGAAAAAGTCCAAATTTCTAAGTTCCTTCCCCTTTTATTCCCTTTGGTTCTGTTGGGAGTTCGGGTTCACTTTGGACATTTTGGTCCTTTCAGGGTTTTGGGTTTCCTTCCTTCCCCATTCCCCCTTCTATTCTTCCCTTTGGTTCCATTTGGACATTTGGAAAAAGTAAAAATTTCCAAGTTTATTTCTTGTTCTCCCTTCCCCTTTTCTTTGATTTGGTTTTGTTGAGACTTTGGATATCATGGGGATTTTTAGACAAAGTCTATCAAATTTTTGTATTTCAGCCTAAAATTGCCATTAATATAGTAGTGAATTCCTCAACTACCAAATCTAATTCATGGAGCTATAGGATATCTTTTTAATTTACTTTTTATCAACTCCAAGTAGAAAAATGATGCTCATGCTTCATTTATTGTTTGTAGACTCTTTTTATGCCAAAGGGCCATCCCTAGCCACAATTTTGCAGTTGATTTTGTAGGGTTTTCTACTCTTTATCCATGGATTCATCAATTTGGAAACATGGCATGGGTTTTTTGGTAGGATTATTTATACTTTGTGGAATCAAAAGTAGGAAGAAACATTTTTAATCTTGGTGCACCACCATACATTCAAATTTTAGCATTCTCTCCTCCCTTTTCTTTTTATAGGTTGATAGATAAGGATTAATGTAGAGCTATCCAATGTTGGGTTGGACTAGTATTTTTGCATCTAGTTTAGAAAGGAGGTTGTCCTTCTTCAGAGATTTGACCTTATTTCCAAGGTCCAATTCCCCTAGTTTGGTTCCATTATGTCATTGGAATGTTGAAAAACATGTTCAATAGGGTGCAATTTCATGTGACAACATAGCCCCATAGTCACTATGTTATAGATCTATTTCACATCAAAAAATAATATTATTTTCACATTGGAAGAGACCCCACTAATAGGAATAATTCCATAAAATGCAATGTATTGAGTTAAAGCATGTTGGTGTTGGGAATTGTTGAAAGTAGAGGCTCAGACGTACTTGCAACAAAGGAGATGTAAAAGAGTCAAAAATCTCAATAAATCCATGGTATTTGATAAGAAGGTCGATACAACCTCATAATAGGAGTAAACGTATGAGATATCTTATAGGAAATTTGTACCTATAACTTGGTGGATGGATTTTTCCACTCTTTTACAATCAAATTTAAAAATCTTTAATTTATTATCATCATATGTGCCAACCATGACAAGGGGCTCTAGAGCCAACAATAGGTGGACATAATTCCTATTTTTGAACATTTTTACCTACATAAATTAGGATGATATGTGGATAATATGAAGTGAAATTCCCTTGAGACTTCAAATAAAGCAACAAGCTTAGAAGTATGGGAGGATGGCTTCATTAAAACCTCTGACTCAAAATTATTTTCTTTAAATTCTTACACACCCCAAGAATTAATATCCTTGAAAAGTAAATATAGGGAAATGTCCATCTAGGAAAATATTTCAAGTAGGATACAAGAGGAATCAATTTTTCATAATCCTTATTACAACTAGTGCTAAATATTTAATGCAAGGAAAGAAGAAGGTTGGTTGAAGTAATGTGCTTTGAATTCCTTGGCAGGCTCCAATAGTCATGTTTGAATATTTTTGAACTTGTTGAGATCTTTTCCTATCTTCCAATGGTTAGTTTTTTATTGTATCTAATTGTATCCCTACCATGCCTTGAAAGTGAATGTTTTTTACATGAAATTTTGGGATATGTGGCAAGGTTATTCCACCCTAAAGCTGGTAGAGGGTCTAGAATGGAGACTAAAAAATCTAAGTAGATATGTTTAAGAGTGCACTTCAATTATGTGAGTAGATCTAAGAGGAGAGTTATGTTGTTTTACACTAAAATTTTACCATTCCAAGGTGATCCATTTCCATATATAATGGTCAATTGCATTGTTTGCAATTTTATTCACCATTACTTTTGCTTCCCTATAACAATGCACAACTTCATAATTGTAGAGTTTCTATAAAATTTGACTGATTTGGTAAAAAATATAGTCCATTTTCCAATTGGTAGTGGCTTTTTAGGAAAATATGTTTATAATGACAATCAAATCATCATTATTTTTTAGATTAGAGATTTTTTTTAATTTCAAGTTCAAATCCCAAGAGTAAAGCATTAGCTTCTGCAACATTATTTTTTACATCTATAATTTTTTGAAGCAACCAGTATAACTCAGCCTAAATGATCCCTAAGGATTGCTCCAACACTTGATTTTCCTAGGTTTCCTCTTAAAGCCTAATCAAAACTTTATTTTCAAAGGTGGATCTTCTTACTTGATTGAATTTTTATTTGGTTTATGTTTTTTCACTAAGCATGCACCATTATAAGGGGTTTTAAGCATTACCAGCTTTTTGATATACAATTATCCCAACTTGAGAATTTTTTTTGGACAAGAGAGCATTGAAGATGTGAGATGTCATGTTTTCATATATTGAAATTTCTATTTTTGTCAACACTTAGAGAAAGAGAAAAAAAATTGGAGATGAAATTATTTCTTTCAAGCCAAATTTTCCAAATGAGATTTGATGGGCTTATCTCCCAAAGTGTTGCATAGGTTGAGTATTTATATATTATAGGACAACTTTGGAAATGTAGAAGGGAGCTATGAAGTGTCCCTACCTAATCAAGTTTCAATTGAATCCATTTCTAACATTTTTGTAAAAATTTCATGATAGGAATGGGTGATTTGTGTCCTCATAAGTTGTACCATATAGTACACAAGAGAATAAGGGAGATATTCCAATTTTATCCAATCTCATTATTGAGGGTGGGGTTAGAACATCCAATTTTCTAAGCAATAATGAGTTATTTCTCCTCTTGAAAAGTAGAAAACTACTACATTGTTCCTTAAAAGTTAGGTCTTGATCATTTGGGATAGAAAAATGACTATTGTTAACATGTTTCAACGAGGGGCTTTGATTGTTAGATTTTCTAGAATTGAGATTACTAGCATGTAATTGAAAATAATAGATCTAGCATTTAAGAAATGAATTACACATTCAGATTTATCCACAACATATTTATCAATTATTATGCTCTTTCTCAATGATTTTAGATTGATTTAAAAGAAAATTAAAAAGATTGAGGGTAACAAGAGATAATTAAATGAATTCTAAATTAAACAATAACAAGATCTATTCCATTAATCAATTTTGAATGGTTAAACAAAATCTTACAAACCACTATTAAAACAAATATCCTTTCACACAATTTTTGTTAACGAAGATGCAATCTTTCAAGGAAATATAACCAATCACAAGATTTTCAGATTTCATTAAATCAGAATGCCATCAAACATGCACAAATTTGAGACAAAACATTACTTAATTCCAAAATAATATACAAGATCTCCTTAACTTGTTCAATTCAAAAATATATTACAATCATGCCATCACCAATACATTGAATTGAGATGCATGTAAAATAGGCATAATCCTTTCATTCATCAAAAATTATGATTTTCACAAAGTCAGTAGGAAACCCATGTTGAGAATATATAAGTTTATCTTGCAAAATACATCAAAATCAAATCCTCTGGAATGATCTAGAATCAAAAATATATAGGACATTAGGTTTCATAAGTTGTAGATATGAAATAAGAGCTAACTAAAACCAACTTCAATGTCCCAAATCTATCTGAGTTTAAATAAAAATCAATCTAAAGCACCTCAGTTTCAGTTTTGAGACAAACAAAACTTAAACTAAAGAAACTAAAAGTGAACTAAAAAATCCAATGCCAAATCTAGAATTACAACTTGGGCATTGATTCATTATAAAATTTATTAGAAAATAAAACAAAATTAAAATTTTTGACTCTAGGTAATTGGGGAAGCTATCAGTGAAGGCAAAGACCACTTCATTAATCTTCTCCATGTGTGATCCCCGGTGATACTACAGTCTTATTCTTTGGTTGAAGGATGAGTTCTCCATTTGTTCTTGTAATCTAACAAAGGTAATTAACTCATCTAGGAATGAGTGCAGCCTTGCCTTCTTATTCATCATTTTATCAATTTCCACCTAGGAAACTTGACCTCACATCAACTTCTTCAACTCATCGAAAATTTTACTAGGAACTTTCACTAAAGCAAGTATTTCCCACAATGTGCAATCCAAGCTCTCAACAAAATTTTAAATCTTGGTCATAGCTTGTTTAGCTAGACCTCTATTTTTATTCAATTTAGCCTTGCACTTATTCAATGTATTAACTCTCAATTGTGCATCCTTCAACCATTCAAGAGGTTTATCTTGATCTTCCTATTTAATTATTGTTGCTTTGATCAAATCTTATGTAGATTTTTCTTTTATTATGTGCAAAATTGGGATGTAATCCTCCCAAACCAATAATTCCTAGTCTATCCCCACCTCAATTTTTGGATTAGACTATCCTCATCACTAATGGAGTGATAGTAATTTATTATTTTCCTTAGCACTCTATTGGTTAAGACCAAAAAATATACTTTCTACTTCTCTACCATAGGAATCCATCCCTTAGGGTCAAAATTTCTAACCTCTCCTTTTAGTGCTACTTGTAGGGTGGATTCAAGAGAAATTGCATTTGATGGTCCTATCGAATTAGTTATTTAGGCCATTAATTGGGCCACTTAAGCTTTGAGCTCCTCCTTAGTGTTTTCATCCTTCTACATCCTTTTAAGGATATTAAATATAGACATCTAGAGAGATTATTGGTCTCCTTTCCTTGTGTGCACACCCAAATCAACTTGCCTAATCTAGTAATTTCCAGGCCTCATCTATGATTCAATTTAATCCCCTAGAGGGATGACTATTTGAGTTGTTCTATTTCCTTTCTCATCCACAGTGACTGTATATATTCTTTTGGCCCTTTCCTTCCTCTTGTTTAGGATATTAAAAGGATTTTGATAATATACTTAAACTCTTCTCTTCACCTCCTTATACATATGTCCTTTGCCTTCTTTTAATAGTATAATTCAACCAAATGGGCACATCAGAGGAAATATTTCTCTCAGGAGAGGGAATTATTTTTGTGTTATGGGAGCCCTCTAATTTAGCTTCCTCAATCTCCATTTTCTCTATTTCAGCTCTCATTTCCTGCTCTCCCTAGACCTGTTCAAGCTGAACTTCTTTAACTTAGTCCACTTCCTACTGTAGATGTTCTTTTTCAATTGTCTCTGCAACAAAAATTTCCTTCTAGGCATCCACTACTTCTTCTAGGATTGCTTTGTTTTGAACCTCCTCTTCTTCAATTGGTGACTCATTTTCTTGAGGATGAGTAAGAGGAGGGTCCTGAGGAGGAGAAGGTGGAGGTGGAGGAGGAGGAGGAGGTGGAGGTGGAATAGGTAAAGTTGAATCATAAGGTGGAGAGAGTGGATGTGAAGGAGGAGGTGATGGAGGAGGATCATGTGGAGATATCAAGGAAGGAGGAGGTCAAGGTAAAGGAGATTCATGAGGAGTAGATGGAGTTGGAGGTACCTCTTTCTAAACTGTTGCCTCATGGGTGGAGGTCCTTAATCCTTTCCTTCTTATGAGAGGAGCATGCTCTTTAATATCTTCCTCCTCACTTTATCTTATCTTGATTATTTCCTTCTCTTTCCTTTTCTTTGTTGTTTCCTTGGAAGATTAATCCTTTTGAGATTTGGTTGTTGCAGTAGAGGATCCTTCTCTTGTTTGAACCTTCTTGGTGATAGGTTGTGATTTCAACAGCTCCATCATGGAGAATGGAGACTTAAGCCATCTCAAGGAACAAGTATTCACTCTTGCAAACTTGGTTTTAATGCTATCATCCTCCTGGATTGAATAATTCTCATTGAATATTGGTTGATTGTAGACACCCTACCCACTATAAATGGGATCTAAGACATTCCCATTTTCCTTGAGGTCCTTGGGCACTTGGGCCTCTATGTAATACTTTATTAAATTTACTATCAATTGACAATAATCCTTCATTCTAACTTCAAATTCTTCTTCATAGTTTTCCCAATGGTTTTCAATTGTAGGATCATGTATAAATAAGGAGCCTATGACCTTGCCTATTTTCCCAATTGGGTAAAATAGGCCTCTTGGGTCATTATACATCTCTAGGGAGTACTTGGCCAATTCTACTTGTACATTCTTGGAATTTTGGGTATTGGTGCATGAGTACACCCCTATCTTAACCGGGAAAGTATATCCAAACTTATGCTTTCTAGCTATCCATTTGTGGATTTCAATTATTTTTCTACAAATCTCTAACAGTATCATTTTATTTGGTGGATACCTTGGAAACTTGTATGGAGATTTATCGAATCTAGACAATCTGATGTAGGTAAAGGTTATGAATTGAATATACCAATTCTCCCAACTTTTAAACTCTTTCACAGCTTCAATGGAGATTATTTTGGAGGAATCTCCCTCCAATCCTCTTATCATTACATATACAAAGTTGCCATTGACAACATAGAAATGGGTGTAACTTTCCTCCTATTTTAATTAAGGATAATGTTCACAAATGGTTACCTCCCCAATTTTTTCTAGGAAAGTGGCTTGAACAGCCAATAAATATAGCAAGTGTGATGTCATTTAAAACTTGGTGATCTAGAAGACACTCTTCAATTTCTCATGTATCGTGTCACTAATCAGAGTAGCCCAATAAATCTTCATGCACTTGCTATCCCACATGGTCAAGACCCAAGTTTATCCACCCAAGGGATGGCTATTTGAGTTGTTATATTTCCTTTCTCATCCATGATGACTATGGATATTCTTTTGTCCCTTTTCTTCCTCTTTGCAAAAGACTGGAAGGCTATTGATAATATAATTAAAATATTTTTTTCACCTCATTCTACACATGTCCTCTTTCTTCTTTGTATAGTATGATTCAACCAAATGGGCACATTAGAGGACATATTTCTCTAGGGAGAGAGAATGATTTCCATATTATGGGATCTCTTTAAGTCAGCTTGCTCAATCTCCCTTTTCTGCATTTCAACTCTTATTTCGTGCTCTCCCTAGACATATTCATCTTGAACTTCTTTAACTTGGTCCACCTCCTACTCTAGATGTTCTTCTATAATTTTCTCTTCAATAGGAATTTACTTTTGGGCTTCCACTTCTACCACTACTTCTTCTAGGATTGATTCCTCCTCTTCTTTAATCGATGGCTCATTTTCTCGAGGAGGAGGAAGGGGAGGGTCTTGTGGAGGAGAAGGTGAAGTTGGATGTGGAATAGGTGAAGGAGGAAAAATAGATAAATTTGATTGTGTTTCAATTTCAAAAATTTGAATCGAGCATTCAAGAAAGATAATTATCCACTTCCCTCATTGGATGAAGTCTTACAAATAGTAAACAGATCTCAGATGATGTCATTCCTAGAAGGATATTCAGGTTATAATCAATTCATGGTTCAAGAGGAAGACAAATTAAACAAATCCTTCATCACTAAGTGGGGAAGCTTTGCATATCAAAGAATTCCTTTTGGTCTCATAAATGTTGGAGCTACCTTCTAAAGGGAAATGGACATAGCTTTCAAAGGGTTAATTGGTAAATGAATCATCATATACATGGATGATCATATAGTATTCTCCAAGAGAATGACCATGTAAGTGACCTGTATAAGATTCTCCAATGATGCAAGGAATTAGGTATTTCACTAAACCCAAAGAATTGTATTTTTGGAGTTATTGAAGGGAAAATTCTAGGCCACATAATTTTTGAGAAAGTTATATCAATTGATCTCGACATAATTGAATCTATTTTAAAGCTGCCATTACCTAGCAGTAAGAAAGAGCTGAAATCTTTCTTTGGAAAGATTAATTTTGTCATGAAGTACATCAGTGGATTTGTAGAAATTGTATGTCCTCTAAATTATATGCTAAAGAAGGATATGAAGATTGAATGGACTTCAGAATCAAAGAAATATTTTCAAGAAATTAAGGAAATCATAACTAGTGCACTTGTGTTAGAAATTCTAGATTGCACTAATCCATTCAACATCTATAGCTTCGATTCAAAACATTCTTGTGTTGCATTCTTAACTCAAAAGGGAGAGAATGGTGATGAAATACCAATAGCCTTCATGAGTTCTCCATTCAAAAATGTGGAGATACAATACCCTAACTTAGATAAATAATCTTTTGCTCTTGTGAAAGATGTGAAGAAGTTTAAACATTATATTCTAACAAGTAAAGTGATAGCTATAGTCCTAGATGCCACTATTATGTCTATGTTGATGCAAAATGAAATTGGGGAGGCTCTTGTGATGCTTGCCAAAATAAATTGGCAAGTTGAAATTTATATGTGCACTTCCCTTTACAACCATTTCAAGAAAGGTTTCATTCCAACATTGAGGTATTGATTTTATACTAGAAATAGCAGAAAAGTCTAGCAATGGATACAAGTGGATATTGGTGGCCACTGAATAATTTACAAAATGGGTTGAAGCAATCCCTACAAGAAATGTAACCTCAAATGTGGTGATTGATTTTTTTCTTAATAACGTAATCACCAAGTTTGGCCTGCCATCAAGAATTATTGTTGATAATGCAATGTGTTTTGGATCCAAAGATTCTATTGACATGTGTTTATAGTATGGGATCCCTTTAACACATTCATCACCTTATCATCCTTAAGGAAATACGAAGGGTGAATGATAGGGAGGTTGGAGGAATCATTCACTGATTCCTGCTCTAGGTCTTACTTGAAAAACCTCTTTGGTGTCTTGCTTCACCACCTTAACCTATAGGATCTTCTTCTTGGTTAGGTTCCCCTGGTTCTCTTTTCCAACCCCACTACCATCACAAATCAACCTACCAAGTCAATCTTGGTGCAATGTCTCCAACTCTTCCTTAGCCCTTAATCCACCCTAAAGGCTATTCTACTCCAAACCTTGAACTTAGCTTTGCAGGGGTGTGGAGAGGTTTCTAATAGGTTCTTTCCATCCCATCATGGCTCTGAAGGATCCTCCTAACTCCATCTTGTCATCGCTTCCACCAAACCCTCATTTAGGTTTAAAAAGATCACTAACCTAGGAGCCCCCAATTAGGTCTTCTTCTCCAAGAAAACAGGGTTGTTCTCCTAAGTTTCCCAAAGAACATAGAATTTTTCCTTAGGGTTCCTAATCCTTATGCCCATCCCTCAAATATTTTAGAGGTCTTAACCCTCAACTATCCGTACACAGCCATAACCCTCAATTAGCAAATTAGGCCTTTTTTAAGCCATTTCCTGACCACACAGCAAACTGTTAGGAGTTTCTCTCAAAAATGGATTGGTGGAGCTTCCTCCTCCATTATAAGCCTTTGCAAGGCATTTGGTTACCCTTTCCACACCATGAGTTGACAGGAAATGATCACCCCTGCAAATCAAAGTTCTTTGCACTCCTTGTCTTCCCTATCCAAACACTTCTTGGCTCCCCTAGGAGAAGACTTCCATAGTGATATTCTAACTTCTAATGACTCCTAAACCTCACAATTCCCAAGAGTTTGTACATTATGTACAGTGGGAATGTGACCTAAACCTCCATTTTCTACCAACCAACTGTCAGATCAACAAATGCAAAGAAACAACTACCTACTATAATGCTTGAAACTGAACTAGAAATCTAAATTGCTACCACACAGGGCTTAACCTATTAGTACACTACATCCTATGTACAATACAGTAACAATTTCAATCCATTAAAGCTCTACTTTGAGACAAAACCAAAAATTCACACTAAAACACCACTGTCTTTTCTTGAATTCAAAAACTCCAATCAAAGTAAAATGCTTCCAACCTAGCTCTCAGGTCGAGGCACACCCTATATAGGTCAACAAAAGTAGTTATGCCTCCCCTTGGTCGGACATGTCAGTTACATTGTGGCAAAGTTGCAAAATGCACCATTTTGCAACTTTTGCCAATTTCTAGTAAACTAAGTAAAATGAGTTTCTAAACTCATCCACCCTTCCTCAATTTCTATCCTAGAGATCAAACATATCCCTAAGCTATCTCCTCTACTCAATGGTCAACATGACCTTCATGGTAACACATCAAAAACAAAAATTCATCCTAGATTTCCTAATTGCCTAGTGTAACTGCCTAGTGTTTCCTAGGTGCTCCTGCACCATTCTCCCCCTCTCTGCACAAACACTAAGGAATGTGAGGAGAGATCAGTGACACATCAATGCCCTACTTCTTAAACTGAGCTTCATCCACCCATGTAGCCTCTGAGTCTGGTTTGTCCCTCCATTTGATGAGATGTTCCAAGTATTCCTTATGTCGGGTAGACTTCTTCACCCTTGACTCCAAGATTCTCTCTGCTTGTAGCTTATCTTGAGTAGGTAAGGCTATGTTGCTCACATCCTTGAAGATATCCCTACTGTTTGATCCATTTCAGTGACTGTTCCCTTATATCTGATCAGATCAGCTACATTGAACACTGGAGAGATGCCTAAATCTGCAGGTAATTCCACCTTGTAGGCATTCTTCCCATATTTGGCTAATACCTTACATGGTCCCACTCTTTTCATCTGCAATTTGGTTGATATCCCCTTCTACAACCTAGATTTGTTGAGGTGGACCATAACATAGTCTCCTACTGCAAATTGTAGATCCTTTCTAGATAAATCCACCTTCTCTTTCAACTTTTGAGTAGCCTCGGTGACTGTCTTCTTCACCTGCTCCTAAATCTCCTTCATGGTCTGAGAAAAATCCTCTACATGTCCACTCCTATGCTCCATAGCTCCTAAATCTCTAAGTTCACACACACCTCTTGGGTGCATTCCATTCACTATTTCAAAAGGACTCTTCCCTGTAGTCTGGTTCACACTGTCATTGTATGCATACTCAGCTTGTGATATGACCAAGTCCCATGTTTTTCCATACTCTTTGGTTAGGCATCTTATAAGGTTACCTAACACCCTATTAACCACCTCTATTTTCCCATCAGTCTAAGAATGGTAAGCTGATCCAAAAGACAGGTTGGTACCTAATCTGTTCCATAGAGTCTTCCAAAAATGACTCATGAACTTCACATCCCTATCTGATACAATACTCAAAGGCAATCTATGGATCCTTACAATTTCCTTGAAGAAAAGGTGAGCAATGAAGCTAGCATCATGTGTGGTCTTGCAAGGGATAAAGTGACTCATCTTGCTAAATCTATCTACCACCACATAGACACTATCAAACCTTGTCTTAGTCTTAGGGAGTCCTACAACAAAATCCATGCTAACACACTCCCATGGTCTGTTGGGAATGGGTAGAGGTTGATACAAACCTGCATTACTAGCTCCCCCTTTGGCTTTCATACAAACTACACACTGCTCCACATACCTCCTGACATCCCTTGGCAACTTGGGCCAATATTAGAACCTTTGCACTAGTTCCATTGTCTTGTTGATGCCAAAATGACCACTAATACTACCATTGTGCTTCTCCTGGATGAGATTCTCTCTCATTGATCCTCTTGGAACACACAACTAATTTCCCTTGACTAACAATCCACTTTGCAATGTATACTCTGAGTATTGACTATGAAAGTGATTCTCAAAGTCAGAACATACCTTGTATGATTCTGAGAAGTCTTCATCTTCCCCATAGAGATCCTTGAAACTCTCTATTCCAATGCTCTTTACTTGTATCTCTTGCACTATCAGCAATATTCTACGTAGTGCATCTGCCACCTTGTTCAACTATCCCTTCTTGTGCTTGATGGTGAAAGTGAAAGCTTGAAGATACTCCATCCACTTCAAATGTCTATTGCTTAATTTCTCTTGAGTGTTGATGTAGCTAAATGCTTGATTGTCCGTAAACACTACAAACTCTTTAGGTAGGATATAATGCCTCCACTTCCTAAGTGATTGTACTAGAGCATAGAATTCTAGGTCATAGGTAGAATACTTTTTCTTAGCTTCATTAAGCTTTTCACTAAAGAAAGCTATAGGTCTTCCTTCTTGGCTTAGCACTCCTCCTACTACAATTCCACTAGCATCACATTCTATAGTAAACAACTTGTCAAAAATAGGTAATAAAAGAATAGGTTGAGTTGCCACTTCTTGTTTTAGTTTCTCAAAACCTTTCTTAGCTTCTTGAGTCCACTTAAACTTAGTCTTTAAGCCACCTTTGATTGTATCTAGGACTGGTGCACATATGCCACTAAAGTTTCTTATAAACTTCCTATAAAACTAAGACAATCCATGAAAACTTCTTACCTCTGTCCCTGTGGTTGGTGTAGGCCAATTTAGGATAGCTTCTACCTTACTTGGATCCATTTTCAATGATCCTTGGGATACTAAAAACCCCAAATTCACAAGATCATGTTTAAAGAACTCACACTTTTCTAGGTTGATGGCTAACCTCTCCTCCTGCAACCTTTTAAGAACCAACTCCACATGCTTTAGATGTTCTTCTATTGTCTTGCTAAAGATGAGTATATCATCAAGATATACCACAACAATTATCCCTATAAAGTCTTTGAGCACTTCATTCATGAGCCTCATGAATGTGCTAGGGGCATTAGAGAGGCCAAATGGCATAACTCTCCACTCATACAACCCATCAATTGTCTTAAAGGCTATCTTCCACTCATCTCCATCCTTGATTCTAATTTGGTGGTATCCACTTTTGAGATCCAACTTGGTGTAGTACTGAGCTCCTCCAAGACAATCCATCAAGTCCTCAATCCTAGGAATAGGAAACCTATACCTGATTGTGATTCTATTTATAGCTCTAGAATCAGTGCATAACCTCCACTTACCACCTTTCTTGGATGCTAAGACCACTGGTACTGCACATGGGTTGATGCTCTTTCTAATTAATCCTTGATCCAACAACTCCTGCACTTGTCTAGATACCTCTAGGTTTTGATCTGGTGTAAGCTTATAAGCTGCTTTGTTTGGAAATGAAGCTCCTGGTATGAAGTCAATATGATGGCTAATGTCTCTCTTTGGACATAAGTTTGTTGGTGCACCATCACTCACTATGTCCTTATACTTCTCAATCAACTTCTGGACTGCTCTGGGTATGACTGTTTTCTTTGCTTTGTCTTCTTCCTTGGGTTGCACCATAACCACATATCCTTCACCTCCTTGATGTAGAGTTTTAAGAAACTCCTTGCCACTGCTTAATAAGACACTAGAGGTCTTTGACTATCCTTCTTCCTCATCTGTCAGTGACTGCAACTTGAATGTCTTTCCATCCTTTTTGAATGAGATAGTATTTTCCTTTCCATTATAGATGGAACCTCTATCATATTGCCATGGTCTGCCCAATGGAAGATGGCATGCATCCATGGGTAACACATCACAATCAACTTATCCTTGTACCCTCCAATGGAGAACTCCATCATTGTTTGCTCATTGACAAGAACACTTTGTCCTTTGTTCACTTGTAGGGATTAGTGTGGGGTATTTTCTCTAATTTCAACTTCCTTACTGCCTCCTCAAAGATGATGTTATCAATTGAAATTGAATCCACAATAACCTTGCATACTTTCCCAAGTATTTTTCATCTCACTCTAAATAAGGCTCTTCTTTGCTTTGGCTCTTCCTTGACCGGTTGTCTAATCAAAACTCTTCTAAACATCAGATTCTCCCCCATTTTGTGATTCAATGTGACTAACCTCTGGTGATTTCATACTCATGGTGTCCTCTTATGCATATGCCACTCTCTTCTCAATATTTGATGAAGATGCTTTCTTCGGGCACCTATAAGTTGGATGGCCTACTTGTCCACAGTTGTAGCACTTCATACTAGCAAAGTATGAGTTACTTATGCTTGCTCCTCTCCCTTTGTTTGAACCTCCTTGAGGTCCTCTACTTCTATTATACCCTCCTCTAGAAGGTGTCTCACTTCCATAATTTGTGAGTTTAGACTCTCCTTGGTTTCTTTGTTTAGTCCCTCTACCTTGGTATCCACCTCTATGTTCTCTTTGATCTCTACCTTTTCCTCTGCTCTTAGAAGCCTGTTCTTGTTTCCTCTTACTCCTCTCTTCAATCTTTATAGCCAATTGATAGCATTGGTGCACTGTCTTGGGACTTAGAAGAGTCATCTCCTCTTGAATGTTCCACTTCAAACCATTAAGGTATCTAGCCACCTTAAGACTTTCATCCTCAGTAACATTAGACCTCATGCAAAGTTTTTGAAACTCCTCAGTGTAGGAATTCACATCTTGGTCTCTTTGTCTCAAGCTCTATCTTTTTTTGTGCAACTGAATTTCATAATCATCAGGCATGTATTCTTCTCTCACTTTGGCAACCACTCCCTTCCAAGTAGAAATAGGCTTCTTTCCTTCCTTTTCCCTCTCTATCTGAATGAACTTCCACCATGTCAAGGTAGAACCTCTCAATCTTGATTTGGCCACCTTTACCTTCTATGCTTCAGTGACTCCATCACATTCAAAATGGTTTTCCATTCCCTCTATCCAATCCATGACCAAATCAGTTTTCATTTTCCCACTAAACAGTGGTATGCCTTCAAGTGCTTTTCCACTCAAAGCCTTCAATGCCTTCAAGAAAGGCTCTTCTTGCAAAACAGGGTCAGGTTCAGGGATCTTTTCTTCCTCTGCAACCTCTTATTTCTTTGGTACCCTTCCTTCCAACTGCACATTACTCATTACTTGCTCAAGTTGGGCTATTCTTTCCCTCAATATCCTATTGTCTTCCTCTTGTTCTTCAAACTTCTTAGCCAATTCTGCATTTTTCACCATGTCAGTAGAACCACTAGACTCAACCTCTGACATATATTATTCTATCCCAAATCTTTTGCAGCTCTGATACCAATCTAATAGGGAGGTTAGAGGAATCATTCACTGATTCTTGCTCTAGGTCTTGCTTGAAAAACCTCCTTGGTGTCTTGCTTCACCACCTTAACCTATAGGATCTTCTTCTTGGTTAGGTTCCCCTAGTTCTCTTTTCCAACCCCACTACCATCACAAATCAACCTACCATATCAATCTTGGTGCAATGTCTCCAACTCTTCCTTAGCCCTTAATCCACCCTAAAGGCTATTCTACTCCAAACCTTGAACTTAGCTTTGCATGGGTGTGGAGAGGTTTCTAATAGGTTCTTTCCATCCCATCATGTCTCTGAAGGATCCTCCTAACTCCATCTTGTCATCGCTTCCACCAAACCCTCATTTAGGGTTAAAAAGACCACTAGCCTAGGAGCCCCCAATTAGGTCTTCTTCTCTGAGAAAATAGGGTTGTTCTCCTAAGTTTCCCAAAGAACATAGAATTTTCCCTTAGGGTTCTTGATCCTTATGCCCATCCCTCAAATATTTTAGAGGTCTTAACCCTCAACTATCCGTACACAGCCATAACCCTCAATTAGCAAATTAGGCCTTTTTTAAGCCATTTCTTGACCACACAGTAGACTGTCAGGAGTTTCTCTCACCAAATGGATTGGTGGAGCTTCCTCCTCCATGCTAAGAATTTGCAAGGCATCTGGTTACCCTCTCCACACCGTGAGTTGACAGGAAATGATCACCCTTGTAAATCAAAGTTCTTTGCACTCCTTTTCTTCCCTAGCCGGACACTTCCTGGCTCGCCTAGGAGAAGACTTCCACAATGATTCCCTAACTTCTAATGACTCCTAACCCTAACATATTTACAATCATGGAGTCTAGTCACAATTCCCAAGAGTTCGTACGTTATGTACAGTGGGAATGTGACCTAAACCTCCATTTTCTACCAACAAACTGTCATATCAACAAATGCAAACAAAACAACTACCTACTATAATGCTTGAAACTGAACTAGAAATCTAAATTGCTACCACACAGGGGTTAACCTATTAGTACACTACATCCTACGTATAATACAGTAACAATTTCAATCCATTAAAGCTCTACTTTGAGACAAAACAAGAAATTCACACTAAAACACCACTATCTTTTCTTGAATTCAAAAACTCAAATCAAAGTAAAATGCTTCCAACCCTACTCTCAAGTCGAGGCACACCCTATATAGGTCAAAAAAATTAGTTATTCCTCCCCTTGGTCAGACATGTCAATTACATTGTGGCAAAGTTGCAAAATGCACCATTTTGCAACTTTTTCCAATTTCTAGTAAACTAAGTAAAATGAGTTTCTAAACTTATCCACCCTTCCTCAATTTCTATCCTAGAGATCAAACATATCCCTAAGATATCTCCTCTATTCAATGGTCAACATGACCTTCATGGTAACACATCAAAAACAAAAATTCATCCTAGATTTCCTAATTGCCTAGTGTAACTGCCTAGTGTTTCCTAGGTGCTCTTGTGCCAATGAATCAAGTAACAAATACATCATGAATATCATTAGAAAAACTTTGGATGCAAACAAGAAAAGATGGGATGATAAGTTAAAGTTTGTTGTTTGGCAGATAAGCTAACCTTCAAGAAGGCTATTGGGAAGAGTCAATTTGAACTAGTGTATGGCGTTGAAGCCAAATTTATAATTAGCCTTGAATTACTATTCCATAATTCGTTGTAGTAGATTGAAGTGGAAGAAGAAAGTTTTATCTCCAAAAGAATACATGAGTTGATAAAATTGGAAGAAACTAGGAGGGATGCCCATGAGAGAAATTTATTGAGACAATAAAAGGTGAAGTACCTCTTTGATAAGAGGGTTATCATGAGGGAGTTTTAGAATGGATATTTTGTCCTATGAAGGATGTGGTCAAGGAATGTTTTGCCTTAGAAGCCTTGATGGAAATTTCATGGAGCATATAGTTCATGGTCAACATCTCAAGAACTATTTCTTCTAATTGTAAGATTCTCTAAACCTTTGTAACATATGTTCTTTTGTATTGTGGTTTCATTGTGTTCTTGTCTATAGTCATGACCCTTGTTTATCATGATGTTGTGCAATTTAGTCACCATCCTTGTCATTCCCATTTTGTTCTAGTATTAGATATTTGGATTCTCATTGTTCCTACTAGAGGCACACATCCCCAACTAGAGCCATTATTGGTGCCCATAAATTCGATGATTTTATAGTGCTTTGTGTTGTCACTTTATGCCACCCCCTTGTGATCCACATCAATTATAACCAATCTAGGAAATTTTAATGTTGTACCATACTCAAGTGCCTCTGGTAATTGTTTTTTCCCCTTTCAAGTTGCAACCTAAAAATCATTTGCAAAAATTCCTATAATGGCTAACTAATGAAATTTTTGGGCTTTCAATTATTTATGTACTTTCATGATTTCTTGTCATTCTTGAGTTCTTCCTTCTTTTTCCTTCTTTCCATCACTTTCCCAAGTGTTTTGTCCTTTCTTCTTATCCTTATCATTTTCTTTTCTAAGCCATAATTCTTCTATATAATCGCTAGTCAAAATTTTTGAAGGTTTTGAGAACCTCGTCGAACTCCAACAAAGTTATCAAAAACTTGTCAAGCCCCAACAAAGTTTTTGAATCCATGCTTATGGGTTGATACATAAAAATTATAAGGTTTTTTCACAACTTTAAAATGTTTTTAGATCCTCGTCAAACTTTGACATGGTTTTTAAAACCTTGTTAGATTTCAACAGAATTTCCAAAATAGGGTATGTTGACTGATGCTTGAGAAGTATACTTTGAAATGCAAGGTTTTGTCAGAATTTTCAAAGGTTGTGAAAGCCTTTTCATATTTTGACAAAGGTTTTGAAATGACTTTTGGACCCTGACAAGGTTTTTGGAACCATCATTATTTTTGGTCTTCGGTGATCAGATTTTTCTTCTATCTCTCATCTTAATCTTATGATAAGACATAAGCATTCTCTCTAATCCTCGATCCTCAACATCATAATTATTTTATTTTTGGGAATTGGTTGTTCTCCTTAACCTTTACAACTAATTTTTGATAAGGCTTAAACCTTCTTCTCAATGCCAAACAAAATTTATTTTTCAGGGGTCAAAGTTTTGAAGTTATTCTTGTTGTCTTCTCTTGTATGTAGTGTGTGGTATTCCCAATGCTTGAAATTTGATGAGCTTTGATTTTTGGGTTTTTAGAAATGTGATATTTTCCTCTCTAAATGTTTGATAAATATTTCTTTGCAAGTTTGATGCTCGATGTCTGATGAGGATGACCTTTTGAGCTTGCAAACCATTTAATGATTATTCTAGTGGTTGTTTTGGGCCCAAAGCTTCAAAAATACTACTAATAGAATTTTTTTAGCTGTAAATTCCATTAATGTTGTGGCTAATCTCTCAACTACCAAATTTTATCCTTGAGGCTATAGGGATGATGTTTAATGCATTTCTTGACAACTGCAAGTGGGACAAAGTGACACCCATGCTTCTTTATGGTTTGCAAGCCTCTTTACTATCAGATGACCATTCCTGACTAAATTTTACTATGGATTTCATAGGGGGTTTTGTTCCTCATTTGTGTGCTTATTAATGTAGGGCATAAATTAATAGTGGGAAACCATGTGAATATGATGTAAGCAAGCATAGGATACCCATACAATTTCAGGCACCCATGGTTCTTTCCTCAAGGGTCTCTTCATGTTGTAAAAATATATATTTTTTGAAAGACAAGATAAATAAGAGAGGATAGCATTTTCAACAAATAGAAGAAGTTTCAAAGCTAGCAGATGAAAGATATTCATTGAAATCCCTAGGGTTTTGAGTTCCAATTCTCGGTGTAGCTATTTTACATTTTAATGATCTGGGTTTTCTCCCAAACTTGCAATAATACTTGTAATATTTGAACATTAATTTATTAAAGGTATAAACAACCTTAGTTGAGTGTCTCCTTATGTATGATATGCATTTCTAGATGTACTTTTTTTAGTTTTTAAACCAAAAGTCTATAAAATCCTTGCAAAGCTTTTGTGCGGTATCTTTTCAATATAATAAAGGAAACGTGTGGGTATAGTTGAGGATTACTAAGTAGACTCTCTTAATATTTTGGAACCATTTATTGTCTTTCTAAATGAGTATGTGGAGCCTAGCTTTCCTATGCATTTTGAAAGGCGTAGTCTTTTGTGGTGACTTGATTAAGATACCACCTTGTTTTCAATTGTTACATGTTTGATTAAATATAGAGACTTTTTTCTCAATGGATAAAGACATTGATCTATGACTATATTTCTCTCCTATCATCCTCATCACACTCAAAATACATCAACTCAAATCCCCTTTAGTTTTTTTTGTGTTATACTGCCATGTTTGAATGAATATAGCAATACAAGGGTGTATCATAAACACATTCTCAAACACTTATATGGTAGATTATCTATTAATAAGGTGTTCATACTTACTTTTCCAAACTATCACATAGGTATATTGTGACACTAGTTTTGGGATACACTGTGAAATTGTGTTGCATTTTTGTTGTCATTGATGTTAAAAATTCTATGAAGAGTGTTGTAATTTGGTTGTTTGGTTGCCATAGTCTCTAAGAAATGCTCCAAATTTCTTGATTGATGACGTTTTGCTCCTGTGGTTTGGAGGATAGCTTTTTGTTGTGTTAAGGGATGTGTAATCTAATTTTCAAATCATTTCAATTATTAAAAAGGTATTTTTTAGAGTAGAAGATTGAAGACTGTGTTGATTCTATGAGGATGTTTTCATAGGTGTAAAGGTTGGATCTGCATATCTCTACAGCTGAAGATATGATTTTGCAAGTCTAAATTTAAGTTCATTGAGATGTGAAGGTGTTATATCCAAAATTTCATGTCAATAATCCTTTCGTAGAGAAAGTTAGAAGTGATAGTGTATCAGAATGTGTTGTCTAGAGACTGGTTTCAATGTCTATTAGTTTGTGCCAACTTGTTGCTCCATGAAGTTGTGAAAGGGGTGTATGAGAGTGCTCCTAAATATCATGTAATACTTGATGTTTTTTAGAGTGGTTTTTGGCTTCTTCAATACAAGTTGTTGTCCAGAATGAATTTTTTATTGGTTTATGCCTTTGTTGAGGCCAACTAAGGTATGTTGATGGTGCATGCAACAAGTTCAAGATTGTGTAGATCTTAAGGAGTGTTTGAAGGTGTTGTATGGGTCATGCTGACTCATATGGGAGAAATATAAATAATGTTTTATCATTCTTGTGTACTGCCATTGTTATGAAGGCCAACATACTACAAGTTACATGTTTTCTTGCTTATGGTTGAACTAATTTGTATTTTCAAAGTGTGCAAATGATTTTTATAGAAGATCAAGTTGTGAAGACTATTTTGGGTCGAGGATAAGCATGTGTTGGGATCTGCAAGGCATTTTCCTCTTCTTGGTGTTGCATGTAGTGTCTTGGGTCTTTCCCTCTACACATTTAATGTTGTTTATTTTATCCCTAGCCGACTTATAGATGTAATATTTTTGTTGTAGGCTGACATGTGAAATGTAATCAATATAATATCATCTATAAATTGTAAACCTAGTTGATCTAGGTGGAGTTGTGATCATGATTGTAAATGTGTGAGTGATTGAAAGAGAAAGAGTAGTTGTTGTACACCATGTCTAGCTTCATTTTGATTATATCCTTGTGACAGAAGGAATGTGAAGAAGTGTGCTTAGTTGTTTTTTGGAGGCAGTGAACCGAAGGCAATTACTTCTGAATAGTTGAAAGCAATGAGTTAGTAAGCAATTGAGAAGACATTTGGAGAGTTTGATAAGAAAATTTTCAATCATAAAAAGAGAGTGAGCTTAGTTTTTAGTTTCATATAGTGGAAGGACTGTTATTTTATAATCATTCCTAAGTGTGTGCTCAGCTCAGGGATTTGTTGCTTCCATGGGTGTAACCCTTAAACTGTAATCAGGGAATTATAGCTTCCTTGGTTTGTAGACCTAAAAAAATGTTGTAAATGTTGTTCATCTTATGAGGTTGGATTAGGAAAGTAGATCCTAGTAGCTTTTCTCACTATGGTTTTTCCTTTGTGAGGTTTTTATGAATATCTAGTGTTGTGTTATGCATTGTCTTTATCTTTCATGTTCTTATTTATGTGGTAGATTTTAAAGTATTTGTTTGCTTCGAAAGGTTTGAGATTTGTTGGAATATTGATTCACACCCCCTCTCAGTACTCTAGTGTGTTCAATAATTGGTATTAGAGCCAAGTTCCTTAGAAGAAGTCTAATAGCTTAAGGAAAATTTGAGATGGTACAAGAAGGGTCTCACAAGGCACCTAGGTTTGATGGAACAAATTTTACTTTTTGGCGATTTAGGATGGAAACCTATCTAACCTCCTTAAGGTTTGGTGTTTGGAAATCTGTCAAGGATGGTTATAAGGTTTCTACTAATCCTCCAATTGATCCAACGGATATTAAGGCCTATTAGAATAATGGAAAGGCTAAGAATGTCATCTTGAGTGGGCCTGCAGACTCTGAACTTGTAAAAGTAATGCACTACAAGCCAGTAAAGGAGGTTTGGGAAAAGCTTAGTGGCATCTTTGAAGGAAGCATTAAAGTAAAAAAATCCAAGTTTCTTATGTAGTTCAAAAGCTTTTTGTCTTATCAGACAAAGAAAAATTTGTAGCTATTTCAAACAAATCAACAAAGATTCAACCACAGTTTCAATTCTGATGTTTTTACACAAATTTGCCTCTATGTTTTTATTTGTCAAGTCCAGAAATTACAAGCAATTTACTCAAACTAAATTTCAGCAATGTACTGGTCGATCTCTTATATTAATGGCAATGGTTTTACCACCATTTTTCATTTCTTATTCCCCAATTTTCCACGCTTTCCCAAGTTATTTTGTTAAGAATTTTTTTTCCAGCCAACATAGGTCAATTTTCTCTCCTCTTAGCATTACAAAATTGTTGAGTTCCCCAACTTTGGGTGCCCCAAAGTCTCTCCCTTGTAGCACCTAGTTTTCCCCAGGCCTTTCCACTTCCCACGCAACCCAAAGACCTTTCATTTTTTGTCTTTTCTAGATGAGATGAAGGTGTTCCAATATACCTTGGTTCCATGCTGGACTGAAGTGAATTACCCCATTTTGGGCACTAGAATTTAATGAATTTACATTATATCTAAAGCTGAAATTTAAATAATCTTTAACATCAAGTTTCCTTGCCCTTCGAGATCGATAAAATGTCAACAACTTCCAAATGGAGATGCCAGTCGAGAAAAATAAAATCAACAATTTTTTTTATATACCACAACAAAATTTATAAATAACCAAAATAAAATTGAAAAATAAAAAAGATGATCCAGATAGCTAGATTTCTTGGATCAAAAAATATTTCATGAGCATAAAGCTCATGAACATTTGGGCAAGTCTATAATTGGAATTCCAAACTTCTCCAATTCAGAAGCATTGACCCATGAAGCTTCATCTGTTGCACGATTCTTCCAACTTACCAAATACTCCTAATACTCTTTCCCTCTTGTACATTTAGCAATCCATGAATTAATGATTTGATCAATCTTTTCACACTCCTCTAACAATCGATGCATCTAGTCTTGCACATCTGACAAATTTAAAGATGTACTTTATTGTCCACTTGATTCACCTTCATGATATTTATATAAATCTACAACATTGAATATTGGAGAGATATCAACACCAACTAGAAGCTTAATCTCATATGCATTTGATGAAAACTTCCACAAAACCTTGCAAAGGCCAATCTTCTTCCATTTTAATTTATTATATGTTCCTTGTGGGAACCTCTCCTTCCTCAAGTGTGTCATCACCAAGTCACCAATATGAAATTCTTGCACTCTTATATGTGCATCAACATACTCTTTATATTTATTAGCACTCTTCTCCAACTTCTCTTTCACCTCTTTATGAAAATCATGTATGTACTCAACAAAATCCTCTGCTACAACACTTTTCCTATTCAAATTTGCACTATCTCTCAACTCATCAACACCTCTTGGATTGTACCCATACACAATTTGAAATGGACTCTTTCTTGCACATTGATTAATTAAATTATTATAAGTAAACTCAGCTTGTGCCAATGTCAAATCCCACTAACTTGGTTTATCCCCAACCAAACACCTCAACAAATTACCCAACCTTTAATTCACAACTTCAGTTTGGCCATCTATTTGAGGATGGTAGGTTGAGCTAAAACCCAATTTTCTTCACATTCTCTTCCACAAAGTACGCCAAAAATGACCAACAAATTTTGTGTCTCAATCTAAAATAATACTTTTTGGCAATCCATGTAACCAAACTATTTCTTTGAAAACAAATTAGCTATGTGGGAAGCATCACTACACTTCTTACATGGTATAAAATGATCCATTTTTTAGAATCTATCCACTACAACAAAAATTGAATCATTACCTCTTTGTGTTCATGGAAAACCCAAAACAAAATCCATGCTAATGCATTCCCATGGTCTCTCTAGTATTGGCAATGGTTGATATAACCCCATATTTTTCTTCACTCCTTTTGAATATTGACACAATCTACAACCTTACACCATTCTTTTTTACATTTGCACTCATTACAAGCCAATAATAACTCTCATTCAAATGTGCTAATGTTTTTTCCACTCCAAAATGTCCACCTAAACCTCCACTATGTTTCTCTCTCAAGAAATTTTCCCTCATGGAACCTTGAGGTATGCACAATATTTTTCCTTTAAACAACAAATTTTCTTGAATAAAATACTCTAGCCATGGAGTTCTATCCACTCCCATTGGATTCTTACATGCTGCCCAAGCTTCTCTAAAATCAGCATCTTCCTCATACAACTCTCCAATTGAATCAAAACCAACACTTACTCTCATTTCATTCAACAACAAGCACCTTCTACTTAATGCATTAGCAACTCTATTTGAGTTTCCACTTCTATGTTTCAATACAAAAGAATAACTTTGAAGAAATTCAGCCCACTTCACATGCTTTTGGCTAGCTTACCTTAACTGTTTATATATTACAGTGCATGATGATCGGTATACAAAAAACTTCCTTCGGAAGCAAGTAATGTTTTCACTTCTTAAGAGCTTGCACAATTGCATAAAACTCTTGATCATACATGGAATATTTCCTTTTTGCTTCATTTACCTTCTCACAAAAATATGTTATTGGTCTTCCCTCTTGACTCAAAACTCCTCCAATCATTGTCCCGCTTGCATCACAATCAACTTGGAACACTTTACCAAAATTTGGAAGTGCTAACATGGACTGCTCCATCACATTTTCCTTCAAATTATTAAAACCCCTCTCTACTGCAATTGTCCAAACAAATTCTTTTCTATTACCCTTCATTGTCTCTATAATTGGTGCACATATCCCATTGAAATTTCTAATGAACTTATAAAAACTTTCCAATTCATGGAAGCTTCTTGCTTCAAACATACTCTTTGGTGAAGGCCAATCTACAACTGCTTTTACCTTCTCTGGATCCACTTTTAGACCACTACTGGAAACAACAAAACCCAAATATACTAGCTCCTCTTTCATGAAGCTGCACTTTTTCACATTCACTAACAATTTCTCTTCTTTGAGTCTTTGCATAACTTCCCTAATATATTGCAAATGTTCTTCCTTTTTCTTACTAAAAATCAAAATATCATCCAAATATACTATGGAAAACTTACAAGGTATGGTTTCAACACTTTGTTCATCAACCTCATGAAATTACTTGGTGCATTTGTCAAACCAAATAGCATCACCATTCATTCATACAATCTATCCTTCATTTTGAAAGCATTTTTCCACTCATCCCCTTCTCTTTTGCGAATTTGATGGTACCCACTCTTCAAATCAATTTTGGTAAAATACTTAGCCCACTCAAAAAATCCATCATATCATCCATTTGTGGCAAAGGAAACTGATACTTTATAGTTATCTTATTTATTGCTCTTGAATCCATACACATTCACCAATCCCCATCATTCTTGGTGCCAACACTACTGGAATAGCATATAGACTCAAACTTTCTCTAATCATCCCTTTGTCAAGCAACTCTTGTACTTGCCTATTTATTTCTTCATTCTCTTTTGGTGACATTCAATATGGTGCTTTGTTTGGAAAACTTGCACTAGGAATCACATCCATGCAATGACTAATGCTTCTCATGGGTGGAAATCCATCAGGAAACTCCTTCATCAAAATTTCTACATACTCATCCTAAATCCCTTAAACATCCTTTGTTATTTCATCCTCACTCTTCACTGCCCCAACCACTACAAATTTAGAAACTATAGCAAAACATGTTTTCTACTTTTGAATTCTTTCAAAAATTGCTTTCCAAAAACCAAGCATACCTTTGGTTTTTCTTCATCTTCTCCTTCTCTATTCTTCAATGGGTTTAGAATCTACTCTTTTCCATCTTTCTTGATTGCATAGGTATTCAATTAACCATCATGAAAAACTTGTCTATCAAATTGCCACTGTCTACCCAAGAGAATATGACATACGTCCATTGGCATAATGTCACACATAACTTCATCCTTATAATTTCTAATTTGAAAACTTACCAAACATTGTTCTCGCACCACCAATTGATTCTCTTTTTGTAGCCATGAAACTCGGTAAGGGTTGGGATGTTTCATCTTCTCCAACTTCAACTTGTCTACCATCTCTTTAGATACAATTTTATTTGTATTACCACTATCCACTATCACTTTGCAACACTTTCCACTCACCTTGCACCTTTTTCGAAACAAATTTCTCCTTTTTATTGGTTCCAATTTCTCCTTTTCGAGATTTAACAAGACTCTTCTCAACATCAAATATTCTCCATCCTCAAGGTCTTATCCATGCTTATTTGAAGTTTCTTTTTCACTTTCAGCCTGTGCTACATGCACTCTTGCCTCTTTTCCCTTTCCTACATCTTGTTGGATTTTTGGACATTCAAATGCCCAATGGCCCACTTCTCCACATTGAAAACATGTGAAGTTGAAACCTCTTCCTCTACCTCTTCCAAATGACCCTCTTCCATGAGAGTAATCTCCTCTTCCTCTAGGGAAATCTCTTCTTCCCTTGCCTTCTTGCATACTTTCATTTGACATGCTTGCTTTCTTCTGCTTGTTTTGGAAGCCTCTTTTGTTGTTTGGTGGTCCTCTTCCACACAAAAATCTTCCTCTACCCCGAGAGTTATTTTTTTGCTTCCTATTGAGCTTTTCTTCCACTTTAAAGGCATATTGATATGGCTTCTCCACACTATGCATATTAACCAATTTTTTTTCATCTTGGATGGATATGCACAAACCATTCAAATATCTTGAAAATTACTCCATATCATCTTCTTCACAACTGGCTCTTATGCTTAATTGGTAAAACTCTTTAGTATACTCCTCAACACTACTCTCCTTTTGCTTTAAATTTTGAAGTTTTCTAAAAAAAAATAGTTTGGTAGTTTGCTGGTAGAAACTTGGATTTTATTTTTATCACCATTCGATCCCATAATTTTATTTTTTCCTTTCCATTTCACTGCCTTTCTTCTTGTAGGTGATCCCACCATAGGGATGTGTCCCCCTTCAACTTGGTGCAAGCATATTTCACCTTCTAATATTCTTCAATATTTTCATATTCAAAATATTTACCCATTTCACCAATCCAATCTAGCAACTCTTCTACAATTAACCCACCTTTGTAATTTGGAGGATCAAATCATAGCTTGGAGTTTATTTTCATGATGGCTTTAATAAATCGTTCTTCTCCTAGATCAAGACCCAGTTGGTTCACTTCCTCTTTACCTTCAATAAGGAGGATTAAATCCTAGCTTGGAGTTTATTTTCATGATGGCTTTAATAAATCATTCTTCTCCTAGATTAGGACCCAGTTGGTTCACTTCCTCTTTGCCTTCAATAATCTTCCCTTCTTCGTCATCACTTATATCCACTATAGGGACTCCTCTTCTCTGTGTCATTTCCATTGCCTCCATTTGTGTTGTGAGACCTCTAACTACCTCCATTGTGCAATTTCTTATTAATTTCACAATTTTAGGCTCCATGCCTCTAGGTTCTCTACTTATGCGACCCCATCCTCTATGTGCCATTTCACTTCCTCTAGAAAATTTCTTTTTTTCACTTCCAAAAATGATCAAACTTGGCTCTAATACCAATTTATGCAATTCAAAAGATCTATGTCTTATCAAACAAAGAGCAGTTTGTCGCTATTTCAAACAAATCAACAAAGATTCAACCATAGTTTCAATTATGATGTTTTCACACAAATTTTCCTCTATGTTTTTGTTTTCCAAGTCTAGAAATTACAAGCAATTTACTCAAACTAAATTTCAGCAATGTACTAGTCGATCTCCTCTATTAATGGCAATGGTTTTACCACCATTCTTCATTTCTTATTCCATAATCTACCATGCTTTCCCAATTTATTTTGTTAAGCATTTTTTTATAGCAAACATAGGTCAATTTTCTCTCCTCTAAGCATTAGAAAAATACTAAGTTTTCCCCAAATTTAGGCACCCCAAAGTCTCTTCCCTATAGCACCTAGTCTTCCCCAGGTCTTTCCACTTCCCACGCAGCCCAAAGACCTTTCATTTTTTGTCTTTTCTGGCTAATATGAATGTGTTCCAATCTACCTTAGTTCCACACTAGGCTGAAGTAAATCACCCCATTTTGGGCACTAGAATTTAATGCATTTACATTATATTTAAAGCTACAATTTAAATAATATTTAACATCAAGTTTCCTTGCCCTTCAAGATCAGTAAAATGTCAATGACTTCCAGATGAAGATGACAATAGGGAAAAATAAAATAAAGTTTTTTTAAATAACACAAAAAAAATTATAAACAACCAATTTAAAATTGAAAATGAAAAAGATGCTTCAGATAGCCAAAGTTCCTAGATGCTCCAACATCAATTGTAGATCTATAAAGGCAAGTTTGAGAACTTAAAAATGTTAGAAGAGGAAGATATTGCAAGATATTTTCTCTGGTTAGATGATGTGGTCAATGCAATCAAAGGACTTGGTGAAGAACTACAAGAACTGGTAGTGGTTAAAAAGGTATTGAGATATCTTCCTAAAGCTTATAGTTCTAAAGTATCTTCTATTGAGGAAGCTAGAGATTTAGACAATTTTTCAATGGATCAATTATATGGTGCTCTCACTACCTATGAAATGAGAGAGCTTGACAAAGAAGCTCCAAAGAAGGAATCAGCTTTCAAAGCTAGTAATAAGGAGAAGTATGAAGCATCTAATTATAGTAGTGGCATTGATGAAGAAGAAGCAAACTTTATAAGGAAGTTAAAGAAGGGTATTGACAAGTACAAAGGTAAGCTACCTTTCAAATTTTTTAAGTGTGGAGAGATTGGTCATTTTTTACCCTAAATGTCCCTTAAAAGATTCTAAAAGTAGAAACAAACATTCTAGAAGAAATAGGTTTTAAAAGAGTGTTCAAGGAGAAAGGTATTTCATTCTTTTTATTGATTTCTCGAGGATGACATAGGCCACATTCTTAAAAGATAAGTCTGAATATTTTAGTAGATTTAGTATGATTTGTTTACCCTTTCTAGAATGCTTTTTACATTGCCTTCAACTCTCCTTGGCAATGTATCCTTCGATTACATCATTTTATATCTTCTCACAAGAACAAGAATTAATAGTGCTATGATACCATGTGAAAAATGGTAGAGTAAGAAACTTAATTGCATATCAAGTCATTCACAAAATATTAAAAGAATAATAATATATTCATAATATTCATGTATTCAACATTCAGTCAAATTATTTATAAATTTTATTACAAATGCTTATAAAGCATTGCACTCACATAAATAACCACCCTAAATTCTCTTACAAGAATAACTCCCTAAGACTAACAACTAACTATTAACTTTTTAAAATCAACTAACATTTATTTATTTAATAAATTAACATCTATATGTTAATTTATTTTATTATTTAAACTAACCTATAAACTAAACTAACTAATTAATGTAATATCCAATAGTCATGTAGAAAATTTAGTCCACTAAAGGTAAGATATCTATTTAGATCTCCTTCAAGCATCCCCTTCTCATAGATCAATCCTTTAATGAGGCTTAAGAAAACCTTTTTTCAACTATCTATATGCCTAACTAAACTAGCCTCTATGGTTGTGTGTAAGGGGGAAATTGATAAGCGTAAGATAATCAAACATGAATGAATTAAATTAATCTAATTCAAACAAAAGATTAAGATTCATACCCATTACCCACAAAATGAAACTATGAAGAAACAAAATCAAACAATGTAATCAAAGGAGAGAACATAAATTGAGTTCATAAAACATAGTGTTACCATCCTATGTGGAAGTGTATTTGTAATTATGTTGGATTGTTATTGTATCAATGTGAAGCCTCCATTTGTGTGTTACAAAAGCTTCAAAGTGATGTGATGTTGATCAAAGATGTATGTTAAAGCTTGTGAGAAATCAATTGTCAATTCGGCATTACTTCATTGTACAAAAGATATCAATTATTCGATCATTTTTTTGGATGAAAAGGATTGTTATATAGATTTTGTGTTTTGAAATAAATGATTGAGATCGCATAGTAGAATATCCTGATCAATGGTTCAAAACCATTGAGATGGATTAGATGGGAAGAATCAGTGGATTTTGATTATGTAATTAGTGTGATTGATGAAATCAATTTGAGTGTTTAGTGGAATTGAGGAAATAAATTATGTAATCTCTGGAATTGAGGAAATCAAGTTGAGACTTCAGTGGGATTGAAGAATAAATGAATTAGTCAAGAAATAGATGAATCAATCAACCAATTAGAGTGAGCAATTAGGGGATCATAATCTACTCAATCATGAAAGTGGGTGAGGGTAATTAATTAATTTTAATTAATTAATTAATCTTTTTGAGTTGAACATGCAAATCATGTTTGAATTTTGCAAAGAAAGTGGCATTTGTTTTGTTTTTGACCCTTTTGAATGATGTTTTGAATAATTTATTTAATTATTCAAGTTTAGGGGAAAGTGATTTAATTAAACTATTAAGTGATTATAATTTAATTTACTTAGGGGAATAGGGTAAATCAGTGACATAATTAAATAATTGATGTTATTTAATTAATCAAGAGGAATAAAGTTAGATTAGGACTCTATTAAATAAATGAAATTTATTTAATTAGTTAAAAATGATGAAATAGTGAATTAATTAAATAATGTAATATTATTCAATTAACAAAGAAATTTAGGGTTTTTGATGCAATTGATGTAAAATTTAGTGATATTAGATGATAATGATGCTGATGATGAGAAAATATCATTCAACATGTGTGATAAGTGTTAGGTCATTTTTACATGACTAGGTTAAATCTATGAATGATTTATTTTTCTTCATCTAAACTTCCATCCAATAAAATTAAATTCTCTACAATCCTTCAAGAAGCCCTCACATTAATTATTATTGTAGCTTATATGAACATTGATGTTAATAGCATGTCGATAATAGCTATGGGTTGAATGTTTTTTCTTACTTTCTTTACCATGCTCATATTGATCACTCCAACTTAGACAAATTTGAACTCTCCATTTTTTTTTTTTGATAATGTTAGTCACAAACCTTTATGAACCATTACCCTACCTATCGCAATAGGTCTTTCTACTCTCAAAACCCTTTTTCATACTATGGTTAGTAAAGTCACTTAGAATCTTCTTCTTAGATGACAATGGCTCCATGAAATGTGTGTCATCACATCCACCCTTCATTAGTGTTTAAAAATTCATACATAAAATTAAATTTATGCAATCTATTCCATAAAAGACCTTTTTAATTATCAAGCTACTAAATCTCAAGATTATTTTTTAACCTAGCCACATGTATTTCACCTCATTCTCAAATTATTAATAAAGTACTCTCTAATCATATCTTGGTTTTTATTTAAAATATTTTACTTCATCTAATCCTCCTCTAAAGGATATTGAGTCTCCTTTATTTTTGAATGGCACGCCTTCTACATCCATTACATCTAAGGATGATCCATTTCCACCTTCTCAATATTTTAACCTACTACTTAAGGATAATTAGGGCTTTTTAGGTTTCAACACTCCTTATTTTGATAAATATAAATCTCCTCTCTACTACTCTGATAATTCCACTTTATGCATCAACCCCACATAGTCATACCCATTCACTCCCTCATATTCAAAATTCAAAATTCAACCTTGAAATATTAACTATTCCCATCTTCCCTACCTCACCCTCACTATTCCATATTCTTCCAAATATGTTATTTATCACTCTTCTCCAACAACCCATCCACTTCAAAATTTATTAATTGCCTAGATACTAAGTAGTCTTCTTTCAAGTCCACATCCCTTTGATTTCAAAAAAAAATAAGATTGATCTTATAAATTTATATTTTATTTAAATTCCTATTAACTAAAATACTCAAAACCATTCCCCTAAAGGTTCGTGTTCACTTATCTAATCCACCACCATTTTCTCTTTCCTCTTTGCATATGGATGTCTATTCAAGTAAGCCTACTATCTTCACATGACAAAAGTATTATTAATCAAGGAATCAAATTCATTTACCTTAAAACCATATACCACCATTTCTCTTCTCCTTAACTTCAAATATTATATGACAAAGGTTTCAATATATTAGTAAAATTAGGATATAAAGGAAAAATCCTAAAACACTCTCCTTTTCATGACCCATCTACTTGCTTCCATTCACATCTTCCTTGTAATGGTCCAATTATCCTTAATTTATTTTTATATAGTTTTTATATATTTTAAAAAGGTTTGGGGATTAATTTTTACACTTTAAAATCTTAATAAATAATGAAATATAATTGTCAACCGAGGATACTAGTATGGGTGGATCATGCTTGATCCATGAAGAATCAAAGCATAATGTAGCCACTAATACTCAATCTTCAAACAAGATCATTCAAATTAAAGATAAACTAAACATTTATTGAAATGAAGCATTCTATATATAAAAACATTGAAATGTCTATTCTACCCCATTTGAAATTTATCTTGTTTTGGAATTGGTGTCGTGTTGATGTGGAACAAAGACCCTTTCCCAATCTTGTGATCAATGAGCTTGTTTCAATCGATTATATTGAAGAGAATTGATGAAACTGTTGTGATAAATGGATGAAAACATGATCTATGCTAAATTGAACATGATGTAAGCTAAATTAACATGATTTTATGATATGCAAAAGCTAAGCTAATCTATGTCAATTCTAAGCTAAAAGATTCAAACCCTAATTTATAAATAAGCTAAGATGGATGCATGGAAGCCATTAATGGAAGCTTAAAGCTAATATGCAACTAAAAACAAACTAAAATATGTTAAATATGAGTAAAGTATGAGTGTGAGTGTGAGTGAATTCAACAGCATAAGTTTGTAATTGAAAGATGGATCCATTTGTCTCCAAATAATGTTCTATTTATAGGAAAGCAAATGAGAAATGGAGGCTTCATATCAAAAAGGTTAATCAATAGTCAAGAATGGAGGATATGGGAGGCATGGATCATGGATTCTCATCAACAGGTGAGAATGCAAGATAAGATTTAATCAAGGGTTCTCATTCATTCCAAACAAACACACTTTTGACCTGTTCAAGAGGTCAAAAGTTAACTTGCTAAAGAGCTTTCATGTTTAGCTTGCTCAAGAAGCCAAGTGAGAATGTTCCCTTTTTCAAGTGATTGGAGGAGAAAGAATATTCTTTGGAATATTCATATGGCTAAGAAAAAAAGGTTATTTAGTTAATTAAAACTAAATTAATTTGTTCAAAGAGGGAATATTCTTTTGGAATATTCCTTTGCAAGTGGGAGGAATTGGTTTAACTAGATCATTGTTAATTAAACAAGGTTTAATCATACAATTAGGGGATTTAGAAGAATTTAAAGTGATATTCATTAAATTAAATGATTTAATGAATGGGGAAAAGGTGAAATGACATTTAATTAAATAACTTAGAGTTATTTAATTAAATAAGAGGAATTTTAGAATTGAATTAAATACTTTCATTTATTTAATTTAATGAGATGAAATGTTAGCACGAGAGGGGGTGAATTAACCCGATTTGATAAATTAGGCTAATAGACGAAAATAATACAATTAATTAAATAGCTAAGCTAATTTAATTAATTAAGCAAAAAGAGGATTGGTTTGAGAGGAAATGATGTTAGTATACCTGATTCAAGTGCATGATATCATTCAAGAAATTTTTCAGTGTCTACATTTTTCCCCTCTTTGAAGCAAGGTACATGTTGCTTCGGTTCAAAGACTGATGCTTCTCAAATTAAAAATTGTTGCTTAAATCAAAAAAAATAAAATCAATTTTCTAAATTTTTAGATGCCCAACTGCTGAAGGACTGAAGGATTAAGTTGATTCCCAGCCCCCTCAAGAAATTGAGTGGAAATTTTGAATTTTGGGTTGATTTCTCGACAAAGGTGAAAAGTTACCCCAAGGGTCCAAAAAAGCTCTGGGAAGCAAGAAATATGCCAAAAATACAAAAAAGATGCAAAATAAGGTTTTGATTGGAAAAATTGGTGAAAATGATGATAAAACCTAATTTTCTAGCATAAATAAGCTAAGAAGGGTCACTTTCAATTCATTTGTGCATTCACACCTTAGAGAATTCTTTTTGTTTGAGTTCTAACCCTCTGATGAAATGGCACGACAAGAGCTGCCCTGACACATTTTGGATCGAGTGTGAGAGTACCAGAGGCTTCTAGGCGTAAAACCACTGGTATGTGATCAAAAACCTGATTTGAAAGTTGACTTTTTGATGCATTTATTGCACTTTAGAATTTAAAATTTGGCGGCGTCGTTATATAGCAACACCCATTTGAGAATCGGTGACACTAAAAATGTTTTTAGTGACGCATATGTTTATGGCGACGCAATTCACAATTTAGAATTACGGTTTCCAATTTTAAATTGTGACGCATATATATATAGCGACACACTTCCCGATTTGGAAATTAGGGTTAAGGTTTCCAAAGTTTAAATCGTGATGCATATGTTTATGGCAATGCATTTCATGATTTGCAATTTGAAATTCCTTCAGACATCGCAATTTGGAATTTAAAATATAGCAACGCTATTGTGATTTTTGAGCTGAAAATTCCAAAATGAGTCAAATTTTCTCAAATTTTGACATCGTGTGCTTCGTGAGTGTAGGAGGTAATTCCACCGTTGATGTCTCGTGAGCACAGGCCCACAATTTTGGAGAGATTGGGTGATTTATCTGAGTTTCACCAAGAGCGCCTAGGAGAGATCAGTTTATGGTATGTTTCATATGCGCCCATCATCTGAACGTGTCTAGCTATGATGACCACATTGTGCAAGCGATGGCATAGTGAGACTTTGACGTTCCACCTTCTGATAGGCAAGGTGACAATCACATTAGAGGGTGTATGGTAGATTATGCATTTTCCAATTCATGGTGAGTGGGTGATTTATGATGTCGATGTCAGATATGATTCCTATCACAAGGTGATGGAGATGGAGGCCATCACTCTAGTTACTTCATAGATTGACCTCGAGGCATACAGATTTCATGTGCCCACTTTCAAGTTGATTATCGTAGCCATCATTTATGGTTTGGTTGCTCCTAACTGACAAAGCAGGGGATTCAACCTAGGATGGGGCTTAGTATGGCACAGGATGCTTTATAGGAGGACTCTTTTTGCATGGGGACTAGTGATGTTGGCCTTGTTATATCATGATATGCATGATTTCATCTACTGCAATGGTAGAGCCATTCGTACAGGGATTACCTTGCTACACATTTCAGCTTGGGAGCATATTACTATGCTTTGATTGATTGTACAGATGGCGGACATCGAGACAAATGATCTTGTGGTTTGGAGGTATAGAGGGGCCATTACTCTACAACATACATGGTAGCTTGGTCTTCCATACTGGCACTGAGTATTAGATGATATGATAGTGTTCATATGGTGATCCTAGCTACAGATGTCAGCATGGTATGATGATGTTCAACAGCTCCATTTTGCTAGACAGACCCAATACATGTAAGGTTGGAAGAACACCATCGTAGAGCGATACCTACCAAACTAACTGACTCAAAAATTTGGTAGTAGTAGGATAGGTCGATGATGCTTATAGAGCCATTTTTGCAAGATATACTTGAGAGGTTCCCACATGGGGGCCCACTATTCCAACTCTGGAGGTGGTCAAGGGTTTTTGATAATTAGTGGCAGGACCATGGGTTTACGGTCAGGGCTAGGCAAATGCTCAGACAACGTCAGCATATGATGCATGGTTCACACCACCACGTAGGTTGATAGATCTAGTGGGTGCTCCTCTCTAAGGGATACCTAGAGGGAGGGGAGTAGGCAAGGGCAGAGGACAAGGTGGCCAAGATGGCCAGGATGGATAGATTTTTAGGGCTCTACCAATTGGACAGTAGCCTCCTGCTCAGCAGCAGCCAATTTAGCAATAGGAAAGAAAGCAATAGGAAGCTCATCCACCACCACCAAATCCCATAGATATACAGATTCAACAGCTACAGCAGCAAGTGTAGGTTCTTACAAGTGAGCGGGATCAAGCCCGCCAACAAATTTTGGCTCACTGTTGAGCAGGACTAGAGATAGTATGTTGTGGCTATCACAGTTGAGAGAGACCATGCGAGGTAGTAGGTACAAGCTATGACTACTGAGAGGGATCAGGAGATCAGGCTACATCAGTAGATAGAGATGATGACAGCAGCCACTCAAGGTAGGATTGTATCCACTAGGTTGTACAAAGAACTTGTGACCAAGGTAGCCTATTATAGGATGCACTACCATAGAGATGTGTAAACACCACTTAGATAGCCAGACTATTCACAGTAGAGTGATGCATGGCCTAGGGCTGAGGATTAGCCAGAGAGGTAGGTCAAAGAGGGGAGTAGCCATCAAGGCTAGCTCAAGTGTACAGACAATTTTTTAATTTTGTTGCCCCATTCTTTGGTAAAAATGTACATTCATGGGCTCCTTTTTGATATCCTCGTGGATATTGTATTTATGATTGATGTACATACATTGATCCAAACATTGTACCATGACATTCATTTTTTGATATATATGATACAGATACAAATTCTATATGATGTGTTCATCTTATTTCATGCTTATGATTGTATGGATGTATGTGATGCACTTTATTTATGCTTATGTGATATGCGATAATACATGAGATGTAATGATATGGATGGATGCAATGTTATATCTATTTTTTCAGTATCTTTTCATGATATGTTGTGGGTGGATGATATGATATGCAGATGTTATGCTATGATTATGTATGCAAATGTTATGGATGCACTTTTGTTTATGTATTTTCTATGCAATTTTATGATGGGATGATCATGTATGCATATGGATGTATGGATGGATAATGCAGATGTTTATGCTTATGATATGATATGTGATGCATGTTTATGATATGCAATAATTCAAGATGCTTAGAATAAAAAATCTCTCTCATTTGTTACAACTTAAATGATAATGCAAGATGTATGCTCTATGATATGTTATGATTGTGTTATGATGTATGCATGCTAATGGTTTGTGGATGCGGGATGGATGCATTGATGCTATTTTTTTTTACTACCATGATACCAGGTTAGAATGGAGAGAAGATAGAAGAAACAAGATGAATGACCATTGATTGTGATGATTTCCTCAAAAGATTCAACAATTCCATGATCCACTGAGACTTTATTAAATATGGCGATGAGAAATGCATGATAATTAATGTAGGATGATTTGCTCATTTTTTAGGATTGGTATTTTTCATCATTCCTTATTGTTTGATATAATACATAGACATGATGCATCAAGGTATTGATAACCAAGATGGTGTTGTATCTAGTGTAATGCACTTTGACTCTACAAACAAATAGGATAGTTCCTGTTCACATATTGACATACGAAAAACCTCATTGGAATGTATGTTAGAAGCTTAGAATATATTGGACCAAAGCATACGGAATAGTCAATGACGTACTCCAAACAACCTCCCTACACACAACTAAGCAAGTATGCACCAAGATTATTTTACAAGAGTACCCACAAGCACAACAAATGAAATATAATGATCAATTTCCCATTCATTTCTCTCTAAATCGTTTTAGATAGACATCATACAAAGGTCCTCGGAATGGGTCATTAAGATAAATCATAAGAAAAGATCAAAGACAAATAGTCAATGTTGTCTATATCTCTTGCTAGTTTAATTTAGCTAAGGTGATGTTTGATGCTAGTGTCCATCACAGGAAGGATACATCCTAGGAAATGTTAATCGGATGGTTGTTTAATGTTAGGATGATGATGAGCTTTATGATAAGTCATTGATACAAACTCCATTAACGCATTTACCTATGATCTAGAATTTAGATTTTTACACTTAGTTTTTCACTTTATAACTTGTTATTCTTGCTTTCTAATTGTTTTTGCAAAGGTTGAAGGTGACAATCGATTTATTATGGGTGAAATTTTATTGCAGGTGAAAGCAAAATGGGATGGGTGGTTTTGGATTTTTTGGAATATTTCAATGTTTTTAGTATTTTGAAAATGTTTTTGAGGTTGTTTTTGGTCTTTTTGAAAGTTTATGTGAATGTTTTTGGTTTCCGATTATTTGAGGTTGTTTATGGTTTTTTGAATCTTTTCTGAGTGTTTTTGTGTTTTCAATTTTCAAATCTTTTTGTGTTTTTCTGATATTTGAATGTTTAGGGGTTTTTCTAAGGTATTTGAATTTTTTTGGGATTTTGAAAATGTTTTGAATGTTTAGGGATTTTCCAAGTTTTGACCAAGAACCTAACCTAAAGACATATCTTAGGGGCCTTGAGGGTTGATCAAAGATAAGCCTTTCCTACATTATACATGTACAGACCACGTAGTTCGACTAACTCGACTTATTTAAAGATGAAGATATGAACAGTTGATGGAAATGGTAGTTTATTATGACGGTCTCCTAAAGGAGTGACCTAGGGTGTCTCAAGGGCACATCAATGATGGCATCACCTACATTCAAGCTCAAAGACAACGTAGTTTGACTAACTTGACTTATTTAAAGATGAAGATATGAATAGTTGATGGAAATGTCAATTTATTATGATGGACTCCTAAAAGACTGACCTAGGGTGTCTCAAGGGCACATCAATGATGGCCTTGCCTATGTTCAAGCTCAAAGAAGACGTAGTTTGACAAGGGTACATTTTTTTAGATTTTTTATGTTCGACCTTTTTAAGACTTTAATGTGTTTTGGATGTTTTGGATTTTTCCTTTACAATATTTTGAATGTTTTTAGGTTTTAGCTATACAAGATTTTGCAAATGTTTTTGGATTTTCTAATGAACATTTTATGAAATTTTTTGGTATTTTCTAATGATATTTCCAATGACCTTAGGATATACAAGGACCTGAAATGATCCATAGCGAGTTTCCCTCAGCTTGACACAGTAGACTACCTCGATATAGGCAGTACAAATTGACCTTTGGAATATGTCAAGTAGTACTAAAGGGGATATGATACTTCACAATATCAAGCCATGATAAAGATGCAACTGGATGGTGGAATAAATAGGATGGATGATGCGTTGAATGGAGGGTGGTGCAAAGAATGATAGGATAAAGAGCCAAAGAATAGATGGAGGTGCTTTAATTATGCAAGGTACCTGTTTTCCAGGTTTTCACCAAGGTACTTGCCCAAAGTTCCACTGAAGTGGTTTTCACTAGAGGACAATTTTTTTCTTTACTGTTTTTAATCATTTTTCTTATTTTTTTGGATTTTGATTAATTTTTTGATTTTTTTGTATTTTTGAATTTTACACCCTTCAAGACTAGGCATAAAACCTTTTGAGATTCAAGCTATTAGTTGGCTCCTATAAGGGTTCCCCTTCGGGTGTTGGCAATTGGTATGCTCCTGATCCATACTTAGTTTTGATGATAAAGGGACCCAACCAGTTAGGCTCAAACTTTCCTTTACTGTCTTGATCTAGTAGATTCTTCTAATTCTATTTTAGGACAAAATCCTCTATTTGGAAAGACTGACATTTGATCTTCTTGTTATAGCTTTTCTTCAATTAGTTTTGATATACTTCTAGGTGATTGAGGGTGTTGAGATGATGCTCGTCCATAAATTCTAGCTCATTCAGCCAAGATACTTTGTATTTTTCATTATTGATCAGGTTCTATAGCGACACTCACAATGATGGGAGCTCAACCTCAATAGGCAGAATGGCTTATGATTCGTAGACCAAGGAGAAAGGGGTTGCACTTGTTGGTGTGCATATACTAGTTTGATAGGCCCAAAGAGTGAGATTCAATTGCAAATGCCAGTCATATCCAGCTTCATTGACCATTTTCTTTAGGATTTTCATAATGGTCTTATTTTTAGCCTTATCTTGACTATTGCCTTGGGGATAATACAAAGTAGAGAATCGGTGTTGGATGTTGAATCTTTGACATAGCTCTTTCACATCCTGATTTTTAAAGGGTGTTCCATTATCTAAGATTAGGGTTTGAGGAACACCATAGCAGCATATGAAATAATTTAGGATAAACTTGGCAATTTTTTTCCCCATTATGTAGGTCATAGGAATGGCTTTGACCCACTTGGTAAAGTACTCAGTGGTGGTTATGATAAACTTGTGGCTGTTGGATGAGGTTGGAGTGATTTTTCCTATGAGATCAAGCCCCCACTTTGAGAAAGGCCAAGTTGTGATCATTGGTTGCAATTCCTAAGCTAGGACATAAATCAGATCTCCATGCTATTAAAATTGGACACATTTTTACACATATTGATGAGCTTATCTTTCCATGGTTGGCCAATAGTACCACATCCTCAACAGTTTCTTAGCTAAAGTCATACCGCTAGAATGGGAACCACATATGCCATCATGTACTTCTATTAAATCAGTTAATGCTTCCTCTTAGTTAAGACATCATACTAATGTCCTTTAAATGCTTCAGTGATAAAGGGTATCACCTAGGATCACGAATCAGGATTCCTTCTAAACAAAGGTATTTTTAAGGTTTAAGGTGATATCATATGGAAGGGTTCCTCTACTTAAGTAGATGAATATATCATGATGCCATAGGGATCTAGGACCAACAATGACACACGTATTCAGATTCAAGGATTTTGAAAGTTGATACGAGAAGTTGTTCTACCAAGAATTCACATTGGAGGACATTGTTCGGCATATCTAATAGTGATCGATTGTTGCCATGGCATTCATTGCTTTGTTGTTCATGCGAGCAATCTACTCAAAAGTTATGTTAATGAAAAATTCTTTGAGATTTTCCACCATCTTCTTGTAACGAGTGAGCTTGTCATCCTTAGTTTGATAGTCATCATTGACTTGGTTGATAACTAGTTGTGAGTCTCCATAGACTTTCATCTCTTGAATCTACCATTGAACCACTATCCTTAGACCTGTGATTAGGGCTTCGTACTCAGCAATGTTGTTAGTGCACGAAAATGATAGCCTGGACTTTGGAATATGATCACCTTGAGGGGTGATGAAAAGAATACCCACTTTGGATCCATGTTGGGTGAATCATCCATCAAAGGACATCTTACACTAAGTTGTGAGATTGATAAGGAACATTGATTCATCAGGGAACTCAAATGTAAAGGCGTTATTTGCATAGATGGGTGCCTCTTCCAGTTGGTCTACAATCACTTGTCCTTTGATTGCCTTGTCCTCTACATACTCTATGTCAAATTCAATTAAGAACATTACCCATTTGGATATTTTCCTAGTGAGAGTTGCTTTAGACAACAAGTATTTGAGTGGGTTGATCTTTACAATGAGCTTGATTTGATGTGACAACATGTAATGTTTGAACTTTTTTTAAGCAAAAACTACTACTAGGCATGCCTTATCAATGGGTGAATAGTTCATTTCATAGCTTACCAAGGTTTTGTTGATGTAATATATAGCCCTTTCCTTTCCATTTTCATCATGTTGTGCCAAAAGAGCTCCTAGTGCTGCTAATGTTGTTGAGATATATAGGATCAATGGTTTGTTTGGTATCAGTGGAATGAGCACTGAGGTTGTCAATAGATAATCTTTGATCTACTGGAAAGATTGATCACATTTTTCATCCCACTTGTAAGTTATTCCTTTATGGAGAAGATGCAAAAAGGGGTGGATCTTGTCTTATAGTTATGCTATGAACCGTCTAATGGACTACAATATTCCTTGTAATCCTCTTATTTTCTTCAATGTTTATGGTGATTCCATGTTGAAGATGGATTTTACCTTTGCTAGATCAATTTCTATCTCTCTTTGTGATACAATGAATCCAATAATTTTCCATGATGTAACCCCAAAGATACACCTTTTGGATTCAGTCATACCTTGTACTCTTAAAGTTTGTCAAAGATGGGTCCTAAGACTTGTATGTGCTCACTTCTTTTCTTTGATTTTTTCTAAAATATCATCCACATAATCTTCGATTGTTTTGTGGATCATTTCGTGGAAGATGAGGGTCATTTCCCTTTGATAATTTTCTCTTGCATTCTTTAACCTGAATGGAATTACGGTCCAATAATATGTTCCCCATGGACAAGTGAATGTAGTTTTGTGTTGATCCTCCTTGGAAATTATGGTCTGATTATAGCCTAAAAAACCATCTGTGATTGATAGCATTTCATGCCCAGTTGTTAGGTATACAATAAGGTCAATATTAGGAAGAGGGAAATCATCCTTTGGGCATGATTTGTTTAAGTCTCTCAAATCAGTGCATATTACAATGCCCCTAGTGGGTTTTGAGACTGGTACCAGGTTTGAAACCCACTCAGGATAATCTATCATTCGGATGAATCCAACATCAAGAAGCTTTTTTAACTCTAGTTTCACCAAGATTGCTATCTGAGGGTGCATTTTCCGTAATTTTTGCTTTATTGGCTTGGATTTAGGATAAACTGCTAAGTGATGCACCACTACTTCTAGATCAATCCCTGGCATATCAGTGTATGACCATGCAAAGTTAGCTATGCATTCTTTCAGGAATGCTACCAAGTTCTTTTTTTCTTTGTCCAACAAGGATTCAGCATACAAAGTGATCTTAGGTGCTTCTTTGGTACCAACATTGATTGGTGTGGCATTTTTTGCAAGTATTGTTGAATTCTCTAGATGCATTGCACTAAGAGGGAGATTGAATCCCTCATCCTTGGGCGCCTCAAAGAGGTTTTCATCGTCGAATGTCTCCTTTGTTTTTACTATTTTAGGATCAAAGAGTGCTACCATGTGGTTTTCACTCAAGGATTTGCATGTTATTTGCATTTCATTAATTTTGTGACTAAAGGATTCAATTGTCTCCCCATAGTATTCCCTTGTGTCCAGCTCTATGTCAAAACCTACTTTGTGATCTGCCCATGGTAAGTTGTCACAGAGTCCCATGAATTATGAGATCGCTTCATCGTTTTTGAATAAATCTAGAATTAGTGGTCCTTGTTGGTCCATGTCAATGAGTTGAGGATATACTAGGCATATTTCAATTGGTTGATTGCTTGGAGAAAAGGATGTAATGGATATCATGAAGAGGGATTTGTTCTCAAATAGCTCAGCAACATCAAGGGGGAAGTCATCTAAGGTTGTATCATGTGATGGAGGTAACTAAAAGGAAGCCTCAACCTGTTTAGCAGAAGTACCTTTGCCAATAAGGGTGACCTTGCTAGTAGTACAACCTAGACCAAGATTCTTTAGTCATTTCTTAGGAATGATGGGTTTTAGTAAACCATTATCATTCTGTCCTAGTTTCTCATTCTTATTATATCCAATTTTGTTCATTAGCTACAAGCATTTATTATCATCTTCCATGGGAAGAGCGGGGGCAGGTCATTCATATTGATAGAGGAGTTTAGAGATATCCTCCTCGTTGACATTTTCTTGGTTCAAATCCCCCCACTTGGTGAAGGTAGTAGCTTCCATCTTGATCATTTTGGGCTCTTTGTTGTTAAATGTGGATTTCTCATGGGATTGAGGAGAAATAGCGAGCTCTCCTAAGACAAAGGTGTTCATGATTAGCTTGTAGTTTCCACAACCATCATCCTAGACTACAGCCTTGATGTCAGGAATATTCTACACCATGGGTATTTTCATTGTTGAGGTAGAGGCACGGGATACTAGGTCAAAAAATGAGGTAGATGGTGTAGACCCTTCATCATTCTTGGGTATTTGGGGTATCTTACAGAATTTGGCCTCAAGATTCTTGCAATAGTAAAAAGGCTCAAGATCTCCATGGATGGTAATTTCTTGGCCTTCGAAAGGAAACTTTACACATTGATGATAGGTTGAGGCTACGACTTTTAGGGCATGGATCCATGGTCGGCCAAGTAGGATTTTATAGGGAAGATCAAGATTGAGCACTTGGCATATAGTTTTTGCAATGATGGGACCCACTTGGATGGGTAATGCTATGATGCCTTGTGATACCCATTCTTGGTCATCATATGCTCTAGTGTTGGTACTCTTTGCTTTCTCAATATTATCCTCTTAATAGCCCAAAGTTTTGATCAATTGAAGGGTACAAATGTTCAAACCAGCTCCTCCATCTACTAAGACTCTCTTAACTTTGTTCTTATGGATGACCACCTCTAGGTGTAAAGCACAGTTATGAGATGGTTGTGATGGTAGGTCTTGCTCTGAGAAGGTGAGAAGGTGATTAGTGATATGTCCTACCATAGCTTGAAACTAATTGGTATCAATATCCTTGGGAACAAATGACTCCATTAAAGCTTTCTCCAAGATTTCCCTATGTGTTGGGGATAGTCTCAATAGTTCTAAGATTGATATTTGTGTGAGGGTATTCTTAAACTGATCTAGGAGATTGTATCTATTAGGATTGGATGTTGGAAAAGTATGTTGTGCCTTAGATTGAGATGGTACTCCTTGGATGGTAATTTTTCCACGTCGTGTGGTGACTCCACACTTCAAACTAGGCCCTTTGATGGTGACAATAGTAATGACTCTATCATAAGAAGCAACTACATTAGAATACGTATGTTGTACATTTGTATAATCCTTAGCTTTGTCATTATTGTTTGCTTTGTTATGATTCAGGATAGGGTTCTTGTATATCTTAAGATCCTAATTTCTAGTTGGTACTTCAATAGATATAGTGTCATTCTCTATGAGGTCTTGGATAATATTCTTAAGACTCATGCAATTTGTTTTTTTGTGTCCTTTAATTTTGTGAAAGTCATAGATATCATGCTCGTTGTACTAGGATGGTTTCTCTTGTGGTTCTTGGTAGTTTCCAAAGTTGGGAAGTGTTATCAGATTTGAAATACCAACTTCTTCATGATGGTTTCAATAGGTTTAAATAATTGTGTTTACTTGTGTTTGGGATAGTTTTTCTTGTTGGTGATTTTCCTTTGTTGCATGTTAGTGTTGTTGATGTGATTGTTCTAAGGAGGTGTTGTTTGTTGCACCATCGATTGAATGTTAGCAACTTGATTGTTGTTTGGTCTAGGATCACTTAGGACTACCTTAGCATCTACCACACCATCATTAGCCACATTCTTGTTCTTGGCCTAGACACGAGGCTTGTCATTGGAACTAGTTGATGGGCAATTATCTTTGTAAGCTTGAGTATTTCCCTGTGAGATTAAAGCTCTCTCGATGTTAAGGGCTTTAGGGACAAGCTTGTCATAAGATGTGATGCATTGCATTTTCAAGTGGAAAGATAGATCGGGGTCTAGATTTTCTATGATGATTCCCACTCGTTGTTCATCAAGAAGATGCCACTTGCTCTTACTAGCTCTTTATCTCCACCATTGCAAGAAATTGGAAAAATATTCTCCTTTTTTTTGTCTAAGAGTGTAAAATTCTTCTAGACTTACATCCATGTCAATATTAAAGGAGAAGTGATTGATGAATATATTAATAATTTCTTGGAAATTTTTTATGTTGGGAGGTAGATGAGAAAACCAATCCATAGTAGGACTTGTTAAGCTTCGAGGGAAGAGGTGCATTAAATAAGAATCATTGTAAGCCACCTCCATACACATGACATTAAATTCTTTGATATAGTCCACAAGACTTCCTCTCCCTTTGTATTTATCAAATTTGGGGATTTCAAAGCTAGAAGGGAATAATACCATTGTGATGTTTCAATCGAATGGATAGGGACATAGATTATGTGTATAGGGCTTCTTTGTCTTGTGCATTCAAATATCTTCTATTTCTTGTGATAGAACCTTAAATTGTGATGCTAGATCATCTTGTGGGTTTGTTGGAGGAACATATGGTGGAATGACGAATGAGTTGTAGGTGGGATTTTGATATGATAAGGTATTGTATGGGGGGGTGAGATTTTGTGAGGGTGATTGCGGTGTTGATGTATATGTTCCTAACGTGTTTGTATTGATGATGTTTTGTTGAGGATTATAGTAGGAACTTGGTTGTTGTTGTTGTTAAGCATATTTTTGAGCTAATAAGGCTTATTGTTGTTGTTGCACCACTAGGGCTTGTTGTTGTTATTGTGCCATGAAGGCTTACTGTTGGGCTTGTTGTTGTTGTTGCAATGCTAAAGCTACTTGATGAGCTTGATGTTGTTGTTGGGATAAGGCTATTTTTTGTGCCACTAAGGATACATGTTGTTGTTATTGTTGTTGTGTTACATGTTGGGCTGCTAAGGTTGCTTCTCATTGTTGTGTTTCTTGTTGTTGTTGTTCGGCTGCTAAGGCAATTTTTTGTTGTTGTCGTTGGGTTATTAAGGTTGCTTATTCTTCTTCTTCTTCTTCTTCTTGGATGGATTTTTATAAGCTTTTTGTCCTTGCTATAAAGCTAGGGCATGTGCTTGCAACATAGGATCAGGTGGTTGTTGGGATATCTGAGATGGATTGTGAGTGTTGATGTTCTAAGTGGGTAGCAGATTGCTAATGAGAGGTAAAAGGTTTCCTTGGTTTCTCATCCCTTGTAAAATGGTAGATGGAAGTGGATGAATGTTAATTTGAGGTCCCAATTGATTTTGCATGGCAAAGGGGATAGTGGGGAATGGTGAGGATGATGTCATTAAAGTTTGTGATGGTAATGACACATTAGGACCCTGAGTCCATTGATTAAAAATATTCCCTTGTCCCATGTTTTGAGGATTTCCTTGTGTCAAAGATGTAAACAGGGTATTACTTGGGTTGATGGGATTCGTGACAAAGGGATTGCTTTGAGATGGGTTGATAATGGATGGGATGGATGTGCTTTATGAAACCAATGGTATGGATGAACCAATTAGAGGATTGGGTGGAGATGTCCCCATCTGTGTTAAGAATTGGCTTTATGGTATGGTATTGACATACACTTGTGTGTTGTTTTGAGATACTTGGTCTATACTGCTTTGTGTGATGGTGATCATACTTGTGGTACTCATGGGTACAAATGAAGAGGGATTTCCCTGATAGGCTAAAGCAGTTGTGGATTAGTGAAGTTCAAGGGGTTTATATGGTTGTTTGAGATCTTCAAGAATGGGAGGAGCACTAGAGGTAGGTGTCCAAGTGGTTTTTGGAGGTGGTGGATTGGTTTCAAGAGTTCCCACAAGTGTATTTCTTTCAAATGGGAGAGTTAGACCAAGGTATTGGGCAAGACTAGTTGTAAGAGTAGGAGTGGATGTTTGATTTAGCCCTAGTGATGGAGTTGTGAAGCTTTGTGTCAAGTTTTGTGCAACAAATGATGTGGAAATAGGAGCCACATTTTCAAAGGCTTGATGTTCCATGATTTCCTCCCTAGTAAGTTCAAATGGATTGTTCGTGGTGTCTTCTATCTCATATGGTCCTGATGGAGATTCTAGTTGTTGTGATGGGGTAACTTGACTTCTTGGATCAAATTCTAAAGGATTTGGATCACTTGAGGTAAATGTGAATTTGGTTTTCTCCATGATTTTGTTGTGTTGTGATCTCATCTTTACCATAAATTTATGTCACCTTTGGGGGAGTTGTGTTGAGATTTGTGATGTTTGAACTCTCTAGTTGACTCAAATCTAGGTAAAAAGGATGCTCTAATTCTTTTTGGAGCAATGATGATAATGGGGGATGAAAAGGTGGATGATATGGGAGAGTGATATTTGCAACCATTTTGGGACAACACTTTTAACTTGAGTTTGATGTTTTGATGTTGGGATAAAGGATGTTTATGAACTTGGAAATCTTTAGGGTAGACTCGTGACCTTTAAGATAAACTAGTTCAAAGATGATAACAAACTTAACCAAATGCATGGAATAGGATTCATTTCATGTACAAAATAGCCAAGTTAGGGTTTTGAGTTGATTGATGTTTAAGTCAAAAAGTGTTGATCTATTCGAAACTTTGCAAAGTTTGGTGAAGTGAAGGATGAGATTTTATGGAAGGGTGAGTGAAATGTTTGACCCAATGTTGACTTAGAATGAACCTTTTTTTTCCAAGGCCAAGGTAGTGATAATGATCCTAGACCTCTAAATTTTTCAAATTATAAAGAGTAATGTTGGCCTAAATGAGAGGATAGATGCAGGTATGTAAATATGTTTGGTTCCTCCTAGATCGAGCATAATAGTTTCTTAACAAGAGGTTACAATTGCGATAAAGTATTAAGGCCCACTTCCTGCCAAACTTGGAATTATGATACTTATGTCTATAATGGCGATTTTTAGATATTCCCCTATGGATTTTGATTGTGTGGTAAATCATTTAGGGGAATTCAAGACCATGAAAAGGACGAATGTTCTAGATAGGTTGATTATCATGAAAAAGACCTAGGTTTTGACTCACAAATAGCATGTACATGTGTGGATGTTTCCTCAATGTGCATTCGTAAAATTTTACTAACAACTTGTTTTTGTTGAGGTAGAGTGCTGAAATGCAATTTTGGATTGCCTTTGAACTAAGATGCCTAAGTTTGAAATGATGACCTATAGACCTCCTTTTGGGGATTCTAATTTTTTGTGAGATCATTTTAAAAAGTCTAAGTCTATGGAAAAAAAAGAGGATATTTATTGCCATGCAAATGGTGGTAATATAGGCCTTCTAGCCTCAATATCAACTTGTTCCTCTTCTTCATCTAATATGTTTGTAGCATTTCTCCATTGGGTATGTGTTTCTTTGGTTTCAAAAGTGAAGCTTCTAAAACTACTAATGATATTGGTTTGTTCTCCATTAATGAGTTTAAATTTTGGTTCAATGATAGCGCCTTCAAGATTGGGTTATTCAATGGGAGCAATTGGTCTTCAAATAGTCATGTGGGGTTAAATTGTGTCAATTTTATCTTGCTTAAGTGAATTTATTTTACCACAAACACTTGTCTTGATTATGTTTTCAAACTAAATTTTTATGTCAAAAACATCATAACTTTCACAATGTCCATTTCGTGAGAATCATGAGGTTGAAACCATAATTTCCTATGTTGTCTTTGGAAAATATGGATTGAGATATAAGTCAAGATATTTAGAAATTTCTAAGGATAGAAACCCCTAGGAAAAGTAGTAATATCAAGGCTAATTCAAGAGGTATCCATACTTAAGCCAAAATGTTTGAAATTTTGAGGAAGATAGTGAATGTTTTTTTTGTAACATTTTGAAACCAAGTAATGTATTAAATTGACTCACAATCATTTATAATCCTAGGATGAAATGGCCATACTTGTTAAGTCCCCACTCATATTTCTCCAAACACCAAGACATTGTGAACAGTTAGAGATTTGGCGACACTGGCTCACCTCCACAGCACACACTTCTCAAGACCACCAAATCTCAAAATCCTAAAGATCCTAAGATACAAAGGATTTTTCTGTTTCAACAATGAATAGTAATATTGTGGGGTGGCTTCAAAATGATCATTCTTGCACCAACAAGTATTAAGGATTTTGGATTTTAAACAATGGTTCGTAATAAGGGTTTCTAGTTCAAGGAATACTATGATAAACTCCTTCGAGAGGTTTCCCAACCCTTAGAACAAGGGCTTTTCACATCATAAAGATACTAGGGGAGAGCTATCATGTACCACTTCCCGTTGATCACAATTTTCATCGCAACCACACATTTATATAGCAATTCGAAAGAGCTTGTCTTTAGCTCATTACCACTTGGGTCGTTCCCTCCTTTCAAAGCGGGGAGGCAAGCCCTCTAAAGATAAAAAATAGCAAGGAAGTGCATTTTATTTCAATCATCCCACTTTGCATGAAACAAGGAGAGAACACACACCACGCCTTTTCCCTACACTTGCAAGGGGTTCATTTTTAATCTGAAATGAAAGATGTAAGTGATTTTGCAAAGTGTTAAGGAATGTTTTTGTTTCTGAAGATCATCGAGTGGCATGAGATAATTTCATATGCATCTAATAACAACATTGTAAATCAAAACACAACAAACACTCATAAAGTTTCACCTCAAAGCAGTAATGAGTTTTTTTTAAGCACCAACTAAAATGTTGAGTTTTCCTTGTTCAATTTTAAAGCCCAAAAGATAATGATGAGATTAGGGTTCAATTTTAATCCCATTTGAGAGTTCATTTTAAACCTAATTGAAATTTAGTGAAGTCCTAAAGCATAAAAATTTGGGTTATAATTTCCCCAAAGTGTCAAATTCCTATTACAATCATAGAATTTCAAGATAAGAATGCTTCTCCACTTTAACTCCGTATCATCCAACCTACAAAACCTTGTTATTCTAATAACTAGAACAATGTTAGAAGTGTGTTAGTATTCTGATAAATTGAAAAAACTAAAGAACATGCTAAAAAAATGATCGTTAAACTTCTTACCCAAAATGGGTGTTTCTATTTGTGATAGCATCGCTCTTTTCACATCATAAAGATACTAGGGGAGAGCTATCACATGCCACTTCCCGTTGATCAAAATTTCCATTGCAACCATACATTTATATAGCAGTTCGGAAGAGGTTGGCTTTAGCTTGTTACCGGTTGGGTCGTTCCCTCCTTTCGAAGTGGGGAGGCAAGCCCTCTAAAGATAAACAATAGAAAGGAAGTGTGTTTTTAGTTCAATCATCCCACTTTGCATGAAACAAGGAGAGAACACACACCACGCCTTTTCCCTACACTCGCAAGGGGTTCATTTTTAATCTGAAATGAAAGATGTAGGTGATTTTGCAAAGTGTTAAGGAATGTTTTTGTTTCTCAAGATCGTCAAGTGGCACATCCAATAAATATATTGTAAATCAAAACATAGCAAACACTCATAAATTTTCACCTCAAAGCAGTAATGAGTTTGTTTTAAGCTCCAACTAAAATGTTGAGTTTACCTTGTTCAATTTTAAAGCCCAAAAGACAATGATAAGATGAGGGTTCAATTTTAATCTCGTTTGAGCATTTGTTTTAAACCCAATTGAAATTTAGTGAAGTCCTAAAACATAAAGTAGAAAGCACAAAAGGTTGGGATATAATTTCCCCAAAGCGTCAAATGCTTGTTACAATCATAGAATTTCAAGATAAGAATGCTTCTCCACTTTAACTTTGTATCATCCAACCTACAAAACCTTGTTATTCTAACAACCAAAACAATGTTATAAGTGTGTTAGTATTCCGATAAATCAAAAAAACTAAAGAACATGCTAAAAAAATGATCGTTAAACTTCTTACCCAAATTGGATGTCGCTATTTGTGATAGCGTCACTTTGGTGAATAAGGGTGTTGCTCTACAAAAAGAAAAGAGAGCACGATGGTGTCGCAATTTGGTCGGTGTCACCATTTGAAAATATTCAATACCTTGATAAAGTATTAGCGTCATCATTTATTTAATTAGCGTCGGTGCATTTAATCGGCGTTGCAATTTGAAATGATAATAGCATCGCTATATGGCAATTCCCAGCAAAGTGTGTCATTGTAATTGATTTGGGTGTCGTTGTTTCCTGCAAAAAGCAAAACCAATGGAATTCTAGATGGAAACTAGTTAAATTATTGGTTTTCCCTCCTTCTAGTGCCAAAATCTCAACTGAGGATAGTAGTATGGGCCGATCACATTTGATCCATGATGAATCAAAGCATAATGTAGCCACTAATACTTAATCTTCAAACAAGATCATTCAAATTAAAGATAAACTAAACATTTATTGAAATGAAGCATTCTAAATATAAAAACATTGAAATGTCTAATCTATCCCATTTGAAACTTATCCTCTTTTGAAATTGGTGTCGTGTTGATGTGGAACAATGACCCTTTCCCAATCCTATGATCAGTGAGCTTGTTTCAATTGATTCTATTGAAGAGAATCAATGAAACTGTTGTGATAAATGGATAAAAACATGATTTATGCTAAATTGAACATGATGCAAGCTAAATTAACATGATTTTATGCTAAAATTGATCTAAATATATAAAAGATAAGCTAATCTAAGCTAATTCTAAGCTAAAATATTCAAACCCTAATTTATAAATAAACTAAGATGAATGCACAAAAGCCATTAATGGAAGCTTAAAGCTAATATGCAACTAAAAATGAACTAAAATATGCTAAATATGAGTAAAGTATGAGTGTGAGTGTGAGTGAATTCAACAGCATAAGTTTGCAATTGAAAGATGGATCCATTTGTCTCCAAATAGTGTTCTATTTATAGGAAAGCAAATGAGAAATGGATGGCTAAGATCAAAAAGATTAATCAACGGTCAATAATGGAGGAAATGGGAGGCATGGATCATGGATTCTCATCAACAGGTGAGAATGCAAGATGAGATTTAATCAAGGGTTCTCATTCATTCCAAACAAACACACTTTTGACCTATTCAAGAGGCCAAAAGTTAACTTGCTCGAGAGGTTTCAATTTTAGCTTGCTCAAGAAGCTAAGTGAGAATATTCTCTTTTTCAAGTGATTGGAGGAGAAAGAATATTCTTTAGAATATTCATATGGGTGAGAAAAAAAGTTATTTAGTTAATTAAAACTAAATTAAGTTGTTCAAAGGGGGAATACTCTTTTGGAATATTCCTTTGCAAGTGGGAGGAATTGAATTATTTAGATAATTTTTAATTAAACAAGGTTAAATCATACAATTAGGGGATTTAGAAGAATTTAAAATGATATTCATTAAATTAAATGATTTAATGAATGGGGGAAAGGTGAAATGACATTTAATTAAATAACTTAGGATTATTTAATTAAATAAGAGGACTTAGGGAATTAAATTAAATAATTTGATTTATTTAATTTAATGAGATGAAATGTTAGCACGAAAGGGGGTGAATTAACCTGATTTGATAAATTAGGTTAATAGACAAAAATGATACAATTAATTAAATAGCTAGGCTAATTTAATTAATTAAGCAAAAAGATGATGGATTTGAGAGAAAATGATGTTAGTATACCTAATTTGAGTGCATAATATCATTCAAGACATTTTTCAATGTCTACAATAATAACATTGTAATAAATATTATATTAATCAAAACTAGTAAATCAAATATTTTTTTATGAATATATTTATATTTTCATTTTGTTTAAACAACAATAGAACAAATACTTATTTGAGACAAGAATTTGGAATGGCTACTCACACCTTCAAAGGATCTAGTGGATAGACCCCTTAAGATATGGTCATAATAAAGATAGCTTATACTCATGTACAATAGATAAAACACTCAACATAAAGCCTTGGCTAAGACAATCATAAGTCTATCTATATCCACCATCTTCCATTGGTGACATGAGTTTTGTTTTTCCCTATTCCAATCCTCTAATAAATTCTTTATATAATATTCTAAGGGGTTGTTTGTAAACCATCACACCCTCTCATAAATAATTAATTTGATTAATTACTTTAAATATCTTATTTTTCTCTTGAGATTATTTGTTTTTCATTCAATAATTAATTATTTTAATATTTTTTAATGGTAATTACATAATAATTATTTCTATGCATCTTTTAATTCTACTTGATAAGTACATATTAAAAATTATCTCCTTTTTTACAAAAGGGTTAAATAATAATCATTTTTGTCCCCTTTTATTTCCAAAAGGTAATTTACATGGGAAAATGTATTAGGAAAAATTCCAATATTTCTTGCCATGTAAATCAATTGATGTCCTCAATAGTGTGAGGAAAATCTACATCATAGCTCATAAAACACTTAGTCAATAATGAAGATACTGATTATGAATACATTTATTCTTTTCTCGTGTAGCATATTATTGCCATTATAGTGAGTTCATTCTATTTCTTAAATTTCTAAAAAAAAATTGAAGATTGTTTAGGTTAATTTAAAATTTAAAATTAGATTCAACAAAAATATTTTGTTAATCAATACATGAACTATAGATGTATCTTTTAAGGAAATTCATATAAAAAATAATGCATCTTTTATAATGTGGAGACAATACAAATTTATATGTTAAATATCCTATTTTTTTATCTTTCTCAATTCAGTCATTCATGTTGGACCCCTTATCTTTACTATAATTTAATAATTACAACATAAATTTTATAAAAATGTTATCTTGTGATTACATGGTGCTTACTTAGTGAATGATATGCATATCCCATACTATGCAATCACCCATTGTTAAATACCATATAATCTACATACTCAAAATACATTCAACAACTATCCTTTCTTCTAGTACTAAATAAAAATTTATATACTCATAAGATCAGAAATCATATTCAATCAAAGAGAACATTTTGTAGATTCTATAATAATGTTATATGATTAGTTATAATTTCATTCAATTTTGATAACAAAATTTCCCCTTTTGAATAATTGAATAAAATAATTTTAAGAAAATTTATCCTAATCCTAATATATATCATATATTAAATAGCAGTTTTATTTTAAATCGAAAATGTTACTTCAAACATTGAGCATTTACTATATATTTAAATAGGCTTCTATCATAGGGATAATTTAAATCACACGTCATATTTGACTTAACTAGTTGATAAGATTCTCTTTTGAGTATGCAATTATAGTAAATAGAGTTCAAACTAATTTAGATAGTCACTCAAGCAAGGCTTTGGGATAAGTCTAAATCCAACAAGGATTTAATATAAGTTAAAAAAAATGTTATTTTTTAGTATCAACTCAATGATATTAATAGGGTGTTCATAATACCTAAAACTATCACACATATAACTCCAACATATGCTACCTTGTTGTAGACTCATAAATAACCAATGGGATGATATGGCATTCCAAGGATATCAGGCTTATACAGTTTTATAAAAAACACATGTAAAAGGTTATTAGGTTGATGAACTCTAATAACAAAGTATAATAAAATAGAGATGGTAAAAATAATTTCTTGTAAGGTGTCTTGAGAAACAAAAAATAACAAATTATTATCACCCATAGAGCACTTCATAGAGAAACACTAGGTCTAATATTTCCATCTTTTAAGTAATTGGATTAATTGAGTTTGATTTAGTTCAAGGATGGAGACTAGTTATGATACTTAAATTATTATTTTTAAATATCATTAAATTTATCTATAATACTTAATTCTTGTTAAATTTCCATATCACAAAAAAAAATCTAAATTATTTTGATTTTTAGAGATCATCTATCTCCCTGTAAAATTTGATATGTCCCTATGTCTAAACTTAAGAGAATATTTTTAGTTGCACATCCTCTAAACCCATTGTGTTATTCCATTCAACTCACTTCAATAGAATCATATCTTATCAAATATGTGAAAATAATATTGGGAATAATGCGTTAGGACCCACAATATAACCTAGGTTAGGCTTGTTGGTGTGAATATGGTATTTTACCTATTTAGTCCACTATTAGGTCCTATTCACATATGAATTTTACTTAGGTCCTAGGAATATTTCTAGAATTCTTAGTTTTCATTTAGATATTATATTATATTTTGGCATTTAATTCTAGAGTCCTAGGTCATTTAATATTAGTTGAGTTAGTTATCTCACATTATAGGATTAAGACACATGTCATGATCTTGTTTAATCTTATCTCTCACCTTTCCTTTATAAGAAATTATATTATACACTTTGTATCATATCATATCAAGCAAGATAATATCTTGCCATATTCTCTTGCGAAAGGTTATATTTTATTTTGCAGGTGATTTTGGGGTGTGAGCTAATTTCCAACCCCTACATGGTAACAAAGCTTCATATATGCAAAATCCTCAAAAATGAATGTAATTCTATGCATGAACTATTTTTATATTGAATATCTCGGTGATTTTAGTAAAGTTGAGTATGCTCTTCTCTTGCATCATTTGATGACTTGGAGAATCAAAAAAACTCGAAAGAAACACTAGTTTTGGGAGTTTCCTCTTTGTGTATTTCTATTATAGGCTAATTTTGGAGCTTGGTGCAAATATGAGCTCACCATTGTGTTTAGGTAGTTGAAGAAATTTTTCTTTGCCTTTTTTGTCCAAATCGGACCTGTGAGGCCAAATCTATAAGGGTTTGAAGTTGGGAGGTAGTTGCTAGATCTAGGAGGTAGTTGATATTTTAGAGAATTTTAGGACAAAATAGACCCTTCCATCGCATCCAAAAGACCCAAAAATCCTAATATTGATTATCAAATTGTTGAAATCGAATAATTTTTCTCTAGGCTCCCAAAGGTTTTTTGTCCCAGGCCATTAGAGGTTTATTTGTCCCCGTTGTCATTGTCATTTGTACTATATAAATCCATAAAAAATTGTATGATTTGTACAGTCTACAAGCATTGATGGTAGGTTTTCAATCAATAGGGAATATTTTCCCGTGCATATTTAGTTGGCATTGGTGTAACGCCCCGCCAAAGAACCCCAAAGGATGACACATCTAACAACAATGGCACAATTTTTTTTGTCATAAATAACAATGAACTGCAAAATATAACTTATAATATAAACTAAAATATGTCCTCTAAGGTTCCATGATTGCATTATGAACAAACCTACTTAACAAGATCTAAACTTACATCGTGGATTAACTAACTACAAAAGCCCATTTAAATTCATTGCATTAAATGAATAAGCACATACATTTCGTACATATCATTAGATAAATAGTCATCAAGGATCATACATAAAGAAACAATAAGTGCATATACTAATTCCCTTACATGGGAGTACATCATTACATTGTTACAAGCTTGCATCAATGCTTCCCTTAATACAACGAGAAGAATACATCAAGATTACATTACATGATACAGATGAGATACAAGTATAATACATAACATAAGCAATTGTCTCTCAAAATAGTACAAGATTTGGAATTTGCTACATAAGGTACATCCTCCATGCTCATGAACAATAGCAAGGGAAACCCAATGGAGGAAATAGCACAATCCTCCCAACCATGTGGAACCCTAAGGTCCACCCCCTGTGCTAGGAGATAACAATAAGGTCCCACTAAATCAAGCAGTCAAGAAGATAGAAGGCTAACACAAGGACTAAACATGGCTCCAACATGAAAATCACATCACAGAGACACCACTTCTAGAGGCATGCAAACAACAAAGGTGAACACAAGACTAGCAAATGCAAGATTGTAATAGGGAGGAGTGTCATCACATAGCTTGATATGGGTTATCCTTGTGGATCTTCCCAAGCCTCGGCCCCCATCCTGGGTTATCCTATTGACCTCTTTCAATCCCCATCCCCCATACAAACTCATGCAGAATCAACATACCTTTCGTGAGGACAAGGCAGTTGATCTTGCCATTCCAAGCCTTCCCATCTCATCTCAAGCCTAAATGAGCACTTGAGCCATGAGTGAGGCTTACATTATCTTAATTAATGTGTATTCTACCCTTTCCCCCTAATTCATTGTTAATGTTATCATTGGATTAAGAAACTCCCAATGGGTTATCCTGGGTACCACTTTGGGTCCTAGCCCCCATGAGAGCCACTCCCCCTACTTGCAACTAGTAGACCCTACAAATTGAACAAGAAATTTACCATCACATGAATCTCATACATAGAGCAAGGCATTAACCATCTTGCTCGCATATCCCAATCACAAGAAAATGTTAACAGTGCAGGGCATAAACCCTCTTGCACACATCTCAAGGACATAATCAATCCCTTCCAAGATGAACAATCATAAAATCCACATACAAGATGCTTCTAAATGAAACAATCATAAATCCGCATACAAGATACTTTTCCCCAAGCCTCTAGAAGACAACTTCAACACTTGCACATTAACTTGATCACATGAAACCATACCAAGATAAAAGGCACACCCAAAGGGTTTCAATTTTCACAAGGCACATAACCCATAACCATTGTCATACCAACTAAAAGTGAAAACCATCATTAAACCATACACACTAAAGCACTCCCTCCTAGCCTCTGGAACCCAACCTTAACAATATAAATAATAACACCCACTTTTAAAACAATAACCAAATTCTCCCAAATTCCACTAATCAACAAACATTGCAACCGTGAAATCATCATATTTTATCAAATCAACTATTTAATGATTATGAAGGACATCAACATGTAATAACTATTAAAAGATAATCTAATTCAATTTTATTTAATTAAATCCCTCAAATATCTAAATAAACGTAACTCAATCTCTCTATTTAATTTTCCATTTTATTTATCTGACATGATCAACTAATTATAAAGGCAAAAATATCCTTTTTCTAATAATTTGTTCATTCTCATGTAAATAGGTCTATGTTCATGTATAGTTAGATAACATTTTACTAAATTACCTCTTGTATTCTAGTATATTCATAATGAGAAGAGTTCTCCACATCCCTTTTGACTTAATGGATAGTTCTTTTGGTTCCTTCACTCAACAAGGTCATTTACCTATCTAGAATGATAAGAGACACCATCTTGTTAGCCTACTACTTCACCCCTTTTACTTAACAAGGATGGATGTATATATATAAATGTATTAAAGTTGATTTTAGCATAAACTTTGAAAATAGAATAATTATTTACCCATCTTTTAATAACTTCCAATATAATATTAATCCCTTCGAATTGCAAGTCTTAGTATAAAATAAGTAGTATTCTATAAACCAAATTCCATCAATGCATATCACTATGTTTTTAGCTAGGAAGATAAGTCAAGGATTAACATGCAATGACTATTGAAAGTTTGTATTTGAATTGACCATATCTAGGATCAATAAATTCATTGTGGGTTTAAATTACTTAAAAGACTCTTTTGGAGTCAAATTTTGTATCGTTTAGCAACATTATTTATGTCTATGCCAAAATGGGAATGCCATAAGAGGGAAAACACATCCATAAAAACATTAAGGATACAAATATTATGTTAGAAATGCATGTAAAAAGTTGAAGCATAAACAAGGTTCATGAATCACTAGGTGTAAAGCCTCGAGAATTGTGGTCACATGAAAGGTAAAGCATTTCTATCAATCCATTAGATAGGTCGAGTACCTAGAATAAATGGAAAATGAGCTTTTACTTTTAAACGACTCATGTTATGTTTGGGTAGAAAGTCCAAGGAGACTTGTAACATGGAATGCATGGACATGCTAATGATGTTATTGCACTTTTATCTTAGCTACAAGAAACATGTATGAAATAAATACAAATGATATCCATTTAATACTGCAAGTTGGTCTACTATTCTCATATCTTCCTAGATTATCCTTTGACTTTTCAATGGAGCCTAATAGTTTGCGTCGAAAGAGTATTAAGGAAGATTTCACTTTGAGGAAAGATAGCTCCACCATGAAGCTAAATAGGAAACTAGAATTCTCAAAAAAATACTTTAAGTTTAATAGAAGAAATCCCCTAGAAAACAACCCATTTAGGTTAAGGACAAAACCCATTCCCATGTTTTCTATCAAATGCATACATGCTGTAATATGATCATAAAAAGGAATTAATACATTTCAGAGGCTTTATACCAACTACTTTTGTTATTACATTATGGTCAAAGATTCAGTTAAAATATCAAGCAATAACAATGAAATCAGCTTGGCATCAAGTGTGGAAGGTTAAGCATTACTATACTTGAATAAAATGAACTGCTAGATAGAATGTTTCAAAGGCTCACAGTCTATAAGCATGCAACATTTTGTTGTGAAAATTATTCCAACAATTCGGTCATCCATAAACAGAATACATAAAACTAGCAAAAGCTTCATGCATCAAATGGTGGGAACATAAGAATTGATCACAGTGACAATGTTCTTGCAAAGTATACAGGTGATGTTAAATGAAACTCAAGGTATCGAATTCCAACACAATATGCAGCCACCAATTTTTAATTATTAAGCATGTGAATCGAACTTCTAAGCATTCTTGTATTCAATGAAAATCAGACATATTAAACCAAAAGCAAATTGCACTTAACAGCAACAAGGAAGACTCAGTTCAAACCTTGGTATGCAAGAGTGAAATTGCACTTAGAAGCTATTAACGAAAATACAGTCTAAAGTATGGGAATGCCAAATACAGAATTCATGGAAGAAATGGCACAACCCTAAAACGCAGCAAAGGGGAATTGAATGGAGAATACTTGTATTCTCCCTCGATGGACTTCCCATCGATATGATCATGTGCTTCGACGATCAAGCCAAAGGGTTCAGTTTGTTTGAGCAAAATTAGTATGTGCACCTAGTCTCTATTTTTTTTTTGAAATCACTAAAGCCTTGCAAGAAATAAAAAGATACATGAGTGACCGCAGGAGATTTCAATGGAGGCCAACATAAATTAAGGCAATAGCACAAGAATATTGAACTCTATTGAACTCTATCATGGAGTGCAGGTTCAACAAATGGCATAAGAATGTCGAACTCTAAACATGAAGTGCGGATTCAACATAGAACCAACATATAGAAAGATGAACAATCATTCATTTGCAACAGTAGAGAGAGAACAAATTCCTATTACACTGAACGAATAAATGAAACAAGAATAGAGACGAAGCCAACCTAGATTCCAATGCTACTAAGATGGAAACCGGTATCGAGATCAACTTCTATGTTTGCAGCAATCTGTTTCTTCAAAACCTTAATCTAATCTCCAGTAATTTTCCCCAATCTGATTTTGAAAACAATTATTCAATAGATTATTCTTGCAGACCAAGTTCTTTGTTCAAAAACCAAAAGTCCATCCCCCAATCCCTAATCTCTCCCCATGACAATTATTATTATTTTTCTCAAAAAGAGACTATAAGATTTTTTAACACAAAAATTAGATAAAAATCTCGCAAAATAACAAGTTTTCAAACGACTAGCAGTTTGAAGTCACGCATGTGCTCCAAACAATTCTTTTTCTATCTTTTTACTTGTTTTTGTATTTTATCCATTATCTCCTTACGATTTAATATTTTATATTATATTATTTCCCACCTTATAATTTATTTAAACTCAAAAATATCCAATAAAACAACTAGTTTCTTTTCAACAATCAGTTTAGAGTTGTGCATGCAATTGCATGAAAATATTTCCATATTTATATTGCTTTTACTATTTATTTATAAAAATGCTCCATTATAATTCTATTTTATTTTACTTATCATAATACCTTTTAACATAATAATTCTATTTTAATACGGTAATTAATCAAAAACATTACTCGACCAAATTTAAATCAAATAGACTAACCAACAATCAATACCTGACCACAAGGCGAAGTCAACAAGTAAGACCACAACAATACTGATGGACCAACCATCATATGGTCAACACTAATAGGGTGAATCATGGAGAGGCACTACAATTGGCATCTACATAATCTCTACGCAAGCCTGGCATCACCCATTTGTCACTGGTACAAAATTTGTTAGCATTTTTTCTAATTCCAATCTTTTTTATGCTTGTAATAACATCACAGCCATATTTCCAATAGCTGGGCTTTAAACCCAGCGAGAACCCCACCCATCACCACATAGGGTGCAACATGGCTCCGCTCACCATCGAAGAGTCACCTCATCACTGCCCATCAGTGGTGTTTTTTTTAAATTGCCAATAACGCCCCTAGTCATGTGGGTGACTGTCATCCAACCCCCAAGGGACTTATATTTTTCCCCTAAGGTCCTAATTGGGTAGATTTTTTTCCTGAGGGGCATATCTTTTGATCTAAGAGTCTATTTCTTGAAAACGAGATATCCTCGAAAGTTGGTTCTAAGCACTTTGTAATGGTGCAAACCATTTTGCCAAATTTTGTTGGAGGTGTATTTTATTGTTATTTGAAGTCAAATATCCCATTTGAACCTTTAAGCTCATAATTTTTTCCCTATTTATTTAATTTTTATCATTTTAGTGACATTTGAAAGATATCAAAGAGCTCTTCAGTCCTATTCATACAATTTTTTCTAGGTTCAGGCCCATGTATATTTCATTTAGTATTTACAAATTTTGCATTATGACTAACTACTTGGACATATTAACACCTAGAGAGGTTTTGTATTTTAGGGGGGCTTTATTTTCAATATTGATTCAAATTTGGGAGGTTTCATATCATATTTTTGTAGTATATTTTCTAGTTTACTCTCTAGGTTCTTTTTGCTCTCGTTGTTGAACCAAGTTCATTTGAAGTACTCAACCATCATAATTATCACACATGGAAAGTAAGAATGCAACAGTTACTCTAGTCCAAAGGTTTGTGGTCTACCTTATGTGATTAACAACTAGAATTCACTAGGGTGTATGAGATATTTTCTCACGGGAACAAATGTGATGAAGTTATGGGCTTGATTGTATTGCATGTTTTTGACAACTTCTTCCATATTGAGTGTACTACACCATGACAAGTATGGGATAAGTACAAATAATTGTTTAGTTCAATTAGTGACATTTGTGCTTTGCAATTAGAGACAAAATTAGCTTCTCTTTCCACTGATTCATTTCCTAGCATTGGGGATTATTAGTTAAGTTCAAAACCTTAAGATCTCAATTGGCTAGATGTGGAAAAAATAAATTTGATAAGGAATGTAGAATCTTGATATTTTTTAAGTTGAAGGGGGCATTTGTTTTCTTTTCATCTTTATTTTATTCTACCATGGATGTCCTAGGTGAATCTTTTAACATGCCTTATTTTGAGACATTTTGTGATCGATTGACTCAAGAGCAAGCAAATATTATCCATTTTGATGCACTTCCTAAGAATCAAGCATTGTTAGCACAATCACCCAAAGGAAAAGGTAAGAAGATATGTAAGACTAAGACAAAATCTAGTGAGGCGCTCACCTCTTTCAAAGAGGATAAACCTCAGAAGGAGATGCCCAAATGTGCATAATGCAATAAACCAAGGTAGGGTGAACATAATTTTTATAAGAAAAAATAGAAGAAATGAGGCAAATTCCTTAGGAGCATAACATTTCCTTTCCTTCCAAGTCTTATATTTCACCTTCTTCTTCTACACAAACTTCATCATCCACACATTCAGGATCATTAGGTTTTGCTAATGGAAGTGATAAGATGAAAGGTAAAGCCCTTGTTGTGACTATAGTTGATGAGTCTATTGGATGGATTCTTGAATCTGGAGCTTCCAATCACATAGCATGTTCACTAGATTAATTCTTGTCATTTGAGCTTTCCCTTACAACTAATATTTGATGGATAATAGTATTTACATGGTTATTTATGCTAAAGGAGATGTTGGCATGGGTATTGAGAGCTTTAATGATGTCATGTATATTCTTGAGCTTTCCAAAAATATTATTTCTATATCTCATATTACACATAGTGGTAAAACTATGATCATTGAGTTTACTCTATATTCAATTTTCATTCGGTATTTGCATAGTAGACAACTTGTTACAATTGGTAAGGCTCATCATTATTCTAGTCTTTTTTTTTTTTACATTTTGCTTCTACTCCTGATGACATTCATTCTAAGTCTACTACTCCTACATCAAGTGTGGATAGTTATTTAAAGGGTCGGATTGGTCACTTAAACCTTTCTATTAAGGTTCCTCCTACTTCTTTATATCCCAATGCTGACATGCCTTCTAGTACTTTAGTTCAACATGATGATCTTGGTCTTTCATATTTGGCTTTATGGGATGGTTACTTGATAGGTATATTTATTTTTCATGTCATTCTCATATTACAAATTTGGAGGACACATTTGAGCGGGTATCTCTCCTCTTTTATGATATTTTCATTACAACTATTGTCTCATCATCATTGTCTTTGGAGATTGTTCTTGAGTTTCCACATAGTATTGATTTGTTCTTTTTTATTGGGATAGTATTTGATTTTGTTGAGACATACTCTAGAATGGAAATATTTTATCCATTTTTAGAGACATATTTTGAGGTTGCTTCCCTCATCTCTCTTCATGTAGTTGAAGTTTCTTCATCACCATCCATTATACTTGTTTATTCCTAAGGGGATACATGTTTGCAAGCATTGGATTCTATTCTATCTTCAAGCATTCTCCATTAGCTTTGGAGATACTTCATTATGGGGTGGATATATAGTCTCTATCTTTCTCTCCTATAGGGGGATATCTATTGTATTTTTGTGATGGATGTGCTCCTTGATGGGTATTGTTGAGTCCTCCATTCATCACTTATTTTATCACTTCTATGTATGATAGTTTTCATGCATTCTCTTTTTTTGGAGAGGTTTTTTTCTCATGTGGTTTTTCTCCTTTTTCTTCATTTGTGAGAAATATTTTGTAAAAGGGTGTCTAACATGACCTTGTAGTTAGGACCCATCCTTGCATAATTTGTATTAGTTAGTTCCTCCCTAAGTTACACTTAATGGGGGGTTTTGGTGTGAATATGGTATTTTACCTATCAAATCTACTAGTAGGTCCTATTAATGTGTTAAGTTTAGTTAAGGTCCTAGGAATCTTTTTAGAAGTCTTAGTTGTCATTTAGATCTTATCTTATATTTTGGAATTTAATTCTTGAGCCCTAGGTCATTTAATAATAGTTGAGTTATTAGTCTCATGTTATAGGATTAAGACACATGTCATTGTCTTGTCTAATCTTATCTCTCACCTTGCCTTTATAAGCAAGGCCATTGTAAAATTTATATCATATCATAGCAAGTAAACAATTATTTTTCCATACTTTCTAATGGAAGGTTATCATTTGTTTTGCAAGTGAATATGGGGTGTGAGCTAATTTTAAGCTCCTACAAGGCTTAGGTAACAAATTTGGATGTTGGTTTTGCTAATAATAAGCATAGTATCATTATCTTGTCCAACCAATTAACTAATTTTACATAGTTCAAGGAACATGCAATAATCATGAATTGCTATATTTCATTATTCATTTTAACAAGATTCTTTATTTGTATATTTTTCCAAGTCACAATTTACACATATTCCAAATTATTTTATTAGTCAATTTCTTTGGTCTTATTTTAACTAGAGATAGCCACAACTAGTTCCCTAGTCCTAATATTCCATAAGTGTAAGATTCTCGTGGGGATTTAGAGATGGTGGAGCCATCTTCTTCATTGCATGCTAGTGTTATGGATCAGTTGGGTAAACCCCAATCTGGGGATGGGGTGTCCTCTTCAAAAGGGATGTTTCGAATTAAAAAAGTAAATGGATGTCTAGAGAGATCTGAGGATCGTCTAGTTTTAGTCATTCAACCTGAGCAAGTTTCAAAGGATGTTGATTATTGGTGTAATCATGCACTTATTTGCAAATTTTTGGGCCTTTGTATTTCTCTACCCATGTTGGATTCCTAGGCACATTGGGTTTGGAACCCTAAAGGTGATATGGAGATTATTTTGGTAGGTAATAACTACTTTTTGGTTATCTTTTCAAGCACGTCGGATAGGAATAGGGCTTTTGAAGGAGGCCCTTATTTCTTTAACCAGGTTGGGATCTTCATCAAGCCTTGGCACATGGGCTTCAACTCTGTTGAAGAGATCCCCTTGCGTGTTCCTGTGTGGGTTCATTTGCTGAGGCTTCCTTTGGAATTTTGGAGGGAGGATATTCTCCACTCAATCTCTCTTCTTCTTGGAATACCTGTGGGCTCGACTTCACAAACTCAAGATCGTAAGGTAATTTCTTTTGCTCACTTTTGTGTTGAAGTTAATTTAAATAATCCATTGCCAGACTCTATGGAAATTCGCTTGGGATCCTCTTCTTGGATCCAATAGCTGAATTACAAGACCCTACCTTTTAGATGTAGAATTTGTCATGAATATGGTCATTTACACCACAAATTCCCTAGATTTAAACCCTCCCCCTTGGCTGCCTTTGGGCCTCCCAAGGGGGACAAGGGAAAGTCTCCAATGTCTAATGAATCTGTGGATAATGAGGGTTTTATTCTGGTTAAGTCCCATAATAGAGGCAAGGGCAAGAAGAGAACCTGGATGGATAGACAGAATGAAGGTACTTTTAACAAGTTTGATATTCTTGAGGATTTGGTCCAGGAGGAAGGTATTCCAATTGAACTCTCTTCTAGGGCTAAGAGTCTGCATGAAGTTCAGGATGAGAATGTTAAGAAAGAGGATCGGATCTTATCTCCAGGGATCCATCAGGTGGATTAGATAGCTATGGATTTTCCTTCTCAAGCTCAGGATTTCAGGGTTCTCTAGGGGTCACAGATTTTGAATGGCTCTGGTGTGGTGGACCATGATCCCCCTACTCCTAAGGGGGCCTTAGATTCTGTAAAGGGTAACAAATCTCCTTTGGTTTTAGGCTTACAATAGAAATCCTTTAAAAAGGGGCCTCTTGATAAACCTTCAAAGAGTGGAAGGAAGACTGATCAAGAGAAGGTTAAGATTATGGGTGATACTTTGGTTGAGTCTGGGTCTATGAAACCCATTGATTCCCATTTCTCCCACCCCCATAAATGATTGTTTTATCATGGAATGTAAGAGGGTTGAACAGCATCCCTAGACAAAAGGTTGTTCATAGATTAATTGAATCGCAGTCACCTGATGTGGTCTTCATTTAGGAAACCAAGCTTACTGTTGATGGTTTGGAAAATTGTTCTTTGCGTATTTGGCCCCAAGTCAATTAGCAGGGGGTGGGTGCTTTGAACAATGCAGGGGGTGGCTTGCTTTTGGAACCCGAGGAAAGTTTCTCCCTTATGGTGGATGTCTAGTCAGTCTTCCATTTCTCTGGTTGCCTCTAGTTTTACGACTGGAGAAAGGTGTCTTTTATCCAATATTTATGCTCCCACTGATCTTTTAGGTAAGTCAAATCTTTGGGCTCACATTCAATTCATCCGGGCCTTGGACCCATTTCTCCCATGGATTATGGCTGGTGATTTTAATGTTGTTACTTGCTTGGATGAAAAACGTGGTGGGTTAGCCAGGTTGAACCCTTCTGCTAATTTACTTAGGGATATGATTGGTTCCCTGAATCTCATTAATGTGAGGCCAAACAATGGTGTCTTTACGTGGAATAATAGGAGATGTGGTGTTGAGGCTATCTCAGAAAGGCTTGATAGATTTCTTGTCTCCTATTATTGGTTGAATAATAGGTTGATTACCAGTTTAGAAATTCTTGATTGGAGGGGCTCGGATCACTGGCCCATCAAGCTCTCTGTCACTGTTTATGGTGTCACCAAGAATCCCTCTTTCAAATTTCAGTTGATGTGGTTAAGAGATCAGTCGCTGCATGATCTTATGTTGGATTGGTGGCATGAGGGGATGCCTACCCATGGGATGGCCATGTTTACTTTTAGTAAGAGGCTCCAACATGTGAAGTTTAGGCTTAAGAGATGGAATAAACAGCATTTTAGGAACCTACAAGCTCATAAGTTGGCTGCCCAGTCCAAGTTGGATACTATCACTTGTCAGATTCGGGATCAGGGGTTGACCTTTGTCCTTAGTATGGCTGAGTCTGTGGCTCTAAAGGGATTAGAAGAGTGGGAACTTTGGGAAGAGATCTTCTAGAAGTAGAAATCCAATATTGATTGGCTTCAAGAGGGGGATAGGAACACTGCATTCTTTCATAATTCAGTTAAGGCTCAGAGACAGGGAAATTCTATCTCCTCTCTTGTTTCACAGGATGGGGCTCAGCTCTCTTCCTGTGCTGTTATTTCTACGGAAGCAGTCAATTATTTTTCAAACCTCTTTTCTAGGGAGGATTTTGCTGCTAGGGCTAAGGAGCGGGCTATCATGGATTGTATTCCCCACCTGGTCTCTGCTGAGATGAATGGGGCTCTCTTATGTCCTATCTTGTTACCTGAATTGGAAAAAGTGATGTTTAATATGAAAAAAGGTAAGGCCCCTAGACCGGATGGGTTTCCGATTGAGTTTTTTCAAGAGTTATAGGAAATAATAAAGTTTGATCTCCTTGAGGTGGTTCAGGAATCACATAGGAACAAATACATGCTCAAGTCTATTAATTCTACCTTCTTGGCTCTCATACCTAAGATGGAAGGAGCTAATCGGTTGGCTCAATTCAGACCTATTGCATTATGTAATGTGGTTTACAAGATCATCACCAAATTGATTGCTGAGAGACTCAAACCACTCCTCGGTACTTTGATCTCGGCTGAGCAGGGTGGTTTTGTTGAAGGGAGACAAATATTGGATGGTGTTGTGATAGCCATGGAAGCTATTCATTCTATGGCTAACTCTAAGGAGAAGGCTATGTTTATTAAAGTTGACATGTTTAAAGCTTATGATCGGGTGAGCTGGGAATTATTACAAAAAACTCTCTTGGCTTTTGGCTTTGCTGAGGAATGGGTGAACTGGGTTCTTAGTTGTGTGACCTCTGCCTCCTCAGTTCTCATTAATGGGGAACCTTTAGATTTGTTTGGTGCTTCTCGGGGACTCTGACAAGGGGATCCTTTATCTCCTTACTTATTCATTATCATGGTAGAGGGTCTTGGAAGATTTATTAAATCTCAGGTAAGATAGGGGCTTATCAACGGTTGGAGCTAGAACAAACTTCTTCCTTCCTACTCTCATCTTCAGTTTGTGGATGATACTAGGCTGATGGGATTGGCTAGAATTAGTGAGGCAGTGAACTTCAGAAGAGCTTTGGACATCTATTTGAAGGCTTCAGGTCAGTGTATTAATGATGATAAATCTTCCATTTATTTCTTTAATACCCCTCGGCTTATTTAGAGCAAGATTGTTGGGATCCTTAGATTTCAGATCGGATCTCTTCCCTTGATGTACCTTAGGATCCCTTTGGCTTTGGGTGCCCAGCATAGAGATTATTGGCAGGGAATTTTGGATAAATTTCAGAGTAAGGTAAGCCATTGGACTTACAGATGGCTATCTTCTGCTAGGAGAGTGGTTCTTCTAAAGACTGTGGTGCAATCTCTCTCCATTTATAGGTGTTGTGTGCGGGTTCCCCCGTCCACCTTTGTGCGAGAATTTGATGCTCTATCTCGGCAATTTCTTTGGTCTAGCAACCTTCTTTCCTCGAAGTGGAGTTTAGTCAAGTGGGAGTCTATTTGCAAGCCGAAGCATGTTGGGGGCCTTGGTCTTAGGTCTATGGCTCTTGCTATCACGGCCTTGGCTGCCAAGCTGTACTAGAGGTGGTGCAACAATCTTGATCAGGATTGGGCTAAGATTCTGGCCCACAAGTATCTTCTTGGTGTTGATTTCCTTGATGTGACACATCTTCCTTTGTTGGGTAAAGGTTCTTGTGTTTGGGATACCCTTAAGAAGGGTGCTCAGCTGATTAAGGAGGGTCTCTTCTGGATCTATAATAGAGGCTCTGATGCTCTGTTCTAGCAGGACTCTTGGGATGGCCACCCTCCCATTCTTACTAGTTTTCCTCAGCTTCAGCCTCTTTGCCATATTTTTTCTAAGGCTCGTTGGATTAAGGTGGAGCATTTTAAAACTGTCAAGCGTACTAGGCAGGCGGTGGTGGCTTGCTGGAAGGACCCACAGGAGTGGCCCTTGGGTGGTTCTGATGAGGATCGTGTTGTTCTTACTAGAGTTTTGGAGGGTAGGCTCTGTAGCTCCCTTAATGGGAGGGATATTCTGGCTTGGAGTCCTAGTCCAAAAGGTAAATTTACTGTGGCCCAAGGCTATGCTATGCTTGACAGGAACTTACATGGTCTTGCTGAGGTGCACAAGTGGAAGAAGGTTTGGGACAACTTCTCTTGGCCCAAATGTAATTTCTTCTTATGGTTGGTTGCTCAGAGGAAGTGCCTCACTTGGGAAAATCTTCACAAATGTGGCTTTCAGGGACCCTCTATTTGCCTTCTTTGTTCGCATAGTGAGGAGTGTTCCTCCCACTTGTTCTTTCTTTGCCCTTACTCTAGAGAGTTATGGCACAAATGGTGGGAGGCTTGGAATCATGGTTGTATTCATGCTACCTCCTTGATTGACTTTTGGGAAAGTTTGGGTAGACCTCTAGTGAAGACTCCTTTCCTGCAGGTGGCCTGGTCTGTTGGGCCTATTTTCATTCTTTGGAACCTTTGGCTGGAGAGGAACCATAGAGTTTTTTGTGGCTCCAAACTGGGAAATTTTCAATTGTGGAAGAAGATAATTAGCAGGCTTTAGGAGACTATTTTGGCTAAGTGTGATATGCCTAAAAATCCTAATCCTGGTGATCTTGATATTTTGCAGAATTTGAACTTGGGGGATAGTAGCAGGGGATGCTTTGCTGGTAGAAGACCCTGTTAGGTTAGGCAACGGGTCTGTCGGGATGGGAGGTGGACGCCTCCCTCGATGGGGGTCCTAAAGATTAATACTGATGGTTCTTCTCGTGGGAACCCTGGTCATGTTGGTGGGGGGGTATTGGTAGAGGTAATGATGGTGGTGCAGTTTTTGTCTTCTCTAGTTATAAAGGGAAACATTCTAATAATCTAATGGAGGCCCTTGCTACTAAGATTTTTGTTGAGTGTGGATGCTCTTTAGGTTGGAGGAGGATCATCTGTGAGTCAGATTCTCATATTGTTGTGGATTTGTTGAACAACCAAAGGTTGGATGATGCTAGTTGGCAATTGGCTTCTATGGTCAGACAGATTTTGAGTCTTTGTAGTTCCTTGGATTCTGTCTCCTTTTGTCATATCCATAGAGAGTGGAATAGAGTGGCTGATTGTTTGGCAAAGTGGGCCTCTGAGAATGTGGACGGCTGGGATATTAGTGGAAAAGATGAGTTTCCTTCTGATTATCTTGGGACCCTAGAGAGGTTATTAGTGGAAGACATGAATATGTATTGTTGTTTTTGGTTGGTCTATTGGTGGTCCTATTTTGGTGGGCCTCTAGCCTTTGCTTTGTACTCTAGTTTTGATTGAATAAATTTTTTACCCGTTCTTTAAAAAAAAAAAGAATAGCTCTTAATATCTTTTAGATAGATATATATTAAGATATTTTCATTAAATTTAACTTCCTATAAATTAATATTAATTATATTTAGTTACAACACAATTTAATATCATTTTATAGTTATAGGATCATTATACATGTGTATTATATAAATTCAATTCATATAATAACCCTATATTATATCCTTATCATAAAATAATTGTGACTATGTTCATGGGATATAGATCAAATATTCAAGCTATTCAAATACATAAATAATGGTTACAATTTTGAATCCCTAGCTTTAACTATTGTATGGGTAAGGTAATTCATGCAATTGGAGGTTATGTTGGTGATCTACATTGTGAGCCCCAAATCCTTAAGTTTTAGTAATTTTCCAAGCATCAAGGGTGTCAAACCTATGAAAATCACCGCAAACTTGTCTTCAGGTTGGGCAATTAAGGATCAATGTTTTGAGGTGGGTAAGACCTCCTTCACTTCTAGTTCTATAAGACCAAGGGGGTTTTCCCTAAGATTTTGAATAAATTGATTGACAAATTAAGTGAATACCTTACAACAAACAATACCCTTTGCATAGTGTATCCCTATACATTTTTCATTACATACTGTGTCACCAAAAAATGTATAGTTGACATTTTTATGCTCACTTGAGTATTTCTAATGGGCTTTGGCTTGATTTTTCCTAGGTATAATGTTGTAATGTGGTCAAAAAATTCACATTAGGGCTTAAACATTCAAATTATGATGTCTTTTAAAGGTATTGTGAAGTGTTGTAAAACATTTCTACACTTTTCTAGACTCTATTCATTACAATTCACCTAAAAATAACCTTTCTATCACTTATTAAGTCCTATTTTGAAGTGTTGTAAAGTCTTGTAACAAGATTTCACACTTTTCTAGGCTTAATTTCACTAATTCAACCCTTTCTTATGTCTAAATGACCCCTTAACACACTTTCTGATCATTTTCAAATGTGTTGTTAAGGCTATTCTCGTTGGACAACATTTAATGTCCCAAAATTCCTGATACCCATTTAAATTGCTTAAGTGGGACCAAGTTTCCCTAGGGGCGACTTAGTCCTCTTTGGCACAAAACTCAAAATTATTTTAAATTTCTAGCAGGATTTGGTCCTCTAACCCTTGAGGTCGGCCTGTGATGTGTTACTTTCAAGAAATTTTAGTAAAATCAAGTATAAATAAGGGTTTTTCACCTCATTTTACATCTCCTAATTCACTCAAGCAATCTCTTATCTCCTACAATCATCTATCTCCAAATCACTTACAATCTCTTGCACTCATTAAGCATTCAAGCAAATCAAGCATTATCAAGTCAAGCTATTGGATTTCTTCATTACACATCTTCAGATTTGAGCATCAATGGTGTGGTAAGTTTATGGCATTTGCATGTTATCTATTTATCACTCTCTTTTCATTTCATTTCATTGTTTAGGGTTTGATTGCCAAAGTGGGGTTTGACCAAGGCAAACCTCTATTCTCTAACCCTCAACTATTTTTCCCCTTTTGCATGTGACTTTTGTATGCAGATTTTTCAAGAAATAGGTATTGAAAAGTGATCAAAAAATGTACAAAGTCAATCAAGTCAACATCACCTTATTTTAAGCTTGGAGAGACTTTTTGCCCCGTTTTCTGCAAAATAAAGTACGGATACCTATCAAAAAAGAAAGTATAGATCAAATACTTCCAAATTTTGTCCAGAATTCCTTGAGATTTGCAAGAGGGCTAAGTCACCACTAGGGGTGAATTAGTGCTGCTTTTGGGCCTGAAAACTGATTTTGACATTTCTGGACACCCATTTGACAAATTCTCGTTCTAGTAAAGTTTCATGAAAGTGGGACTAAGTCACCCAGACTGGCCTAAGTGTCCTGGTCAACATTCCAATCAATTTTCTAGGATTTTAGAATTTTCCAACATCAAACTTATGATTCCAGGTGCATCTCTTTCATTTTGTTCTATTATTTCAGCATTTAGTTGCATTTCTTAGGCATTTTCGCATCACATTATGTTTTCCAGCACTTTACATTTCATAGTTTTGCATCATTAGATTACTTCAATTTTAGATCAGAGCATTGGACATATTAATTAGGCACAATACACTTAATTAACATAGACTTTGAGTGTAAACCCTTGCATTTTGGTACCCCTATCCAATCCCCCTTTCTCCTATTAGGTGAAAAATCCTAGGAGGAGCAAAGCATTGTGACAAGGAAAACAAAATCATTGTTTACATTTTGGTGAACCTGCATCTTTTGAACATTGTTCCTTTCTAATTTTAAAGTACATTCTAGGTTTCATTTGCATTACATCTTGCATTAGTTAAAGTGCATCCTAGGTTTTTCAATTGCATTAGTGAAAAATTTCATATTAGTTTGCACTCTTGCATCATTTTTTGCATTGAAAAACACAAGAAATTTGCATTTACATATTTTAGTTGCATTTATGCATTTGAAAGACATAGAATTGCATTTAAATTTTTTGAAAAAACACAAAAAAATCATCAATGGGACTAAATTGCCACCTTGGGTGACTTAGTCCTTTTGCATACTTTACACTATTTTTTGGTAATTTCTGGGTATTTTCTGTACTTCTATTTTTTGTTACTGCATCTCTATTTTAGTTTACAAAATTATTATTTTTTTCATTTTATTCATCCTAGATTGCATTGAATTTGCATCCACCTTATCTATTGTGGTACATGTATGAGTGTTTGGTGCCCCATTGATAATACTTTAGTGAAACGAAGTTCTAGACTCATGGCTTCCCGTGATAACACTTTCATAGTAGACCTTGGGATCTCAAGAGATCCTACTCCTAGTATGGACAATGGTGCATTAGGCATTAATACTACCACTTCTATTCCTTCACCTTTCCATCCAATGAATTTTAACACACAAAACAATTCCATACCGCAAGAAAAATTCATTAGTATTCATAAGGATTTTGCACATTTACAACAAGACTTGTCCCTTGAAAACATTTCCACCACTTCCATACCAACCTTAGAAAACCTTCATTGATTGATTTAAAGTGATGATGGCTTACAAGTTATGAAGAGAATTGTTGAGATATACAACAAACATATTCCTTCCACAACCCAACCAGAAAACATTTTTGTAAGTCAAGGAGGATCTCACATTCCTCCTCCTTCAACCATAGCATCCATACCAACTTATACCACTCCCCAGGTTACAACAACTATGCAACAGGTTAGTCGTGTGGCTCCCTCTTTCACAATTCCAGCTAGCATTCCTAGTTCTTTTGTGGCATCGAATATTCCTTCTTCCACATTCACCCCTCTTATTGTAACTTGCACTTCCCTTAACATTACATACACCCCATCACCATTTTCCCTTCCACCTCATACCACTTAGATTGATCCCATCATTACACAACTCTTTAATACCATTTCATCCATGCAACAACAAATCTCCACCATTAGCCAATGTCAAAATGCTCCACCTACATATCATGTTCATAATAGTCCATTATCCCTTGAAATATTACACACTCAGATGCCACAAGGAATTGAAATGCCTAGGTTTGAGAAATAGGGAGGCAAAGGAGACCCTATTAACCATGTCAATGCTTATACAGCCTTGTGCAGTGATTTTGTTCTTTATGACAAATTATTAGCTAAACTTTTCCCTTGGACCTTAAAGGGCACTTGATTGGAGTGGTTTTCCAACTTACCTAATCATTCAATCTGATCATTTAATGAACTTTTGGACACCTTTGTAAGTCATTTCCAAGTCCATACAACTCTTAAAAAGACAATGGTTGATCTAATGCGTTGTAGACAAATTGTTGATGAAAAAGTAACTGACTTCATTTCACATTATCAGTCATTGTATGCTCAAGTTGATGTCGAAATTCCTTATTCACATCTACAGAAGATGTTTATCAAAAACTTGCACACAAACCTTTAGGACAAGTTAATGATGATGAAATTCCCTTCATTCATGCACTTATGCACAACCCTATGTGACTATCATAACTCAGTTTCAAGTCATGATTCAAAGTTCACTTCTAACCAAGCTGAGAAGTCTAAGAAAAACAACTAAAACAATGTGCAAAACTTTAGAAAACCAAACAAAGGATTTTTACAATTCAATCTGCCTCCTCAAACACAAACCCAACCTGTTCAAAATCAAGTGGCAGTTGTTAAAGCAGTGGTGCCTTATACATATGGGGGCCTGAAGAGACAATTTACTCCCTTACTCAATACCCTTCATAATACAATGAACCAATTACTCCAACAACAAATGATCACTTTTCTTACCGTCAAACCACTTGATACCACCAAACCTTTACCACCCACCTTTAAACCAAATGCTTATTTCCATTTCCATCACCAAAATGGCCATGAAATCGAACAATGTAAGTGTTAGTTCAAGACCTCATTGATTCAAGTCGTTTGTCCATTGCAGGTGTCAATGATCAAGGCAATAAGTCTATTGCACCCCCTAACTAGAATTTACAAATATTTACTAACCCCATGCCTAAACACAATATTTCCTTTGTCAAGGCTAGTGAATCTTCAAACACTCAAGTCATGAACATTTATATGAATAATGAACAACATGATATAACTCCAAATATTACCCAAGTTACTCCTATGGATGAACTTGTGGGTGTGATAGACGTTATCCCTTGAAAGGGCCCAACCAACAAAATTCTTGATTTCACTTTTTCTTCCAAAGATATACTTAAAACGCTTCTTGATAGTCCTCTTTACATAGCTGGTTGAATCTATGATAAGCCCACCAATGGGATATTAATAGATGCCACCTATGGCGAGAATGTGATCATAGAAGAATTTTTAGTAATATATGAGTTGTATCAAGATGATTATAACAAACCAATTGCATGGATTAAAACACATACTAGTTTTGTGTGCCCTACGATTGGATCAATCATTCTCCCCTTACAAATAGGAACCAAGACTTTGGATGTAACATTTTCTATTATTCCACAATCAGAATAATTTCATCTATGGTTGGGTCATCCTTGGCTCTTCTCAATGAAAGCAATCCCCTTAGTTGTTCACAAGTGTTTGAATTTTCCACATAGCAATGAAATATTTACCGTAAACCATAGTGGCTTTAATCCATTGTCCTCTAAAGGTATTTTTTCCTTAGAATCCTTTTGGCTTGAACCTATGGAACCCATCACCCCTCAAAAAGATTTATTTTTCATAGCCTATCAAAAGTTCAAAGCCAAACAAATAGTTGAGTTGTCTCTTCGAAACATATCCCTATCCACTGCCACTCCTCCTATCCTAGATGAAACTATGATTCAACCTGATTCTGACATTGAACAAACCATACACCCTCATGAGCACCCAATCGTAGACACTTCACCTCCATTGTCTAAACATCCAAGAGAAAATGAACCAAACCCTAGCATGCCTCCCCACATTAAACAAGTTTATAAAGCTAAAGAGAAAGTGATTGACCCATCTTCGACTCCTCCTGTTCTTCCCCCTCAAGTAGACAAGGAACCTATGATGGATCAAACCACTCTTACACCTCAACAACTTCAAAACAAAATTAAAAAAAATTGCGGTGCTCAAGAGTATAGGCGTCATTGTCATCTCCTTGCTCATTAAATGCAAAACAAAAATAACAAAGAAAATCAACCTATGCCTTTGACATAAGAAATAGATGATCACCCTCTTCCTCCTGATCTGCCACAAGATAGTACAGTCTAGCCCTCACAACAACATGAACAAATCCAACAGCCACAACTTTTGATACATCCTTAGAAATAACCATCCGTCCTCCTGTCATAATCAATCTTGATGATGATGATCGCAAAAATAGATAAAGAGGTGCATAATGATCTAAACTCTTTATTTTCATCTACCATGAGCTTAAAAGATAAATCTTCTCAACCAAGTGAAGAACCTAGTACATCTCCTAGTTTGGAACTTGCAATTCTTCCTTTGGATAGTCAACCGCCCTCGCAATACACTGAACATGATTGGGAGGCAGATGACTTGTTAGACGGTTGACTTGCATTTGCCTTACTAGCCTTTTATATTCATTTTTATTTTATGTACATATTGTGTTCCCCTATATCATGTATTTGATGTTCTCTCTCTTTGTACACTTCCTCTATTTGTACCTCTATTCTTCTATCTATCATGCATTGCCTTTTTTTTCCTTTTTGTTTTGTTTTTTCCTTTTGGGGATGACGCAAAGCATAGAGACACCCTATGTCTCTTCCATGTTGACCTAAAAGGTCCCTTTCCTTTTTTCCTTTGTGTTTTGTGTTTTCCTTTTGGGGATGATGCAAAGCGTTGACATGCCCTAAGTCTTTCCATGTTGACCCAAATGGTCCTTTTTCTTGTGTTTTTCCTTTTGGGGATGATGCAAGGCATTGAGACTAAAATGTCTCCTTCATGTTGACCCAAAATATTTTATTTTTTCTTTCACCTTTTTGTTTTCTTTTCTCTTCCATGTTGACCCAAAATAGACTTGTCTTTTTCTTTTATTTTCACTCTCTTTGTGTCATTCTTCCAATTATATGTGCTTTGGGGAATGATGACAGTTCTGAGCTCTTTCATAACAATATTGCATCAATGAACATACTAACCCCAAATCCATAAATCCCTTATGTGTTTGGTGTATTCCTTTCTGGGGGGCAACCCTCCTTTTATTTTCTTTTCTTTTTCGTATACATGAAGCAGCCAAACTTAGAAACATATGACTTGGCATAGGGGCTTTCCAAGTTGGCTCTCATGTCTTTTTTTTATTTTTGTATTTTTCCTTTTCTACTTTAAAGTAAATGCTCTCAAACCAGTGTGTAGCAGTTCCTTTAAAGTGGGGTAATACATTACCATAATTTTATTTACATTCTCAGTTCTAAGTGTAGTCTTGTTACTTTATACGATGTTTTCGTCACTTTGTGGATGACATTGGGTGTGATGTCTTTCATAAGTGTGAACTATATTAGCATATTATGTTCCTCTTGATGGCCTGATGCGACACACTACATCCCCTAAGTTGTGAATACTCTATTCTTTGATTGGTCCCCTCTTGGAGACATTAGATGCAATGTTTTCTAAGTGATAGAACTTGCATGAACTTAACAAGACTCCTTTGAACATCTTTTACATTTGAAATTTTTGCACTTTTTACATCTTTTCCACCTTGCATAACACAAATTGCATGCCTGTGGTACCCTTTGCATTTGTTCATGAGTTCTAAGCATACGAAGCTTTATTTATCTCATGAAGCATGAACCAACATTCTCCTTTGTGGTGCCTTGTTAATGTTATCAGGAGGTATAACTTTAATATGGTTGAGCGAGAAGCCCATTCTGAGGCATGACTTTCCCCATAGCCACCTATATGTTTGTGAGTGCATACCAACTAGCGTATGTATCTTACCTTTTTGGGTCTTCTCACTTGGTGAACTGCCATGAGTATTGTTTCCCTAGAGTGAGTATGCATCATCTTTTAAAAACAATCAGCCTAGCTCTAATCCACAATGAGTTGGAAAGATCATCAAAGCTTTCATTCCTTTTCATCATCATGTGTGTTCCTTTTGTTCTTATGTTTGGTTTTCCATGAGATCTTAATCCTGGGGGCTTGATCATCCCTCTTGGTTATTGTTATTTCATCTTACCAACATAAGTACATTAGGATCCCTCTAGATGTGCATGTTGGGCTACTTTAGCTAGAGTTTGAAGCAAGTTCATACTCTCACTAAAGTTGGGCTTAATGTGTCACCAAAAAATGTATAGTTGACATTTTTATGCTCACTTGAGTCTTCTAATGGGCTTTGGCTTGATTTTTCCTAGGTATAATGTTGTAATGTGGTCAAAACATTCATATTAGGGCTTAAACATTCAAATTATGATGTCTTGTGAAGGTGTTGTGAAATGTTGTAAAACATTTTTATACTTTTCTAGACTCTATTCATTACAATTCACCTAAAAATCACCTTTTTATCACTTATTAAGTCCTATTTTGAAGTGTTGTAAAGTCTTGTAACAAGATTTCACACTTTTCTAGGCTTAATTTCACTAATTCAACCCTTTCTCGTGTCTAAATGACCCCTTAATACACTTTACGACCATTTTCAAGTGTTTTGTTAAGGATATTCCTTTCGAAAAACATTTAATGTCCCTAAATTCCTGACACCCACTTAAATTGCTTAAGTGGGACCAAGTTTCCCATAGGGGCGACTTAGTCCTTTTTGGCACAAAACTCAAAATTATTTTAAATTTCTAGTGGGATTTTGTCCTCTAACCCTTGAGATCGGCCTATGATGTGTTACTTTCGAGAAATTTTAGTAAAATCAAGTATAAATAAGGATTTTTCACCTCATTTTACATCTCCTAATTCACTCAAGCAATCTCCTATCTCCTACAATCATCTATCTCCAAATCACTTACAATCTCTTCAACTCATTAAGCATTCAAGCAAATCAAGCATTATCAAGTCAAGCTATCAGAGTTCTTCATTACACATCTTCATATTTGAGCATCAATGATGTGGTATGTTTATGAAATTTTCATGTTATCTATTTATCACTCTCTTTTCATTTCATTTCATTGTTTAGGGTTTGATTACCAAAGTGGGGTTTGACCAAGGAAAACCCCTATTCTCTAACCCTCAACCATTTTTCCCCTTTTGCATGTGACTTTTGTATGTATATTTTTCAAGCAATAGGTGTTGAAAAGTGATCAAAAAGTGTACAAAGTCGATCAAGTTAATATCACCTTATTTCAAGCTTGGAGAGACTTTCTGACCCGTTTTCTACAGAATCAAGTACAGATACCTATTAGAAAAGAAAGTACAAATCAGAGACTTCCAGATTCTATCCAAGATTCCTCGATATTTGTAGGAGGAATAAGTCACCACTAGGGGTGAATTAGTCCCGTTTTTGGGCCTGAAAACTAATTTTGACATTTTTAGACACCCATTTGATAGATTCCTGTTCTAGAAAAGTTTCTCAAAATTGCGACTTAAGTCACCCAAACTGGCCTAAGTGTCTCGGTCAACATTCCAGTCAAGTTTCCAAGATTCCAAAATCTTCCAACTTTAAACTTCTAATTCTAGGTGCATCTCTTTCATTATGTTTTGTCATTTCAGCATTTAGTTGCATTTCTTAAGCATTTCTGCAGATCACATTGTGTTTTCCAGCATTTTACATTTTCATAGTTTTGTGTCATTAGATTACTTCAATTTCAAATAAGAGCATTAGGACATCTTAATTAGGCATAATACACTTAATTAACATAGACTTTCAGTGTAAACCCTTGCATTTTGGTACCCCTGTCCAATCCCCTTTCTCCTTTTAGGTGAAAAATCCTAGGAGAAGCAAATCATTGTGACAAGGAAACCAAAATCGTTGTTTACATATACCTTGTGTGCTTGTTTGAAGGTATGAGTTTGACCATATATTTAAAAAAAATATTCCATACCAATGTCTAAAAAGGGGCTATGTGATAACCCCTTTTAGATCTTATACACTTTTAGACAAGACATCAAAATACTAAAACATAAAATTTGAATTTTTTGAAATGATGTATTTTAGGTTGTGTTGAGAATTATTGAAAGAAAACCAATTACATATTGGTGCCTTCATCCATTTGGAAATAAATTCACTAGATCCAATAAAATAAATGTTAATAGAAAATTTAGGTGGTTCCTAATCAAGATATCACAAATAGACTATGTTGTTCTAAATCTACAAGAAAGTTGGGCTCTACATGCACATTCAGAAAAATAATAAATGATTACAAAATATTAAGTGAGTCTACTTAGTCATTCTGAAGCATACGTTTGTACTTATTATGTTAAAAATTTACCATATATAAGTATTGTGCAAGGATTTTACAAACATCTGGTTGAGAAACTAGACAACATACATCAAAAATACTAGTGAGCATTCAAGGATACACTCAAATAAGGTTTATTATACTATTAATTAGGAAAATTACAAAGTTTACATATGTTATCACAAGCATGGGAAGGAACCCAAATCATTACAATGCATAATCAACTATACCCATTAAAAAATGGAGTTTGAAACCTATGGCTTTATCCTTTATTGATGGCTCTACAACTTCCTATTCTTAGTAAAAAACTCTTATTCTCTTACATTTCCTTAAAAATAAAATTTGGGGCCAATAAAACCCATGGAAAAATTATCAAGGAACTATTAAAGGGCTGAACCACTTGAAAACCCTAGCTACAATATTTACTTAGTGTCTAATTGACACCTGCCCACTACAAATTTGATCCTGAATACCTAGGGGCATGGGAAAACATTCCCTAACTAGCACCATATCTCTACATTGATGAGTTGTGCATGTAAGTGTAATATATAAGAGAAAATTGCCCAGAAATCTACCCAAAATTACATTCAGAAGTGTCGTGAGATATGAGAAATGTCAAAAAATGATAAATGCAAAATGGGTGCCTTGTTCTCCAATAGATTTGTGCTAAAATCATCATAAATTCTCATAGAAATGAGTCTAAATCAAGCTAGGGTAATTGTTTAAGTGGTTGAGCATTAATGGAAATCATTGGAATTGGCCTTTAATGCCCTCTACTCATTGTAAAAATCTAACCCTCATCTGCCTATACAAAAACAAGTTCCATCTACCTATTGACTTGGTCTTAATGACCCTTAAACATCTATAAAAATAACCATGAAAAAAATTTAGTGTCATTTTCCTCTCACAAAAAACTTCTTCCATCCATTCACTTGAAAAAACCAAGCATATTAGCACCATTTGACAAAATTTAGTTTGGACGAAAAATCCCTCATATGATGTTTGCATGAAGTTATTAATGGACTTGGGAACCTTCAACTAAGATGTTGTCATCATGATATCATGGCTTATAGGACTATAGGAATTTGGCCCCATAGACCCACAAAGTCTTAACTTTGCTAATTTTTCATTTTCAAATCTCTTGCAGGAAAATGACCCCCAAGTGCACCTATGAAAATTCATCTACAAGTGTACCAACCAAGTTATGTTCAAATGAAGTAGAAAAAACTACAAATTCAAATGGGCCTATCCAACCCAAAAATGCTCTAATGGACTCATAAATTTTGTAAGTATATAACTTGTTCATTTTTCATTAAAACCTAGATTCGATCACAATTTCAAGTACCCATTAAGGAACTCTTCAAGATGCACAAGGTTTCACAATTTCATACTTAGCTGAAAACTAAGTTTTTAATGTAGCTCCAAGGGAATTCTCAAGTTGAAAGGTGGCAAGTGAAAATAAGAATTCAAGAGCTAGTTCATGTGAAAGAAACCTCTGCACTAAGCCAAACTACCAAAACATTAAGATGATGGCATATCAAATAGGTCCAAGAAGTTAATGCAAGTTTTCCACCTCCATCCACCCAATATGGAAAAACGCATCTCCATCAACCAAAAACACTCATTCAGCCATGTGAAAAATTCCACTAGAATAAGTCAAGTACATCATGAAAATGGAAGTTCACATTGATCGCCCTACAAACCAACACTTATCCATTTTCCAATGTTTTAGTCACTACTAAAAAATCAGATTGAAATGGAACAATTCAAAACAACCCATCTAAACTACACTTTACTGAAAAAGATGGCTCCATCTAGATGGAAGACCAAAACTTGCATGGGCATAACTTTTACCCCTCCCTTAGTGAATTTCACAAAAGTTATGAAGGAAACCTAGCCTTATTCTTCAAGCCCTATCCAATGGTGCAAAGAAAAACTAGCCCTATGAGATGTCTTACATCAGTTATAAACTTGAATAGATTTGGCTAAGGCATGGAACAAAAACTCAAAAATTTTGAGGTGTCAACAAGTTATAAAGACCAAACCTTGCAAATGAGACCCTAACTAGAGTTTATTCCTCTATATAAAAAATAAGAAGAATTACATCTGTATATAAACTATATATTATATATTTATATTACATATATATGACTAAAACCCTTAAAAAACCTTTAAAAACTATTATTAAATAATGGTCTATATGTATATATATAAAGTCCTAAAATTTATCTTTATTTTCACCTATATTTTTTTATCTAATATTATTAATTTAACCTAAGTGACATTATAAATCATTTCTCACTTTACTCTATTTACTTGATTAATACATAATTTGTACTTTTTCAATTAAGTCACATTTCACAATCCATATATATCAATAATATATAAATTTTTAATTGTCATATGTCTAACCATTATTCCTTATCATACTAATAGTTCCACTCATAATTATTCGCTCTCTTTAATAGAATTATTTACTTTTAATTCTTTATTGATATAAAAATAAATATTTATAATTTAATCTTACATTTGTTTTAAATTTAATTTTTTTAATCAGATTTATAAATTAAAATAATGTGACACCTCTTTGTCTTTTGTTTTTATCCATTTAATGAACATTTATAATCCCCTTTTACAAGAATGAGATAAAATTAAAACGGCTATAACATACAAATAGAAATATACAACCAACTGAATAATATATTTTATGGATGATGAAAATTTTTGTAAGGCAACAAATATTACATTGGAAGTTTAGCTCTATTACATAATGTGATGAGCCAATTTTTTTTATTTTTTTAATATAATTTTTTATATATTTCAAAAAGGTTTAGGGATTCATTTTTACACTTTACATTCTAACATAATAAAATATAATAACAATGCAATAAATTTTAAATTATTTAATATTGGAAAATCAAATAATAATTCCATGAATATAGCTATACTTTCATTTTATTCAAACAAAAAATAGAATCGATACTTATTTGAGGCAAATCTTTGGAATAACTACTCACGCCCCTTAAAAGAATGTAATGGGTAGACCCATTAAGCTATGGTTGCAATCCAAAAGGACTTAGTTTTAATAAATACAAAACATAATCATACAAAATAGATCAAATGTTCAACACAATGTAATGCCCCGCCACACAAACCCCAAAGGACAACTTATAACTAACAATTATAGCACCAATTTTATTTTTTTTAAGTAAAACTAATAAGAAATGTGAATTAACATAGAACACTAATAATGAAACCATGCATACATATCATCTATCTAGTCCTCTAGGGTAATATGATTGCATTACATTGTGAACACTTCTAACATGATCCCAATCCCATAACGATGATAAACTACTCACAAGTATTCATTTTAACACCATCATATAGAATAGATAAACCACGGACATACATCTGTAACATTACATAACATCCATCTGTGATCATAAGGTAACACCAAGAATGTATTCATTACATTTATTATATGAATATACATCATTCAAGGATTACAATAATACAATTGTGCTTCTCAACGTGAAACGGGAAGGAAATCACCAATTTACATAAAGTGGTACAACTGAATTCAATGTAATACATAGCATCAATACTGGCTCCAACTCTAGTAAGGCTCTAGAGTCACTGTAAATGCTACAACTCCTTGCATCATGAGCTTTGACTGGGAACCCAATGGGGTGCATAGCACATTCCATCTAACCATGTGGACCCTAAGGCCCACCCCCCATGCTAGGAAATAACAATAGGGACCCACAACTTAAAATAGTCAAGCAAACAAGGCTAACAAGACTACAACACAAGGAACGTCCACTTCTAGAGGTACAAGAACAATAAGGGGAAAATAACAAACATACAAGATTGCTAAAGGGAAAAGTGTCATTGCATGGCTTGATATGGGTTACTCAATGTGGATCTTCCTAGGTCCCGACCCCCATCTTGGGTTACCCTGGCAACCTTAACCGATCCCCAGCCCCCATTCTAACACATGCAGAATCAACATACCTTTCATGAAGACAAGGTAGTTGATTTGCCATTTCAGGCCTTCTCATCTCATCTCAAGCCTAAACAAGTGCTTGATCCATGAGAGAGGCATCCATTATCTTTTATTAATGTGAGTACTACCCAATCCCCCTAACTATTTATTAGGTTACCACTGAATTATCACAACTTCCACACGGGTTACCCTAGATACCACTTAAGGCTCCAACCCCTATGGGAATCCACTCTCCCTACTAGCAACAAAAGTCTCATAACCACAAACTGGGTAAGAAAACTTGCACAAACTAGCAAAGCCATAAAGGTAAGCATACAAAGTGAGGCATGTACCATCTCACACTAGATCTCCATAATAAAACAATTTCTGCAGTGCAAGGCTAACACCCACATAATCAAAATCAAGAATAAGAACAATAGTTCACGAAGAACCAACATGAAAATCCAACCATAAAGAAACATTTTCCCTACCTCTGGAAGCCTAAAATCGACTAGCCATAAACTCATAGTTGAGAGTAACTCAAAGCATTATGGGTTCCAACATAAAATTTCAACACATAAAATCTCTTCAGTTCCAACTACTCAAGAGGGAGACAGAACAGCATGGAACCATTAAAAATCAGTCTTACATTGCACTAACACTTCCAAAACAAATTTTAAAGAACATTTTAAATCATCATTTACATCTTCTTTATACACCCATTAAGAAATTATTAAAATAATTAAAGAAACTATAGAACATATTCTATATATATCTCAATACACAAACAAATTGCTTTGTATTTAACATATATATGTATATCATTATAAATTATTACATATATATACATATATATGTATATCATTATAAATGATTACATATATATATATATATATATATATATATATATGTATGTATGTATGTATGTATATCATTATAGATTATTATACACACATATATATATAATTTAGATTAAACTGTTGTTTTGAATATGCTTAAATCAGAATATATGGTTGTTACAATAGCATAACAGTTTTAAATCAAAACATATGCAACACACACACATACACACATATATTCATAAAATCACTTATAACTAAAACAAAACATAGAACTCAAGTGTTCGGCTAGTGAGATAGCAGATAAAAATGCTTTGCCTAATGTATGTGCATTCATATGTTTCAATCGGCCCTTATATACTTCATCTAGGTCACACCCCATGATTGACTATATTACCAGTTGAATCAACTACATGCATCAAATTCAATGAACAATAATGAAATTGGGGTTCGCCAACATCATCTATGATCAAAAAACAAACAAAAAGGTAATCGAACCATGAATATGAGGTGTTATTGGTGATGCTAATTGAAACAATCTGCAAGAATAAACTCATGCCACCATGTATGAGGTAATTTGAAGAATGAAAGGGACGCAGTAATGAAGAAATGTCGCCACCATTTACATTGGTCGCTATGCATATTGCATGCTACTTTAAGCAACAAAAAACTGATTCTATTCTACCTAATACAGGCTTTAGAATAGCCGATGCAATGCACCAATATCAACATAAGGTCTAGATATCGACTGTACATGAAGCGGTTAAGCAAATACTTTAGATTACACCACACACAACCAACAAAATCAAATTCTTTGAGCCAAATCAAACATATACTAAAAAGTATCAATTATTCCCACAGCAAAATCAAAGGACGCAGGGAATAAAATTCTAAAGAATGCAAATGGCGAAGGCTTTGACATGGCACAAGGTCCCTAAGGAGAATATTGGCATTGCTTAAAAGAAAACTATCTAGTGAACGAAATGATTGGCTAGGAAGAAAACAATTATTGGAGATGCTAAATAAAACAATCTGAAATATAGACTTATTTAAAACCAACAACAATCTCCTTTATAGAAACAATTGGAACATTAAATTAATAGATTGGTTGTTGGAAAGAAAGAGAATTTGAATATTAAGCATAAAATTTGAAAAACAACAGATGAACGAGAAATAGATGATTCCAACCTAAAGTCCTACACTCAAAGATGGAGAAGATGTGATGAAATGAATTTCTTTCACAACCATTAATCTGTTCTCCTGAACTTGGTCACTTTCAGAAAACTAATCCACTTCAAAAACAATTTCAATCCCAAAACTGTATTCTTTTCAAAAAATATTTTTGCAGAGCAAAATTTCTTCTTTGAAAACAAAATTAATTGATAAACATTTTTCCAAAACAAGCACTATTAAAAAAAGAAGGAAAGAGTTTTGTTTTTCCAAAATAAAAATCAAACAATTATCAATTAAAAAGACTAGTTTCTAATTTTGAAACCAATTCGGAGCTTTCCATGTGCACGAACTCATCTTTTTCCATTTTGAACTTGCTTTTACATCTTGTTCAAAAATCTTATCTTATTTATTTATTTAAAATTATATTAATTTTTCCACATTTAAATAATTGTCCTCTAATGATAATAAAATTATCAATTATCATTAAATATATTCATAACAATACTTTGTACAAAATAATTTAATTTAATTGTTTAACCATAAACCATATACTTTCTAATTCTCAATATTATTTATTTTTGTAGACACGTAAAATATATTGATTGACATTGTGCATCTAATCTTGACTTACTAACATCATTTCTTCCTGAATCATCCCTCAGTCTAACTATTTAATCAAATCCCCCTATCTGATTAAATTCATCAATATTCCTCTCTTAATTAAATAAATCATTTTATCTAATCAAGTCAATCTCTTTTGTTAATTATATCAATCCATCTGATCTAATTATCCCTATTTAATTAAATAATCAATTTATTTGATTAAATCTCTAAATTATATCCATTAAATTAAACAAATTAAAACCTTATTTGATTTAATCTAACACCATCTCTTTTAATTAAATAAATCAAAATCCTTATTTAATTAATCTCTTATCATATTCCTCTCTTATTTGATTTAAATAAATCCATAAATTTGAGTCAAATAGGTCACATCATCTAACCTCTCTCATTAAATTAATTAACCCTTAATTAATTTAATCTCATCTCATGTCACATCCTCTAGATAATGCAAGTGGCACATGAAAATAGATTTAATTCATTTGTTAAATCTCTATTTTCCTCACAAGGCATCTTTTGGAATATGCTCTCAATTTGAATTCAAAAATTCCAAGTCAACATGTACATCCAACAAGGAAATAAATTCATCTTACATGTCCTTTGCCTTGAGCCAAGTGGCATTTATTGCATTTTCCCTTCCCTCTTACATGTCATTTCAACAAATTTGAAATTCAAAATTATGCATTTATTGGCACAAACCTCAAATCTTGCACATCCTTCATCCATTCATAGCTTGACAAGTGGCATCTTGCCATTGGATGAATGTTAGTCCCACATTGCTCAAATTTGTACATTCGTCCATTTTGGAATTCTATAAATAAATAGCTCATATCCTCATTTGATCATTCACAATCTAAGCAAAGTTACCATGCTCAAATATCTCTTGAATTTTATCCATTATCATTGAGTCATAGCTAGGTTTTTGTAGATTTTGGCTTGGAGTCTTTATTCTTCACCAACAAAGTGGATCAATCATCTTCAACATATCAAGTTTGCATCATAGGAATTGGGAAAGGGCCAATTTTCACATCAAATTAGCACCAATTCCCCCATGGGATTATGAGTTTGCACATCTAATTAGGATTTAATCTTTGTTTTATCATTTTCATTGTGTTCTTTGGTATTTTATTTCCTAGTTTGAAGTTGTAAATGGATTTCATGGGGAATCCTTGTTTTGGCTTGCAATCACTTGTCTAACTAGTTTACTCTTGTTGTTTTGCAGGTACCAAGGTTGGGGTTCACACATTTGGCGCTAGAAGGAGGGCTTGAAATCATTATTTCTCCTTTTTTCTTAAAATTTTCGCGTTTTCACTCACACACAGAAAATTCCAACACTAGCAGCTCAGCGTCACTGTTTTGGCACTGCTCACTTCTCAACATCGCTATATGGCATCGCTTAAAATTAAAACTACAATGTTGGACTCATCCCGCCAAAATATTTGAATTTTAAACTCCGCCGCTAGACTCATTGACTTGCGGGAACTTTCAAAATTTTCAAATACTGTGACGTTGGAAGGAAACTACGACGCAGTTGAGCTCTCTGCCCCGACACAGAGCAACACTGACTGGTAAGCGGCGTTGTGAGGGCACTGCTTGCAAATCAAACTACGACGCAGTTATGAGTTGCGATGCTAGGAGACAGTAAAAAAGGGAAAATTTAATTTTAGCACGTGCTTTTGATTTATGATTAATGTGTCCTCTGTTTTCTACTTTTTAATTTTTCTATGTTCTAGAAGCTGACTGGTTTTTCTTCCTTGTAGCTTGGAAACTGAAATTGAAGAAAGGAGAAGCATGAGAAGGATGTTCGTCAAATAAAAGTGTTTTTAAACACTATAGTGTTTGCTTAACACTTTTGCATGAAATTGTTATCTTTTTCTTCCTTAAGGCACTAGTTTTCATTTGGATCTAAAAAGAACCTTTCAATTTCTTCTTGCAAAAGGCTAAAACGAACTTTAGGATCACAACTTACTAGATTTTGTTTCTTGGATTAATAATTGAACAAAGTGTCTAGCATTTGTCTTTTGGTTCTCTAAAACGAACTCACATTTTGCTTTATGGATTTAAAAAAAACAAGTGTAACTTTATTTTTTGTGAGGGCTTACTTAAACTAAAGCCATTGAAAAAGGATGTATGCGCTTCTCTCATGCTTTATAGCAATCTTGTGAATCAAAAGGCCTTTTTCATGACTTTGGGGTGAGACAAAGCAATCACCTCCACACTTTGATTTGGGTTTAAAATTGAACAACATTTTGTGCGAGTGTGAGTGGGGGAATTTTTGCATATATTCTCTCTCTTTGTTGCCAACAAGGATTGATCGAGTTACGAATATTGTTCTCCATTCGCTTTTGTTTATCCTAGAGGACCTATCTTGGGGAAAAAGTACTCACCCAAGGGAACGACTCAACCGATAACACTCTAAATCCAAGAGTATTTCCAACCAGGATATAAATGTGGATATTGGAAGAAATGTCAATATCACGCGGTTGATTCTGACAAGATGGATCTGAAAGGGGACTCTTGTCGTATGGGTCAATCTCCATGAATGGAAAGTCCTTATTAAAACCCACGTGCTAGAATTTTCCAAAATCCTTTAAACTATTTTTTGGTTCAAGAACGGTCGTTTTCAAGCCACCCCACACTTTTATGGTCTTCTAGTAGAAATGGAAAACATGCCATGGGAGTTTCATGGGTGTTGATGCTTGGCTGCCTCGTATAAGTGAGTGTCGTGGAGGGGAGCCAATGGGGTCAAGCGTCTAACCATTCACTAGAGATAAGCGTAGCTGGACTTGTCCAAGTGGGAATCCAACAAATATTGTCTTACACATCCATAGGATTGTACATATTCTTGGGTTACAAAATGCATTGGTTGATCGAAAACACTATGAAAACAAACACTTGAACCTCATCCAAATTTCAAAACCTTTTGAAGACAAATACAATTGACTCAATCCATATGTTATTGCTTTCCCTTAGGATTCACATCCTTAGAGGTTTCTAAACATTGGATTATATCTCAATTTGTCTCCTTAAGTAAACAATAGGAAAACCCTTGCCTTAAGTTCATTAAATTTCCACATAACATATTTTGTGGGGTTTGAAGAAATTAAGACATTGGACATCTTAGTTTGAAAACATAATCAAAGAAAGTTTTTTTGGTAAAATAAAGACATTAAGCAAAGTTAAGCAAAATGAACTTTCATATGTGTTGAAGACTCACAATCCCAAAGCGAAAATCATTGGTTGGAAATCCGAAAATGAATGTTCAAATGAAATCACTTCTTGGTTACAAAGGTCTTTAGGAAGCATTTGCATACTCTTCAATACCTAGGTCTAGGCAAACAAAGTGTCCCTTTTAGGTTCATCTTAGGATCAAAACAAATCAAAACCTTTTTTCATCCATCCTCCAAAAACATCAAAACAACATCATCTCACAATCACCTTTTGGGAAAATCTTCAAATCATCCTTAATACTAGGCCTTTTGGAAAAATCAAAGTCATCAAAATCATTGAGATTAAATCCTTGAAAATATTATCAAAAACACCTTTGGCTAGGCATGTGTAGATGCATCCTTTTGCGTATACTTAGTCAAAGTTATCAAAATCATCTTGTCTAGCTTAGTATATGTAGATGAATCCTTCTTCATATACTTAGTGAAACAATCATCTTGTTTGAATAGGTGTGGGTAGATGCATCCTTCTTCTCGCACATATTCAAATCATCATCCTTTGAACAAAGTTATCCCTTAGATCATCATCCAACATCTTAGGGTCTTTTTGTTCAAAATCAAAAGCAAACTAAAATCAAAATCAAGGACAAAATCCCAAATCCAAAAACAAATCAAAATCAAAATCCGCAAGTCCTAAAAGCCTAGTATCTCATTCAAGATTTATCAAAATCCAAAAACATTTGTATCATCCATCCCTAACATCATCATCATATCATCACCTTTGATCCTCAAGGCATCCTAAAACTTACTTTGGGGCATAAAATAAAGATCAATCCAACGAATCAAGAGATTCATCTCCCATATTCTTGAAAATTGATCCTTGTTTTATGGTTCTAACTAGATCTCAATACAAGAAGAGTATGGAAGCCAACAAAGAAACACCCGCTTCAAGCGATCTTAGCCAAACAAACACAGAAATGAATCCTGTCGAATCAAGTAATCCTTTGACCCTCTCATCATCACAAAATCCGCAAGAAGAAAACCATGGAGAGGACCTTACTTTTGGGATGTCTTGTGAGGAAATGACTAAAATGCTCCAAAATCTGGACAACCATAGAATCATCATCATGATGATACTTAACCCTTCGTTATACATGCTTGAACTAGCAAAACAAGGGGCCAAGTTACCTTCGGATTTTGATGTGAGTACCATAGTAGAGGCATCTTTTCCACCAATTTCATCCACCATTCCCATCTCATCTACACCCCCATCTCAAAACATCATGCAAAACATTCTGCAAATCACAACATCATTTGCTCCAACCCAACCCAATGTTAATAAGGGAAGTGCATTTCTCAATGCAATTCAAACACACCCCCTAGTTAATAATAAAAATTTGGATGCAAACACCACCTTGGAACAAAGCATACCCCAAAACCCATTACACAAGAATGTTCCTCTCACATTCCATCACGATCCATCATTATCATTTTTTCATGCAACACCTCAAACACCTCTTCTCACAAATTCACAACAAGAGGGAGATATGTTCGGACTAGGGGACATATTCGACACCACGACATTCTCGCAACAACTCACACCCCTTACATTTCCACCTCTCCACCATTTCCATTATCATTTGCACCACTCCTTGGTTTAGGGCTTCCTCCCCTACCAAGTATCAATCAAACCTATATCCTAACCATCAATCAAAGCATTACACCAAACACTCAAAATTTGTTATTGATATTGCAACAACAAACGACGAATGCACAAGCAATGGAAACACCATCAAACACCCTTCTAACATCGCAAAGCATAGGACCAACCACCACACTAATACCACCATCCACCACTCAAAATATCAACATGACATTATCACTCACCACAAACACCATTCCAAATCCACCACCACCCCCACCACCACTAACTTCCACCACATCAAGCCAATATGACGTAGCATTGCAAGCTGCTTTCCAAAGAGGATACCAACAAGTTCAAAAACAAAAAGTTGAACAATTAGCTGCTTAGCAAGTTGCTCAAGCTGCACAGGTTGCCCAAGCTGCACAAGTTGCATTACAAGTGCAACAAGCCTAAGTATTATTGCAACAACAACAACAAGCCACCCAAGCTGCGTAGGCATCACAAGCATTGCAAGCACAAAGGGCCACTCAAGCACAACATTTATTGCAAGCACAAGCAGCACAAGCACAAGCAACACAAGTGCAAGCTCAATATCAGGCACAGCAAGCCCAATATCAAGCACAACTCAATGCACAAAGACAAGCAGTGCAATTGCAGGCATATCAGCAAGCATTAAAGCAACACTAAGAGCAGCAAGAAGCAGCAGAATTAGCAGCCCAACAACAAGCATTGTTGGAACAATAGCAAGCACAACAACAAGCATTGTTGGAACAGCAACAAGTGCAACAACAAGCACAAATTTTAGCACAACAATAGTAAGATCAACAACAAGCGTTGTTCATACAAAAGTAGGCGGAAGCCTACCTCACTCGCCAGAACATACAGATACCATCAAACAATGCACCAACCGACCCACCCATCCAACCCATGATTGAAACACCCCAAAACACTTTCATCCCACCCCCTGATCCCCAAAATGATGTGACGACACAACTCAGGTTGCTCTCACAACAAGTGCTCAACCTTCAATTAGGGCAAACAACCAAAACACCAAGCAACTTGTGTCCCTATCCATTTGATAGGAGCTTGATAATGAAACCATTCCCCAAGGGATTTGAAATCCCCAAATTTGACAAATATCGAGGGATGGGAAACCCTAAATATCACATCAGGGAATTTTAGGTTCATTGCATGGAAGTCGCATATGACGATACTTATCTGATGCGGCTATTTCCTAGGAGCTTGGCAGGACACACTATAGAATGGTTCTCTCACTTACCTTTAGGCATTAGAACATTCCAAGAAATTAGGTATGCATTCATTAAAAATTATGAATGCAACATTGCAATGGATGTTAGTCTCAAAGAACTCTCAGCTCTAAAACAAGGAACGGGTGAATCATTCACCTCATTCCTACAACAATGGTGATCCAAGGCCAATCAGAGCAAGTGAACCATGCCAGAAGAACAACAAGTTTGCACCATCATAGCCAACCTTGAAGGTTGCTTTGCATTTCATCTCAAGGTTCAGGGCATCACCAAATATGATCAATTGATTTCCAAAGTGCTTAGCATCGAAAGAGCCCTTATGACTCAACCCACAGAATCAACATCATACCACGAACAACAAAACAACTGCCCACCATCCAATTACAACGATAAACCTCGTACGGGGGCAAGAAACAAAAACATTACTAATGATGGTGTCATCGATGCCAAGGTGGTCATTAGTGCCCCACGCCAATATACACCTGCACCACAAATCCAAATTCAACACCAAAACCACCATCACACAACACACCAACCCAACAATAATCTCAATGACCAAAGGGGACCACCCCAATGCAAAAGTTATCCCAAACGAAAATACACCATTTTGGGGGAACCACTTGAGGACATAATGAAAAATTTGATCGATGAAAAACTCATCAAGCCTCCTACATTCGAGAATTACCAAGAACCTGATGTCAAACCTCCTTGGTATAATGAGAATCAACTTTGCAAATTCCATAAAATTAAAGGCCACACCACAAATAGCTGCATGAGACTCAAAAACATCATCCAAGATCTCATCGATAAGAAAATCATAAACATGGAACAACCTACAGGAAATCAAGATCTTAAAATATACACGAATCTGATGCCAAATCATGGCAACAAAGGGAACAAAAATGATAAAGGGAAGGGCAATGTAAATCATGTGTATGAAACAATCGTTGCCTCCCTAAATGAAGACTGCATGGTCATCACCATCAAGGGCACCCATGTCAAAGATTTTGGAATCACCACAAGAGGCGGCAAAGTCACCATCGTAGGATCATCCCAACCAAATAGAGTCCCTATATCTAGATCCATTCCTAATGGCTACAATGTCTTAGATCAACTCAACAAAACACGAGCACACATCTCCATCATGGAGTTGTTAAAAATCTCATTAGCACATAAAAATATCCTTGAGGAAGCATTAGGCTCATCCACTGTCCCCGCAAATCTCAATGCGGAGCAATTCCAAGCTATGGTCAGAAATATCATAACGCCTAATCTCCTTACATTTTTTGACCAATATTTCCCCACCCAACCATCTCACAACCATGCACTTCACTTGGAAGCCATTGTACACAAGAGCAAAATTAAAAGGGTCTTGGTGGATGGAGGTACGGGTTTGAACATCTGTTCTCTCAGCCTCATTAAGCAGTTGAAAATATCAGAAGATTCCATCGACAAAGGAAAGGGCATCACGATAAGAGCATATGATGACCAAGAAAGAGTGTCTCAAGGCATGATTAAACTCCCTATTCAAGTAGGGCCGACTCTCATGCAAACTACTTTTCAGGTCTTGGACTTGGACTTGCCGTATAATATCTTCCTGGGACGCCCATGGATCCATGCGATGAAAGCCATAGCATCAAATTTCCACCAATGTGTGAAATTTACACATAATGGACAAGAGGTTACTATCCATGGAGACCCTGAACCATTTTCATATTGCAAAAACCTTGAAGCAAAATATTACAAAATCCCCCAAGTGCCAAAAAATGATGAGGGCCCATCCACACCATACATCGACCCCACCACTCTCGCATCCACTTCTGCGACAGAGACAACCACCACTCTCACCATCCCCACCATCTCCGACATTAAACTCATCATCCAGGAGGATGGTTGTGGAAGCTACAAACTCCCTAACAATGCTTTTGTGATAGGAGAGTTACCACAATCTCTTAGATCACGGGGATGTCCACAAGAAAACTGAGCTTCCACATCACAAACGTCTCCTGAAGACTATCCTGAATTCACAAGCTGGGGAGACCTTGGCCAAGAGGTTATTGAGACAGATCCATCACACATGCTATATCAAGATGAAAGACCAACAGCTAATTTACCAATGGATAAGACAAGCAAGGGCCTACAAATGATGCTCACAATGGGATATGACAGAAATCAAAGATTGGGACAAAATGACAATGTGCTCATAATACCTATCATGCCAGAGATGCAACCCATAACAAATCTTGGCCTTGGATGTACCCCTCTTAGTATAACCATACGTGGCCAAAGTCCTCCATTTAGAATAGTTAATATTTCTCCTAAGCCAATACTAGCATAAGTACGCTCACCAATATCCATAGGTAGAGACATACATAACTTTATAACTGAGGCCTATATTAGTAGCGATGATGAGGATACCATGACCAATCTACCTAGGTTATTTGAGGACACCACCCTGTGTATGATTAGTACCCTATCCTTCAAAACAGACCATCAAAATCATGAGATTCGTCTAGTCTATCCCCAACTGATCGACTATGACCAATGAGGACCACCGGTTGTTGATACATTCAAAAATGACGAGGCACTCTTGGAATTCATGGGATTGTAGGACAACATTCCAGATGGGGATCACAAGGCAGGGTTTATAATAGAGTTGGACACACATGCCTATTATGGGGAAACAATTGAATCCTTTAGTCACAAAAGTGAGAAACTAAGAATCATATCTAAGTCCTTGAGTGAAAACCACACTGTGGCACTCTCTGACAAGAAAAAAGTAAAAATAAAGGATGTATCTAATGGTGAAAACCTCTCTAAGGTACCCGAGGATGAAGGATTCAATCTTCCTTTAAGAGCTATTCATCAAGAAAAGTCAGTAGTCTTGGCCAAAAAATGTAATCCGGTCAACCTAGGAACAGAGGAGAGCCCGCATATCACATTCTATGCGGAATCACTATTATCAGAAGAGCAAGAACTCCTAGCAGCATTCCTAAGGGAAGAACAAATAAACTTCACATGCAGTTACGCTGACATTCCAAGACGTGATCCAAAGACTGCGGTTCATCATTTAGCAGTGTGTCCAGAAGCAAAGCCGGTTAAACAAAAGCTTCGAAAAATGCATCCTCAAATCACCTTTTTGGTCAAAATGGAGCTCAAAAAGTTGTTAGATGCAGGATTTATCTGACCAATCAATTATCCAGAATGGGTGTCAAATTTGGTACCTATTTCAAAACCTAATGGAGCCATTAGAATCTGCACAGACTTCAGAGATTTGAACAAAGTATGTCTGAAAGATGATTTCCCACTTCCCAACATCGACATGATAGTAGACATGACAGTAGGACATGAGATGGTATCACTAATGGACAGATTTTCAGGATACAACCAGATCATGAAAGTAAAAGAAGATCAAGATAAGACGGCTTTCACTTGTCCATGGGGGACCTACTGCTGGAACATGATGCCATTCGGCCTTTAGAACGTAGGAGCAACCTATCAAAGGGCCACGACATTGATATTCCATGACATGATTCATAAAATAGTCGAAGACTATGTCAACGACATTCTAGCTAAGTCAAGAAAAAGACAAGATCATATAGCAACCCTAAGTGCTATCTTTTACATACTAGAGGAATACAAAGTTAGACTAAATCCCAAGAAGTACATCTTCGATGTACAATCAGGTAAATTTCTAGGATACATAGTGTCCATGAGGGGTATCAAGGTGGATCCAGAAAAGGTGAAAGAAATCCTCGAGATGGAAGCACCAAGGACATTAAAACAATTGAGAGGCCTCTAAGGCTGACTTCAATCCATCTGACGATTCATAGCACAATTGGCAGACAAGCAAAACCCATATTCTCACTTACTCCACAAGGGGGTAGTGTGCAAATGGGATACAAAATGTGAAGAGGCATTTAACAAAATCAAGGAACATCTACTAACACCACAAGTTTTAATGCCACCCATCCCAAGAAATCCATTGATCTTATATGTATCAGCAACAGCAGCAGCCCTTGGAGCTCTCCTAGCTCAATATGATGAAAATGGAATGGAAAGGGCTATCTACTATATCAGTAGAACAATGGTTGGTCATGATCTAAACTACTCATTCATCAAAAAATCATGCCTCGCAGTAGTGTTTGCATCACAAAAATTCAGACATTACATGTTGGCACACAAGATAAAGCTCATAGCCAAAATTGACCCCCTCAAGTATCTATTATTGAAGGCAATGCTCACAGGAAGAATGGAAAAATGGGTGATGATATTGTCAGAGTATGACATCAATTATGTAGAGCAGAAAGTCATTAAGGGCCAAGTTATTGCAGATCAACTAGCAGAAGCACCTATTTATTCTGAGAATCCTCTTGTCTCAGAGTTTCCAGATGAATCCATTTTTAACCTCAACGTAGCTAACCAATGGAAACTATACTTCGATGGCTCATACACATAGCATGGATCAGGATTTGGTGTCTTCTTCATCACCCCACAAGAGGATTGCATACCAAGGTCATACAAACTAGCATTTCCTTGCACCAACAACATCGCAGAATACGAGACTTTGACTATAGGTCTCAACATAGTAGTGCAATGGAATATCATAGCTCTCAAAGTCTACAGAGACTCTCAGTTGATCATAAATCAAGTCAATAATGAATATTAGACCAAGGATGATAAGCTCACTCCATACAAGAAATTGGTGGAGACTCTCAAAGAATCTTTCATTGAAGTAACATTTGAGTAGATTCCTAAAACCAAAAACAGAGCAGCAGACGCCATGGCAACAATTGGGTCCCTATTAAACATCCCTCACAAGGTTCCAAAATATGAATTCTTGATTAAGTAGCTTCTCGTTCCCGCATTCAAGCTACTAGAATCAGAATTCGTGTGTGAAATCATTGGTCCAAGTGATCCTTGGTATCATGACATCTACACATATCTTCGAATAGGAGTCATACCCGCTGACCTACAATCAAACCTAAAATGAACCTTTGTTAAAAAGGAATCCAAATTTGTCATCCTAGGTGATACCTTATACCGTAGAAGCATCGAAGGTACCTTGCTATGCTGCTTAAATGTTGAGGAGGCATTAACCACTCTAACTAAAGTACACAACGGTATATGTGGTTCACACTCGAGTGGAATGACCATAGCCAAGAAACTACTGAGGATGGGGCATTATTGGCCCACAATGGAAAGAGAAGCACATGATCATGCTAGAAGGTGTCTACAATGTTAGTAACATGGGGACCTCATCCATGCTCCAGCTCAAGAGCTTCATCCTATCGTCACACCATGGCCCTTTTCGCAATGGGGACTTGATCTCATTGGGAAAATCACACCCATCTAACAGCCATAAATTCATCATAACCACAACTGAGTACTTTACTAAGTGGGTGGAAGCCATACCTATGATGTATATAACTAGGAAGCAGATCTCAAAATTCATCCTAAACTATCTCATATGTTGTTACAGAGTCCCACAAGCCATTATCTCGGATAATGGGACACCATTCAAGAACCAGGAGGTTCACAACTTGTGCGAGAAATTCAAAATCCAACATTGCTTCTCCACCCCGTACTATCCCCAAGGCGATGGCCAAGCAGAAGCTACAAACAAAACCATCCTCAAAATCTTTAAGAAAATAGTCAATGACGCAGGTCATGACTGGCATTTGTAGCTTAATCTCGCCCTCTCGGCCTATCGAACTACCATCCGCACACCCACTGGTGCCACCCCCTTCTCCCTGGTCTACGGATCAGAAGTTGTACTCCCCATTGAGATCGAGCTACCATCCCTCGGGATATCACTACAAAACCTCATCACGGATGAAGAGCACAGAGTATCAAGACTAAATGAGCTAGAGCTACTGGATGAGAGATGTATCGATGCTTTGAATCATTTGCAAGTCTATCATAATAGACTCAAACGGAGCTACAATAAGAAAATCAAAAGCAGGATGTTCCAAGTCGGAGAACTGTTCTTAAAAGAGAATCAAAAGAATGTCCCAAACCCAAGCAGCAAAGGCAAGTTTGAACCCAATTGGTTGGGACCGTTTTTCATAACAGCAAGTTACAAGTCAGGGGCATATCAGTTATCAACACCCGAAGGCAAACCTCTGCAGAAGCCCATTAATAGCTCCCATCTCAAAAAGTTTTATGCCTAAATCTTTCAAGGTATAGAACCAAAAAAAATCCAAAAAAAATAGAAAATGTCCTAAAAAAATGGTTACTTCGGCAAAAACTTGGCAAACAGGCATCTTGGTAACAACAAAAAAAATTAAAAAAAGCAAAAAATCCAAAAAAATTAGAAAAAGGATCAAAAAATTGTCCTCTAGTGAAAACCACTTCGGTGGCACTTTGAGCAAGTACCTTGGTGAAAACCTGGCAAATAGGTGCCTTGCGTAAATAAGCACTTCCCATCCACCATGATCTTTATGACTTGTTCTGCATCATCCCTCCATTTCACTTCCATCATCCATCGCATTCAGATCTCCATCCATCACTCATCCACTCACACCCGCACCATAACTTGGTCCTATTTTCGTATCATGATCCCTCCTAGTACTACTCGGCCCATCCTCAAGGTCAGTTTGTCATGCCTTTATCGAAGTAGTCTATTGCATCATGCTGGGGGCATGTTCTCATTGGATCAGATTCGTGTATATTCTTAAAGTCCTCAAATCAAAAAATCCAAAAACATTCAAAATCATCAAAAATCCCAAAACAGGTCAAAAAGTCAAAAATAAGGTCATCTTGTTGAACTACGATGTCTCTGAGCTTGAATGTCGACAAGGTTGATCTTTGATCATCCCCTGAGACATTTAGGTCAGCCCTTTAGGAGTCTGTCATAATAAACTGACATCTCATCATGGATATCATCATCTATAAATCGGTTAGGTCATCTAGTCGAACCACATGGTCTTTGCATGTATAACGTAGGCAAGGCTAATCTGTTGATCAACTCTCAAGACCCCTAGGATAGGTCTTTAGGTTAGTCTCTTGGTCAAAATCTCAGAAAATCCCAAAACATTGAAAAATCAAAAATCAAAACATTTGTAAAATCCAAAAAAAAACCAAAAAACAGCCTCAAAACATTGCAAAACTCCAAAAACATTCAAATATTTGAAAAAACCCATCCACCTGATCTCGCTTGCACCCGCAATAAACACCACTCATAATAAACTAGTCATCATCATCAACCTTTGGTGAAACAGTTAGAAACAAGTCTAGCAGATTAAAAGTAAAACTCCAAACTTCAAATCCTAAGTCTAAGTCGGTGTGTAAGCAAGCTGGTTATCTCTTCGTATTGGTAACTCATCATCTGAATTGGTCCCATATCAATCATCCCTTAGAACACTTTGGATAAACGAAATGATGTGCCACCATCCACTAACATGCCCTAGGATGAATCCTTCCTACAATGGGCATTATCTTTTAGCAATAAGTTTATGTTATCATCCTTAGAAAACACATCCTCTTTCCGTTAGCGGTATTGAAGAGCATTAGTTTGTTTGTTTACTTGGTCTTTATCTTTTGACTTATCTTATTTGCACTCATTCTAAGGATGTCTCGATGATATCCCAAAACAAAGGATTTAGAGAAATAAGAATGGGGCAACAATCATTATCTTTTGTCTGCTATGTTGGTTGGATGTTCTTGTAATATAACCTCGGTGAATACTTGCTTTATTAGGTATGCATGAAAGAGGTCTAGGACAACTTGTTGACTATTGCAGGGATAGGATTACCTTTTTGTGTTTTGTTTCAAGGTGTTTGAAACTTCTAAAGTGCATCCTAGCAAGGTTTTTGTATGTCAAGTGTGAATAAGAATGCTCCTATCTACTTGTCAAGTCAAAAGTTCATCTCACTGGATACAATGCCATCCTGGTTTTCTATACCTTGATGCATCAATACCATGTGTGTTATCAAACATAAGAAAATTTGGCCCTTTGAAAGTCCCAATTCCTTGGCAAGTAATCATCATCATCATCATTCGCATTTGCATCATCTTGTGTCTTGTTGAAATGACTTCTTTTCTTACTAACCACACTAACAAGGTACTATGGCAGTTGATCATCATCACCATCATCGTCACAAATCTTGCATCCACAAATCATTAGCATGTTGCATAAACATTTCATATAGGAAACATATATATTGCATAAACATATCATATAGGAAACATATGCATTGCATTTTTATCATCATATAAACAAGTTATCATAAACATTATTCATAGATAGGTGCATCAACGTCAGTGCATTTCACCCATTACATTGCATCTCAGGAAATTATATCAATCATTGCATAAACATTCATTTTCATTTCATAACCATTTCATATAAATCATCGCATAGCATCTACGGAAGCATTTCATAATCATTTTTGCATAATCATAAACAATAGGTATATAAGCATTTAATTCATTAGGCATACACACTTGCATAACATCATGACATCATCTCACCACTTTACGCATCAGCATATCACTTGGCATTAACATATCATTGCATCACATACATCATCATTTATTACATTTAGGATAATAACATTTGTTATTCTAAGCATCTCATAAAACCATCTCATTATGCATTAACACCATTTAATTTGCACCATATTACGACCAGCGCATTTCATATTTCATTATCCATATCATCTCATAAATAACATCATAAAACATTCATTGTGTAAATCATTCCACATAGGCATAGATGTATAAAATTCAATAAAAAATCCATATATGCATCCATTCAGAAGCATAATTTACATATCATTTCATGTATCATACCATCGCATTTGCATTATCATAAATAGATCATCACACTTGCATAACATAGGTTAACATAATATAGATCTATTAGTCATAATCATAACGCATGCATCATCACAAATATCTAGGGTTTCACTGTTCTTTGATGAAAATCTCCTTCCAAAGGATTGTTTAAAGCCTCAACCCTTTCAACCTGTTAAAATGTGACTAAACCTCCCTAACACCGTATAGATTCCGTACCAAAGTCCCTTCCCCTGCCTAGGTTCTTTAATTTTCACTCCCAATTCCCTAACCGGGCAGTCCTAGCTCACCTAGGGTTTGGGTTTACAAATGCTTGTTCCATTCTCTAAACTACCTACTACCAAATATTTACAATGGTTTGGCTACCCTTCCATATTCACCTATTCTTAGGGAAATATCGTGCTAAGTGTTTATGGGGGAGCCATTTAAAAGCTAACTGTTCAAAATAGAGAAAATAAACCTCTACAATCTAATCTATGAACTCAAAACAATATCTCTACTCTAAGCTACCTAATTACCAAATGAACTATGCTCCACACTATCAAATGATCATAAACACAGTGTTGAAACAGTAAAAATAACGCCTTGATATCACTGTCACCACAAAACACACGGGATTTTCAATGAATACATAAATCTGCTCAAAACTGTCTTCTACTCCACACCAAAAAACTTTGATTACAATATCATCTAACTGCTAACTACAAGTCACACACCTATTTTGATGCCTTCTCCATCATTCAAGGGCAGTTGATTGAGCATTTACCCTGATTTCAAGGGATTCCCAATGCCAAGTAAGTTACATGCAACTCCACAACTGCGATCATGCAACTTTTACCAACATTTTGTAACTTATCAATATGTTATGATCCTAAAGTTTAGGACCTCAATCTCCTTACTCCGAACCATCAACTCCTTAACTGTCCTTTGGCATCTTTTTAACAATGACCATGTGTTTAGAACACATTTAACACATTCATTCTAATATAAGCTGTCCCAAGCTAATTAAAGCCAAAATTTAACTAGGATAAAATTAGTCCTAATGACTAACTCTCCACACACACAATACCTTCTAAGGTCCAACACAACCTACTAACACCCTAATTTGGCTAAGATCAGGTACAAGCCAAAATTGAAGACAAACAAGGTGGAGTTAAGCCAAGGTGCCCCTGCACCACCTCGCCCCTGTCACTGTGACCCTCTGGTGGTCTGTGGCTGGCCCACTCTGAATACTCTAGGACCCACTCTGCTCTTGGTACGACCTCATGATAAGACCATCGGTAGTACTCTGCCTCTTGGATAGCATCCCTATAGGATTGAACTGACACTGTACCCTAGGAGGAGGAGGTTGTCATACTCTCTATCTATTGTCTGCGGCCTAGCTCAGTGGCTACTTGTAGCTCTGCAGCCTGTCTCTGCTACACAACCTAATCCCTCTCGGCCCTGAGTTGCTCTCTCTTAGCCCTCACCTGATCTCTCTCTGCTATCACCTCCTGAACCTGGGCCTGCAGCTGTGCAATCAATCCTACTAGTTGTACCTATGGCTGTATGTGAGGCTGATCCTCACCCTCGGCTCATGGTGGTGGAACTGGCGGCACCTATTGTTGATCCTACATATGAACATCCCCCTACCCTAGCTGGACTAGGGGCACGACCGGCAGATCTCGTCGAACCTTGGCTCTCCATCCTCAGCCTCCCCCTCTACCCCTAACTCTGTGCACATCTAGATCCTTGCCTGGAATGGTCAACCGAAGTGGAGGTTGGAACTAGTCTCTATAGGCCTGCGTGGTGCCTAGATCTGCTAAACCCTTATCATAAGCCCATGGTCGGGCTACCAAATGTCAGAAACTATCGACTGCCTCTAAGGTAGGAATACCATGTCCCCATGACACCTCTATCATGCTGTAAGCAAAGACAGCTACATAGTCGTCATCAGGCCGATCCTGTGACTCTCCAAACTGACATTGCACGCGTTTGGGCAGGTACCTCTCGATCATTGTATGCTCCCACCCCTACATGTATCGGTCCTGGCGAAAGTAAAATAGTTGATCGGCATCATCAGCCCATCCAGGCTGACCAAGGTATGGACGCCAAGTGAAAACTAGCATCTCGTCTAAGACCTACCTCCAGTAGGGGATCCCGTGCTCACCAGTGTGTGTAAAGGACATGCTGCCTTTGTATCGTGCCACGAGGGCATCGTCTGCCCCCATCAGAACTGGAATGACACATAGACATAGCACAAAAATGTGCTCCCATGCCCAGACGTGAAGTAAAGTCACCCTAGCCCCCAGCACTCTGTCGTCTATGTATACGTACTCATGAAGGTCCTTGTAAATTGAAGCTAGAAGAACAGGCCTCCATGCAAAGCAAACTGGCCTGTCTTGAACCATCTGCTCCCAGTAATACCCCAGCCGAGATTGAAATATTGCCCTCATCTTTCTAGGGCAACAAGACCCGAAATGATGGCTACAATTGCCCAATGGTAGGGAGGTGCTATGACCCTATATCGCCCTACCTCTATCTCTCCCTCATAGAAGATGATGTCTCATGTGGCGAGGACTCTGCCGTAGGCCTCACATCCCTCGTCCATGTCAAATATCGCTCGTCGGCGATGAATAGGCAATCGTAGAATGCGCCAAACATCCTCCAAAGTGACAGTAGGCTCACTAGTGGGGAGATGAAATGATGACGTCTCATTGTGCCACCTCTCGGCCAGCGCTAATAACATCCCTAGATGCGTGCGCATGGGCCCCGCATACGCAATGTGCCACAATCCTGCAACTCTCAGTCAATCCTGGTCCCTGTCGCTCAGGTCTCATGAGACGCTAGCCAAATCTCACGACCTGTGCTCCTGAGAGTAGAGCTCCCTCACCGCATCCTGCATCAAGGAAGGTCAACATGTTAAAAAATTTGAAAATTTTTTGATAGAGCGCTCCAAAAATGTCCCCAACGGTGCAGTTTGTGATGGTGTCACAATTTGATTTTACTCAAACTCTGATGCTAGAGCCCAAAAATAGCTAAATGGCACCACCGTGGTGCACTTACCCTCCCAGCGTTGTAGTTTTTGTGAAATGGGCGACACCATGTCACACTTTATCAAATCAGTCTGCCAAGCCCGAGCTCAGCGTCAAAGTTTCTAAACTCCTAACTGCACCACTGCGGTGCAAAATAGCACCACGTGACATAGTTTGAATGTCGAGCGGTGCTTTATAGCACCACTGGAGGTGAGCCACTCTTTTAAAGCATTAATTAAGGCATTAAATGAAAAATAAAGCTTGGGTAAGGCTCACATATCGGTGCCCTGATGCCAAGTGGCCGTTGGTATGTCTAAACTCGATCAGTGATGTGTAGGGGAAGTTGTTGTTGTGCCATATCACCGGAGAGTCAGAGCTCAAATCTCAAGGTTGTTGGCGGAGGTGTGTGAAAATGACTTGAAAGGACCCCTCAGGCCCCTTTTAAGCCTAAAAATTAGGGTTTTTAACCCTAAATAGCTATCCTGCTAGGGTTTTGGACTCCCACACCTGATTTTGTCTGATTGAGGCTTTTTTTTCATCATTTTATTGCATTTAAACACATTTTTAGCCTCTCGGACCCCTTTCAGACCTATTCAGTACTTTGTCACCTTTTTTCGCGAAATCACCCCAAAAAATTAAAATTTTCATCTAATCTCTTGAGGGAGCATTATAATGGCATGTTTTCTCTCACCATGCAGTAGTGGGGCAAGTTTTTAAATATCAAAAAAATTGGCTTTGATTGAGATCGTTTATTTCTTTGAACATATGCAACGAGTGCATTACTTCAAAGAGGGGCAAAATGTAGACACGTAAAATATACTGATTGACATTGTGCATCTGATCCTGACTTACTAACATCGTTTCTTCCTGAATCATCCCTCGGTCTAACTATTTAATCAAATCCTCCTATCTGATTAAATTCATCAATATTCCTCTCTTAATTAAATAAATCATTTTATCTAATCAAGTCAATCTTTTTTGTTAATTATATCAATCCATCTGATCTAATTATCCCTATTTAATTAAATAATCAATTTATTTGATTAAATCTCTAAATTCTATCCATTAAATTAAACAAATTAAAACCTTATTTGATTTAATCTAACACCATCTCTTTTAATTAAATAAATCAAAATCCTTATTTAATTAATCTCTTATCATATTCCTCTCTTATTTGATTTAAATAAATCCATAAATTTGAGTCAAATAGGTCACATCATCTAACCTCTCTCATTAAATTAATTTAATCTCATCTTATGTCACATCCTCTAGATAATGCAAGTGGCACATGAAAATAGATTTAATTCATTTATTAAATCTCTATTTTCCTAACAAGGCATCTTTTGGAATATGCTCTCAATTTGAATTCAAAAATTTCAAGTCAACATGTACATCCAACAAGGAAATAAATTCATCTTACATGTCATTTGCTTGAGCCAAGTGACATTTATTGCATTTTCCCTTCCCTCTTACATGTCATTTCAACAAATTTGAAATTCAAAATTATGCATTTATTGGCACAAACCCCAAATCTTGCACATCCTTCATCCATTCATAGCTTGACAAGTGGCATCTTGCCATTGGATGAATGTTAGTCCCACATTGCTCAAATTTGGACATTCATCCATTTTGGAATTCTATAAATAAAGAGCTTGTATCCTCATTTGATCATTCACAATCTAAGCAAAGTTACCATGCACAAATATTTCTTGAATTTTATCCATTATCATTGAGTCATAGCTAGGTTTTTGCAGATTTTGGCTTGGAGTCTTCATTCTTCACCAACAAAGTGGATCAATCATCTTCAACACATCAAGTTTGCATCATAGGAATTGGGAAAGGGCCAATTTTCACATCAAATTGGCACCAATTCCCCCATGGGATCATGAGTTTGCACATCTAATTAGAATTTAATCTTTGTTTTATCATTTTCATTGTGTTCTTTGGTATTTTATTTCCTAGTTTGAAGTTGTAAATGGATTTCATGGGGAATCCTTGTTTTGGCTTGCAATCACTTGTCTAACTCGTTTACTCTTGTTGTTTTGCAAGTACCACGGTTGGGGTTCGCACAATTTTAATTCTAAATTATTTGAATTACTTTATAATCAATTTAATTTAAATAAACTGATGAAACAAGGCCCTCCTTAATATTAATTTTACCCCAAAATTTTAATAATAATTAAACAACATAATAATGAACAATAGCGTGACATCACAATTTAAACAAATAATGATAAACACCAAGTGAGACAACTAACAAAGAATATAAACCAGACGAACCAAGTAACAAGTCAGGTACTCATCCTCATCAAGGATGATGGAAAGGGTTGGGGAACCTTTTGTCAACTCCTTTTTCCACATCATTCCCATTAGGTTTTTAAGGCACATTTAAACCTGACAGTGTAGGTGGAGTCGATGCCTAGTACCTGCAACCTACATCAAACAAGATGTCGAGCGACACAGATATATATATCAAACAACAAACACACCATGAGAGAAAATCACAACGTATCAGGGCGCTCACGAGTGAGTGATGCTACACCATCCCTCTCACCAAGACCTCAAACAATAACCACATCATCGAGTAACAATAATTACATCATATATCAATCACTAATCAGATGCACAACAAGCATAGACATGTTTCCACATGATATACATAGCCAAATTAATCCAAACACACAACTAACTCCATATATCATCATAACATAAACATCAGTAAAGAGTGTCATGATCATCAAAGTCAAATAAACTATCATCCAAACCAAATCAAAATGGTGAAACAAGCACCAACAAAGTCTCAAGGTACATAACATATCATAATAATTATCAATGCAGTGAAAGCAACACAAGAGGCACTACACACAAATCCTTAACCATGATAATCCTAAGTGTACTTTGTACCCTAATATGAACACAATCTATGTATCCTTTCTCTAATGCCCACCACCTACCTATGCACCATCTTTCATGTGTTACTTGAGTTCTCATTTTCCCTACTCCAAGCCTCTCATAAATGCTTTATACAATACTCTAAGGGGAGGATTCTAAACCATTAATCCCTCTCATAAATAATTAATTTAATTAATTCTTTGTATTATTTTTCATCTTATTTTTTATCACATAATAAATTATGTCAATATATTTTTAAAATTTAATTCATAACGATTACTTTTCCCTCTTTTAATTCAAAGGTAAATTAATATAATTATTATTTTTATCTCCCTTTTTTACCAAAGGGTTAAATTTTTATCCCCCTTTTAATTCCAAAGGTCCATTTATATGTGAAAAAGTATTCTTTTTCATTTTGGAAAAAATTCCAACAACACTCCCCATAATAATACTCATCCCTTGTCATTAGAAGTGTATTGTATCATTGTATAGTTCCCTATTGTTATCCTTTACTTATGCACTATGAATGACAAAATGTTTTGTCAAACACCATCTTCTTGTGTATTCCCATTTCACTCCACCTTTCTATATCTCCCTAGTATACCCAATTTCTTCATACCATTACCACTATGTTGTGACCTATGATCTCTTGCCATGATAATTTATTATTATAGTGATAACAATATTGGTTTTTGGGGTCCTCCACATATCCTTCTAGAAAAATACTATTTTAACTTACCAAATTTATATGCACTGACTAATTTTTTTTATATTTTATTTTCATGATAATTTCATCATCATTATTCCCCTTCTTCTACCCTAATATCCAATCCATTAGTGATTCCTAGAGGCTTATAGGTGGATCACCCCTTATTCTTTTCTCATTGAGTGTCAATTAAGCATGCTAACATCCATACTCATTAATAACATCATTAAAAGAAAGAAAAAAGATATACAAACCTACGAAATAATATTAAAAGCCAAATTAACATGATTTGAAGACTACATCCAAATCAAAAATTCAAAAGGCACAAAGCATTTCTATAGAAAATCTAATAGATTTTGATAGAAAAAGAAGAGGGTGAGAAAGAAAGATTAGAAATCCTAAATTATTTAGTTATCTTGTACAAATATACTCCAAAATTAAAAAAAGGTATCATCACTAGTTTATGCTTCACTAGGCCTTATCACAATTACACATAAATGGTGCACACTCTAAAAGAAACTCATCAATTTAAGAAAGGGAAAAATACACCTAGATAAGGATTAGTACTTTGATATTCCAAAATATTGACAAGAAATTTATAAGTCATTTGAGATTTGCAAATACCATGCCTCAATTGATATCAAATTTATAATCCTACAAGTATATGCAAATAAAATTTAATAATCTGCTTGAAAGGAAACCATGAAGGAAATAATACAATGATGATTCTTCACTATCTATCCCACAATTATGGATAGTTTCCTCCTTCAAAATGATTAATCTCATGTCTTTTTATAGACATAGGCACTCAAAAATCATTTACAAATCAATGGCTCATATTTAAAATGACAACATATTCTATTTTTCAATAACATATTCCAACTTTCGGTAAGTTCTTGGCATATTCCAACATAATCCCTTCTTTGATAGGTCAAGTATTCCAACAATTGGGAGCTCCAATAGTTGTAATTTAATTTATCTAGAAAAGAAAACAATTAAATCCATCAAATATTATAAACTTTGTGAAATAAATTTGGAAAGTGAAAATGTAATATGTAGATTAAAATTTAGGTTTTACAAAAATATTAATGTTTCCAACAATAAAAAATGGTTATTCATGTTTTATACAGTCATTGGAACTTCGAATAATGAAATGTCTACTTGGGGGTTGAATCTCGTAAAACAATATTTTTTAACCTTATAGGAGCATTTAAATGTTTTTGGAATTTAAAAGGGAGGTAAAATGTCCATTTTCCATATAAAGTTTAATTTGGGTGTCATTTAAATCCTTATAATTTTTTTATGCAACACTTCGTCCCTCAAAAATGTCTAATGGCATCTACTCTTGTGTTATTAATCAATTCTCATTCTCTATGGTCACTTAACAATGAGTAGTTCATGTCCCTTTTAATATTCATTATTTAACACATGTTATTTTACCTTTTTAAAGACTATTTTAACACTTTGATTTTAATTTTAAAATGGTCAAATCCCCTTTTAAAAATCTATAGTTTATTACGTGGGAATATAATAAAAAGAGGCATTTTAAATATTCATGGGAATATAATAAAGGAAGTTGGAAGTGCACTTGAAAGTTGTAGTTGGAAGTGCAATTGGAAGGTGTTGTTGGAAAATATCGTATTGGATATTTACGATATTTTGGGCTCTAACTGGACATACAGTAAGTTGGGTTCCAACTAAACTTATGAGAAATTGGATTCCAACTAAACTTGTGGAAAATCAAGTTCCAATTGATCTTGTGGGAAATTAGGTTCCAACTAGTCATGTAGAAAATTAGGTTCCAACTAGTCTTGCGGGAAATTGGGTTCCAATTGAACTTGCGATATTTTCTATTTGAACTAAACCTTGTGGGAATTTTTATTTGAAGTGAATCTTTTAAGTGGACATTGTAAAGTGCAGTTACACTTAAAGAATTTCCTCACATCTCTAAACCTAGACTTAAAGGAACCCTCAAAGATATGTGAACCTTATTTTTAAAGGAATAGAATATTTGAATACAAGTTTTCACCTTGAAATAAAATTTGACCAAACCCTTTAAACATCAAATCAACCCTCAATAACAAACATGAGAGCACAAGACCTTTAAGCCAAAATAATCTCATTTTTCAAAATAATATGGACAATAGGATGGTAACAAGATCATCTACTAGATGCTTACACCAATTTTTTTGGAACATGAACCATTTGACTCAAATTTAATTTGAAACCAAGCTTACACAATAGGAGGCACATACAGACAATGAGGAGGGAAACATTGATTCTAATAGCAACATTAACTAAACTAAACACGCACCTGAAAGAAACATGGGGTCCTCATTTTGTCAAAATAAAAAAATGGGGTGTGTTGTGAAAAGACACAAAAAATTCAATATTTAATAGAACATAAAACCTTGGTACCATCCTAACAGTGTTGTGTATACCAAAGTATAGAACAAAATAATAGAAATTAATGTTTACAAAATTATTCCCATCTTATACCTAGTTACACCTCTAATTGAGCTAAGGCAAGTAAAGGAAAGAAAAGAAGGGAAGAAACTTCTCACCAAACCAAGACTTGTTGACTAAGTGTTGTGCTTAAGATGCTTAATTAATGAAGATGAATGTGGTTGCTCAATCTAGTAGCATAATATTACCTTTCATCCAATTTCTATAATTAAAATGGCTTGTGGAATGGTTAATTTATATATTTTCGATAAGGGTGATATATGGATTGTATTTGATCTTGTGTAATGGATGAATGAGGATGATCCATTTGCAAGATAGAATGAGAAGTTTACAAGTGGCATCATATGATTGATGCATATGATTAGGGAAAATATTGGAAAGACATGGAGGGTGGAGATTTATTCAATTTTAGAGGGTGAGGATTCAAAAAGGGTCTCTTTGGAGCCTAGTGCATTTGGAGCCATGTGAAAGATTGATTTTGTTTATATTAAACAAAGTGGTGGAGGAATGCATAAATGATTGATTAGTTGACTAAAATTTATTTGTTTGTTCAACTAATGCTGAGGGAGATTTTATAAGAATTAAATAAATATTGTGTTATATTTGATTTATTAGAGAATATTTGGGGAATGATTGATTTAATTAAATAATTTTTTATTTAATAAAGGTGGAAGCATTATAATAAAGGTTTAATTTGTTAATTTATTTATTTAATTAATTTCATAAGAATGGTTATATTTGTTAAATAAATAATCATGATTTATTTAATTAACACTAAAAAATGATCAAATAGATTAACTGAATAAATAGTATTTCTTTAATTAATTTAACAAAAGTGGATTTGTGGGATAGTCTTGGTGTGATGGCAACCAAAATGTGAGAATGCATTTTAGGTATCTAAAAGTGCAATCCACTTTCACCCTTATTTTGGTAAATTGAATGACATCAACATCAAACACACTTATTGTTTCCTCCTCTTTTTTTTACATTTTCTATGACTTATACCAATTCAATCTCAACTCCATAATTATTTATTTAAATGGAATCCAATATTTCTTAAATGATTTATTTGCTATTGCAAATAAAATTGTTAGATAAATGAACATATTTGGTAATTACATTTTGGTGAACTCAACTTTCTTTTTTGTGACTTCTTAGACATTTAAAAAACACAAAAATAACATACTCACACATGCATTCAAACTCAAACATCAAAACAAACAAAAACCAAAACCAATAACCCTCACACCCAGCTAACCTTCCCCATGGTCATAATACTAAGGGAAATAATCATGTCATAGCAGATACTAGTGTGCTATGGAAGATGCAAATGTGTATAAATAGATATAATAATGTGAAATCAAACATGGATGTACATGGTCCAATATAATTGAACTTGGATAGAACAAAAAAGCCTAGTTCCATCTCTAGACTACAATCCACTATTACCCTTCTTTTGGTAGAAAATATGACATCATCAAATATACTTCTTATTCCTTCTTCCCTTTTTATGCATTCTATTGCTTGTACTAGTTAAAGCTCAATTGCATATTCATTTTTTTAAATAGAATCTAAAATGTGTTAAATGATTCATTTTCCATTATAAATCAAATTGTTAGATGTAGAGGAGGGGGACCAACCACACCAAGGCTCCAAGTCACAAAGAGCTAAGAGTAAAAGGCTACCCTAGTCTACCTCAAGTTGGACAAGTGTTGAATGTCAAGGATAGAGAATGAAGAGCACTCTTGGTGCTTCTATCACTCTACTGATCTGAGAGTTTTAATGGGGTTAAATGAGCAAGCTTCTAGAACCCAAAATGTACCTCAGAAAGCTCTCTACTAGAGGACACCAACGCAGATTAGGGACGACAGTGCAATGCGGTGGCATCTCATGGGTGTGTTGGCGTCCATAAGCATAGAAAGTGTATAAGGATAGTGAAGAGAGTCAAAAACCTACTAACAACTTAGCGGTTGAGGTTTAAATATGATAACTAAAATGATAGATAATAGAATGACTAAAATGATAGAAAAGATGATATAGTAATGACAAGAATGAAGGTGTTGAAGATTAACTCACGAGGAGTCCAGTTTGCTAGCAAGCTCCACACAAACATATACCTACACATAGCCAAGAAGGGAAAAATGTTGGTGTTGTATAGGGGTTTGCCACAGTTAAACCCCCACTTTGGTGTTTCGACCTCCACAGACAGCCAAATAGATAGATATATGGAAATACAATAAAGAAAACAATACTGGAATGGAAATGAAACCAAACACTACGAGAGTCACTATGCTAATCAAATCCAACAACAAAGTAATGGTAAGAAAGTGATACCACCCTTGACCAAAGGCACTCAAGGCCAATGAGAGAGGAATGCAAGACAACAACTATGGTAGAGTCGACGTGGCCACAACAATGTTGAAAGCAGTCTCGCAAGACACCAAGTTGCAGTTTTTGTGGTAGATGTGAAGAATGTTGTGATTGTTGGAATCATGAAGCCAATAGTGCAGTAAGTAGCAAGAGTATGGAGCAAAACATGAAGCTAGAGTGAATGAATGCATAAAGAATGTGAAGAAGATGGAATGAAGATGAAGGATATTCATTTGAAGATGAAATGAGAGGGAAAGAGCCATTCAAAGTTCAGTAGGAAGACATAGAAGTGTTACACTTTGGCCCCAATGGCGAATGTAACGCCTCTACAAATTCCAGAGGTAGGAATCTTGTTAGGATAGCAACACACCATGCAAGTGCTTGTGCATCACACAAGTGTCCCTATTAGAGATTCCTCCACCAACACTAAAAACAAGTTCCAAGTGGATGGTGTAGAATGAAGACGTGGAATTAATTGGTTGAATTTTATTTTTCTAAGGTGGAAGGTGTAAAAGGGGAATTTTCAAGAGGGGTGAAAATTCACTCCTATACATTTTTCCCCCACTTTAGTGAACATGAGTGCCAATGAGTGTTCAATAAAGTAGATCGAAAGAGTTTAAAAACCTATACCTGAACCATCAAGGAAGCAGAACACAATCTAGCAAGCTCGAAAGTGTTGGTCAAGAAAATGGCTCCATAGGTACTCTCTCTTGAGAATGTTTGAACAAAATGCACCAAAGGACCAAAGACCAATGATGGAAAAATCTCATAGGATGTAAGGGCTTCATAGATCCTTGGACCTACAAAGAAGGCACCCCCCAGTACTCTCTCCTAAAGGAAGCCCTATGTCATGGACTCTGCAAAGTCGTATTGGAAAGCAGCTTCATAGGTGCACCTGCAAAGCAACATGTTAATCTCAAAACATGTTAGATAACAAAAAATAATCCATGTAGGCAAGCAAGCAGACAGTCACACAGATAGTCAAAAATTGAAGGAAGATCTTTCACAGGGGTCCCTTGGGAACCCTTCAAAAGAGAAGGTGTCCACCCAAGGGACACATTGTTTAAAAGTACAATAGTATTTTTCATGAATCAATTCATCATAAAGGAATCCTTTTGAAATATTTTCACTTCACCACAAAGAAGGCACCCCCCAATACTCTCTCCTGAAGGAAGCCCTATGTCATGGACTCTGCAAAGTCGTATTGGAAAGCAGCTTCATAGGTGCACCTGCAAAGCAACATGTTAATCTACAGACAAAACATGTTAGATAACAAAAAATAATCCATGTAGGCAAGCAAGCAGACAGTCATAGATAGTCAAAAATTGAAGGAAGATCTTTCAAAGGGGTCCCTTGGGAACCTTCAAAAGAGAAGGTGTCCACTCAAGGGACACATTGTTTAAAAGTACAATAGTATTTTTCATGAATCAATTCATCATATTGGAATCCTTTTGAAATATTTTCACTTCACCAAGGAATTCAAAAGGAAGAAGACCCCCTCGCAAGGGGAAGATCAGAAATTCACCTGCAGGAGAAGGTGCTCCCTCCTCGGAGGAAGGTTTTTCAAATTCTTTCTTTGTGAACCCATGATGAAGGAAAAATATTTTGCTAGGGGTCCTTGTTAAGGAATGCAAATTTTGAAAAATATATCGAATATTTTCAAGAAAAGATTCATTAGCCGCCAAATGTGTTTTTTGAAAATTGAAGCGACATGATAGCCCCCCCTTAGGATGGTACGTTCCAAGCACAAAAGGCATGTGACATCCTAAGGAGAGAAAAGAAAGAATGAAAAAGTGATGTTGTGGCCCATGGAACATAATGACATGTAACCATGGTAATGTTGTTGCACATAGGAGGGACAACACATGAGCACCACAACATCACAAAACAGGCATGAAAGATAAGCTCAAAGAAAGAAGAGACAATAACATCACGAATAAGGGATAGGGGTGATTTAATATTTTAGGGTTAGAGCTGCTCATAAATATAGATAAATAGATATAATAGTATATAAATGAACTGTCATCAACCCCCTACTATATCAGACCATATGAAGTAAGGCATGTGAAGACAAAATGAAAATAAAAAATTGGGTCAACATGGAAGGGAGGCCCAAAAACCCCCAACAATTTGCATCATCCCCAATTGTCAAAAATCAACACACAAAAAAGGAAGAATGATGTGACAAATAGAGGAAGTTTTACGACAAAAACATTTTGGTATCCAAGCACCTACAAGGATGAAAAGGGTTATGCAGGAACACATAACGCAAGCACGGGGGAACACAACACACACAATCTAATCTACAAATAAAGAAGAGGTGCCCCCTAGTCCTCATCAACCAAGAGGTCATCATTCTTCCAGTATAGATCATCATAAGGGTGGAAAACAAGCTTGCAAGGGCAGAATATCAAGGGGGGAACCCTCCGACCTTGCAACAAGAGCCAAGGAAGAAGGCCCCTCAATATCTTCTCTACTCAGTTCCTATGGGGTGAATGTTAACAATCTTGCAAAAATCATCAACAAGGTCAGGACCCCATCCATAGAATTAAACATGCACTTCATAGGAGTTCCATGTGTTAACTCAATGGGAGAGGGAGGCAGTGCCCAAGATGCACTACTAGGCTCACTAAATGACTCAAGAGTAGTAACAAAATCTAGGGATGTCGAGGCTTCCTCTGTTACTAGGACAACACAAGCCAATGTAGAACCACCCTCTGAAGAAGGTGAGCCCTTCTTTTGACCCCCATTACCAGCAAGGTCATTCCCCATCTTTCACTTTATTAGAGGATTTGAGATCCCCACAAATGAAGCAGAGGATGCAAAGGAGGGGAAAACTGTAGCGGACACTATCGAGGTATTCAGCATGTCCATAGGTTTTGAAAATGGCAGGATGTCTAGGAGGGACATTAGAAGGGGTGGTTCAACAGAAGGAGCAATAAACACCTACACCATCTTCAGTTGAGGATCATTCACGCTCGCAGCAAGAGTCAAAATCAATATTGAGGCTAAGGGAACTGAAGTAGAGAGGATGGAAGAGGACATAGTAGAAGGTGCCAAAGCAGGAGTTGTTGACTCCTCTTCCATCTTCTACAAGGCAGCCTGCTTAACAACCAAAGCCTTCCTCTAATGCTTCTACTCACGTGCAAGGCAATTTCTATGACTCTGGGAGCTAGAGGCTACAACCTAAGATGAGACAAAAGAAGCAGAGGATGCAAAGGAGGGGAAAACTGTAGCGGACACAAATGAAGCAGAGGATGCAAAGGAGGGGAAAACTGTAGCGGACACTATCGAGGTATTCAGCATGTCCATAGGTTTTGAAAATGGCAGGATGTCTAGGAGGGACATTAGAAGGGGCGGTTCAACAGAAGGAGCAATAAACACCTACACCATCTTCAGTTGAGGATCATTCACGCTCGCAGCAAGAGTCAAAATCAATATTGAGGCTAAGGGAACTGAAGTAGAGAGGATGGAAGAGGACATAGTAGAAGGTGCCAAAGCAGGAGTTGTTGACTCCTCTTCCATCTTCTACAAGGCAGCCTGCTTAACAACCAAAGCCTTCCTCTAATGCTTCTACTCACGTGCAAGGCAATTTCTATGACTCTGGGAGCTAGAGGCTACAACCTAAGATGAGACAAAAGACTCTTGTTTGACCATTAGAGTATCCATCATAGTTGTTTCTAGTGAAGGGAGGGAGAGATGGAGATGATGATGGAATGACAACAAGGGGAGTCAGCTCTAATGCCTCAGTAGTGGGCCTCTTCCCATTCACTACCTTAGAGGCAGGAGCAGTAGGAGGCCACAGAGGCCAAGACATAGAGGATGCTCCACGAGGACCCTTTCCTTTACCATACCGAATGGGCCAAGGCACCATGGGTAAGATGGGAAGTTCAAACGCAGGATGCTTTGGCTTTCGCCAAGCGAGTATCATCAGACTCTCTAACAAATTATTAGGAGCAAAAGTTGATAGTGTTGTAGTAGGGTGAGAGGAAGCGACAGGAGAAACAATGGAAGAAGAAAGAGGAGGGCCCTAGGCATATTTCTCTTCTTCCCTTTTTCAAGCCAAGGTAGCCTCATTGTTTGCCTTTAGGCAGGCTATATGCAAAATGGCATAGGGAGAAGGAGAGTATCTTAGCTTAGGAATTATGCTCCCACTCTTGTACCTCACATAGGTTCAATACAAGAGGTTTGTCCTAGGAGGAAGCGGACCAAGAAGAGTAGGCCAAAAATGATCCAGTGAGTAGTCCCCACGCGTAATTGACAGTCTATAACTGATGTCATGGTCTACATGCATTGAGCCCTCATGGGAAAACTTCAAGCACTTATAAAATACTGAGGGAACTGCATTCATAGCAACCAACCAGGGCATACCTAGTTTCACCCTGAAGAGAGCTTGGACCTCGAAATGATGTCAAAGAGTGAATTTACAGTTCTAGGCCCAACTAAGACTGACAAGGTGATGCAATCAATGGGAGAAACTAAAATCCCATCGTGTGTACAAATAGTGCTCCTAGATTCGTCATACCCATCCTTGTGTAAAAAATTAATCAACATAATATCCTCAATGATGGCATTCAACCAACACATAGGATCAACGACAACACCTGTTACGGTGTTTCCATTGATATGTGTGGGGATGTATAAGGGAGATGGTTCTCTTTTAGAATTCATTATCAAGTCATATGAGGTGAATATTATGGCAGGAGATCCACTCATAGGTTGCACAGATGGGATGGGTAGATGTAAGAAGGAGGTCATTTATACATACACTAAATGGAGCTTTCACAAGAGCCCCCAAGGGTTATATGGTGACCCACTCAAGGTTTCATTTCTCAATTCTTAGGGAACCTTCCAGCTCTGCCACTAAGGGTCATAGGTTGGGTTGCAAGGCTAGGCACCTTGCAACACTCACACCCACAACACTCCTAAGATACGATGAAAGGGTCTTTCAGCACTACCAAATGGAACCAAAATGGTTCATGTTACATTCACCAAAATGTAGATGGGGACCAACCACACCAAGGCTCCAAGTCACAAAGAGCTGAGAGTAGAAGGCTGCCCTATTCTACCTCAAGTTGGACAAGTGTTGAATGTCAAGGATAGAGAATGAAGATCACTTTGGGTGCTTCTATCACTCTACTGATCTGTGGGTTTTAATGGGGATAAATGAGCAGGATTTTGGAACCCAAACTGTACCTCAGACAACTCTTTTCCAGTGGACAATAGCATAGATTAGGGACAATAATGTGGCGTGCTTGCATCTGTACAAATATAAAGGTGTATATGGATAGCGAAGGGTGTCAAAAACCTACTAATAGCTTAGTTGTTGAGGTTTCAAAGATGATAACTAAAATGATAGAAAAGATGATATAGTAATGACAAGAAAGAAGGTGATGAAGATTAACTCACGAGGAGTCCAGATCACTAGAAATCTCCACATGAACATGTACCTACACACAGCCAAGAAGGGAAAAATGTTGGGGCTGTATAGGGGTGTGTCACAGTCAAACCCCCTCTTTGGTGTTTCCACCTCCACATATAGCCAGATAGATAGATACGTAGAAATATGATAGAGAAAAAAATACTAAAATGGAAATGAAACCAAACACTATGAGAGTCACTATGCTACTCAAATCCAACAACAAAGTAATGGTAAGAAAGTCATACCACCCTTGACTAAAGGCACTCAAGTCCAATGAGAGAGGAATGCAAGACAACAACTATGGTAGAATTGACGTGTTTGCAACAATGCTGAAAGTAGTCTCGCAAGACACTAAGTTGTAGCTTTTGTGGTAGATGTGAAGAATGATGTGATTGTTGAAATCATGAAGCCAATAGTGCAACAAGTAGCAAGAGTATGGAGTAAAATGTGAAGCTAGAGAAAATGAATGTGTAAATAATGTGAAGAAGATTTGTGAAGAAGATGGAATGAAGATGAAAGATAGCCATTTGAAGATGAAATGGGAGGGAAAGAGTCATTCAAAGATCGGAAGGAAGGTGTAGAAGCATTACACTTCATCCCCAATGGCAAACGTAACACCATTATAGACTCCATAGGTAGGAATCTTGTCAGAATGACAGTGCATCGTGCAGACATCCGCGCACCACACAAGCATCTCCAATAGAGATTCCTCCACCAACACTAAAAATAAGTGCCAAGTGGATGGGGTTCGGAAGGAAGACATGGAATTAGTTGCTTGGATTTGAGTTTTCTAAGGTGGAAGGTGTAAAATGGGAATTTGCAAGAGGGGTACAAATTCACTCCTATACATTAGATAAATGAGCATATTTGGTAATTAAAGGAAAAATAGACACTTATATGTTTTATTTTAAGTTATATTATGGTGAATAAAAATCTTTGAACTTTATAACTTCTTAAATATTTTCAACATAAAACACACAAAAATAATACATACATTCAAACTCAAGCATTAAAACCAACAACCCTCACACCCAGCTAAACTTCCCCACCACATTTCCTTTTCTTTTTCTATGAACTTCATATTCTTTCTACATTTTAAAAAATTCACCCACAAATCTTACCCATTAACATCCACCCAACAGTTATCTACTTTCTCATAATTTATTATATTGAGTGTATACCATCTTCTCACTCTATGCCCTTACATTGTAGCCCCCCACATTAACCATTATTCTACTATGGCTCATACTATGCTTTCTTTGGTAGAAGAGATGAGAACTTCACACATATATGGCATACATTATGGGCATATTGAATAAAAAAAGTGCCAAATGATAGCCACTAAACTTCAACTACTTCATTATGAGGTTGGTAGGTTGGAGGATGGGATAAACTCATCTTCTCTCATTGATTCCTTTCTTGGTTTACTAATGTCCACCTCCTATGGTATAAACATTAAATAAATGCATTGTCTAGATAATGAATGAAGCCAATCCTTCGCATGCCCAAGCCTCCTCTTCTTCATTTTCTTGTTCTATTTTCTTTACTAATCCATATATCATTTATCATACTTCATTAGACATCCCTCCCATTCACATCTCCTCCCAAAAAATATGTCCTCCTCTACTTGGTGATTCAACACCCATCTATTCACAAAATCCTCTCTCCATCTCCCCCTCAATATTCTCCCATCATCTTCCCAACTCCCACACCATCACTTTCTCCATGACTCCAACCTCCCTCTCTACTCTCCCTCCTAATTTACCAAGTCAAAACCTTTCCTACCACTTCTTTCACTTCTCTTATACAACCCCCTCTACACCAATCCATGCCACCCTTATATCCCCAACCAAACCCCTTTCATACTCTTTTTCATATCCCCTTCTTTTCATTCTACTTATGTTCCTCCCATATCCCATAGAATGACTACTTTCAATATTACTTTTTAATATAGCATCCATCACTTAGAATCCATTTAAACTAAATTAGATGCTCTTTATTCATCTTCTTACAAGTTTATCACAATTTAATACCATCACAACCCTCTTTATTATGACATTTTGTCTGATCCTTTTCCTCTCAAGTTTTTGGCCCCTTGATTTGAAATGTACACTAATAAAGGCGTATAAACCATCCATGTCAAATCATTCAATGCTACGTGACTTGAATTTATTTATGATGACCACTTGCTCACCAAACTATTCCCTATAATATTAAAGGAATATTCCCTTATATAGTAATATTCACTCCCATAAAGTTTTGTATATTATTATCCCAAGTTGGTTCATTATTTTGTCTAACACTTTCAAGTCAACATTGACCTGATAGTCACTCTCTCTTGTTTGATTAAATGTAATCAAGAATAACTCAAATGAGTGAATGATTTTATATTATGTTATTAGTCTATGCTTGTGAAAATACACTACCAACTTCTTGATATTAGATCCAACATCTCTTCACCAATAACCTTCTACAATAGATTAAAAGCAAGGTTTAATTTAATTTCCAAGTTATCTTTGTAGATATGTGTATTTTTTAAAAAGAATGAAATCAAGCTCTTAAATGATGATATTCTCAGTTATATTCCATCCCCTTTTGCTTCTCAACCTTATTCCTATTTTTCATATTATTCATCAAGATTCTCCAAAGTACCCTCCACAAACCCCATCACATCTCCAACCTTATTTAAACTTGACCCTAGATCTAATGCTAAACACATTGACAATTCAAATACCTCTATCAATGTTATTTTAAGCCATAAACTTTGTGAAATTTTGCTTGCCTCACCAACCCTCTTCATGTATTTATTAACCAATTTCCCTCTACCAATATTTTCACTCTTCCACCTATTAGACCTCTACATGTATCCATGGCACTTTTTTGTGCCTATGAAGCTCCCACTTTTATGTGGATACCATTAATTGGGTGGCTGAGACATTGGATTATACATGAGTGTTCACCATAAGATACAATACCTTGTTGACATAAATATTATCCCTATCAAGGGCCATAATGATAAACATAACAAGTTTTTGTAACCCCAAATCTAAACATAAAATTTATACCAATCATTTCCCCTAAGACCAATGGTGCAATCATGTTGGTCCTATCATTGAGGCCCCCACTCCTAATACCTCTAACACATGATATTCCTTCTTCTTCCTTTGATGATTTTGTGGGTTCTCTTGATGCCCAACCTTCTTGTACTCGTTTTTCTCCTCTCATCATGTTCTCCTTTGACTAAATATCAAATAATGGATATCATGGGCCTATCTATGTTGAAGGAGAACTAGAAATAACATTATTGAGGAATTAATAGAACAAAATCACACCTTTAACATTTGATCCAAAGAATTCCTCTTCAACCACTTTTTGTAATGGGAGTATTATATTTCCTTTAGTATGGTCTTAAAATGATTTAATGGTACGTTTATTAGTATATTGAACTAGATTATTCTTCCCATCTAAATCAATCCAAAGGAATTTCTTACATTGTGTCACACTATTTCTACTTTGGATTGGTTTCACTCTTCTTGAGCACCCTTGGATGGGTAATACAATCCCAATCCTTTCCTTCAATTCTTTTCCAATTTGTAAAACTTGTTCATAATAATTAAGCAGTGATCATCCCATTGCATCAGTACAAGTTGTTGGTCCCACGATTGTTGTTGCATGAAAAGATTGATCTTTTAATGTCCGATACAACCACCAGAGTTAATGGATCCACGAGAGACGGTTATTCCATGTCATGAATCCCAAGGGGAGAGCTGACCATCTACCAAAAATCTCCTCCTCAATGTTACCTAAGGGGATTCGAACCTAGTGCCTTTGGCATTGATACCAATTGTTGGCCCCACAATTGTCGTTGCACCAAAAGATCAACCTTTTAATGTCTAATACAATTGCCAAAGTTAATGGATCCATAGGAGGCGGTTAGTCCATGTCTTGAATCTTGAGGGGAGTGTTGGCCATCTACCAACACAAACCACATTTTGAACTTATAAACTTCACCATTGACACATGTATTACCAAATCCATGGGACCACCTTGCAAGTATTATGAGGTACTTACCAGTGCTTTAAAGAATAACACTTCCACCACTATTTGAGAAACCTTTTTCTTTCCTATATGCTTTCCCACAACTACCATGATCTCACTCCTCCATTACAAAAATCCAAACATAGCACACTACCTACTCCTCCCCTATATAAATATTCTTCTACTCGATTTTCCTCCACATCTAAAATTGGTACTTTTCTACCTACAACTAAACCTAAACCATCCACCCAACTATATTTGATGTATCAAGCTATCTTTGATCCCTCCATCTTCTCTCCCACCACTACTTGCTACTCCAAATACCCTTCCTACACTTCTCCCATCACTGCACAACATGTATTTTAAACCCACCCCATCACTTCCTCCCAAAATTGCTTTAAAAATCTAATCTTCCTCCTCTTAAGCTCCCATAAAAACCTCCAAACTATCCCCATCTTTCCACATCTACCACACCTATTTCTATACCCCCTAATACTACTTTTATAATGTTTTTAGTTGATATGGAAGCCAAACCTTCACAAATTTGAGTTCTTAAGCCAAAATTTAAAACCCCTCCATTATCAACCACCTTTATTTCATGCCCTATCATTCAAACAATGTTCCCATTTATTCTATTTATCCCTTTGTTGTGACTTGTCTATTTAAATTTTATTTGGAGGATATTAAAGATGATCATTTCCTTGATGTTATGACCTACACCAACTACACTAGTTAAATTTATTTCATTCAACTTCTTTATGTGCACTCTTGTTATGTCATGTGTTGTTCCTTGTCATTCATAGATAATGCAAGGTCACACTTGTGGGTGCATGCTGACATATAAGATATAGAATCATGTATACTTTTATTTATGTCCCCTTTACCATGTACCTTCATTTTCTATGTTTATGTACTATTTCATTCACATGCCTTCCTCCAAATTTCATTCACCCTTCATAGTATTTTTCTTCCTACGAATTTAGACAATTCAAAGCACCAAGGTGCTTAATCTTCATCATGTTGACCCAAAATCATAGTTTCCATGTTATGTTCTTGAAAATATGATTTTTTCTCATTCATTGTGTTCTATGAATTTGGGGATGATGTGAAATATCAAGGTGCTTCACATTCATTATGTTAAACTAAAATGTAGTTGCTTTTTTATGTGTCACTTTCCATCTCTATTTTCTTCCTTGCAAGATTCTTACACATTCATCTTATGTACCCATGTAGATTTATCATCTAGAGATGATGCAAGGTACTAGGATACTTCAAACACACTCTATTTATTTTGACCCAAAAAAATTGTTTCCATAGTTTCTTTCCCTTTGTTTTTTGATTTTTGTTCCATGTTTGCTATGTGATTGTACTAAACTATGGATTGATATTGAAGATAAATTTCTCTCGTGAATTTATCAAGTTGGTTAATGTATTTGGGTTGATCCTCAAGAATTTTGTAGTAGTTTCCTTAGTTTATTCCTTAATTGTCAATCCAGGAGTCATAAACTTGTGAAGGGTGTTGCGGAAGTCTACCTAAGGGCTGAAACTAATGAACTAAGGGGGGATGGATGCATTTAGAAATTAAATCAAGGCACACTTCTTAATCTAGAAATCAAATCAAGACACACTTCTCAATCTGCAAATTTAATAAAATCCTATTTTTAATCACTACCTTCCTATTTCAATTCAACACACACACACTCTTGAATTCTCATTTAAACTCTTAGTCTTAGAATTACACAATAAACTCCTAATCCTAAACTCGGTTTGAATCTATTATTTATGTTTCCTGGTAGAACTTGTGATAGAAATTATAACAGAACATATGATAATAGGAAATAAAGTATGTTATGAAATGATGCATTGTCAATAGTAAATTATATTCTACACAAATCAAATCCCTAGTCCTTGAATTACCAACAAGCACATTAATGAATAATGGAATCAACCTTGAAATCCAATTAAATGTGACTGTGAATAATTTTGTGTACAACAAATCAAGTTATATGTGACTGTAAATAATTAATTTTGTGTATAGAAAAAAATTTAACTTCAAATCAAATCACACAGCTATAATTACCACATTGAAAACTAAAAACAAATCACCAATTGATGCAAAGAGTGGGCCCTACTTCCTTGGTCAATTGATAATGGAAATATTAATGTGTTCTTAGCTCAACTTAGTCACACATGCACGTGAGAATTTTAGAATGATTTTGAAATAGCATAATAACTTTGCATTATCATCTATATTTGAAGTCTTTAAGTTTGCACATATTTATACTTAAACAAGCACCAATAGGTTTGTTGTGATTTGTTTGTGACATATGACCCATTTAAGTTTGATCAAACAACAAAACATATGAGTTTGACAAAACTAACAATGGCCACTGGTTAGAAATATATAAGTCTTAACAACTATTATCTTCAAAAGTAGGCATGAACAAAAATGGTTTGATCATTTCCTTGTCTGCGTTCTCAACCACTTTAGCAACTTCCCGATTATTTCCTGCCATTTCAACCACAGATTAGTTAGCATTTTGACCAACATTGACATTTTCTAATCGTTTTATTTTCCTATTACATTTTATCAAATACTCATACTTCCTATGACAAATAATGACAGGAGACAGAAAAGATAAAGGAAAAGGGAAACAAAAGGTGAAATTATTGAAACATTTTAACCCCCATCATTTCAAAATGATTGGACTAAACTGTGGATTGATATTGAACATAAATTGCTCTTGTGACTCTATCAAGTTGGTGAATGTATTTGGGTTGATACTCAAGAATTTTGTAGTAGTTTCCTTAATTTATTTCTTAATTGTCAATCTGGGAGTTGTAAAATTTTGAAGGGTGTTGTGGAAGTCTACCTAAGGGTTGAAACTAATGAACTAAGGGGGGATGGATGCATTTAGAAATTAAATCAAGGCACACTTCTTAATCTAGAAATCAAATCAAGACACACTTCTCAATCTGTAAATTTAATAAAATCCTATTTTTAATCACTACCTTCCTATTTCAATTCAACATAAACACTCTCTTGAATTCTCATTTAAACTCTTAAAATCAATTTCTTAGAATTACACAATAAACTCCCAATCCTGAACTTAGTTTGATTTTGTTGTTTTTGTTTCCTGGCAGAACTTGTGACAAGAAGTGCGCCAGGAATTGTGACAGGAATTACAGGGACATAAATTGTAATAAAAAATATGATAGCAGGAAATAAAGTATGTTCTGAAATGATGCACTATTAATAGTAAATTCCAGTCTACACAAATCCAATCCTTAATCCTCAAATTACCAACAAGTACATTAATGAATAATGGAATCAACCTTGAAATCTAATTAAAGGTGACTGTGAATAATTATGATTACAACCAATCAAGTTAAACATGACTGTAAATAATTAATTTTGCGTACAAAAAAGAACTTAACTTCAAATCAAATCACACTTATAATTACCACACTAAAAATTGAAAATAGATCACCAATTGACGCAAAAATTAGACCCTGCCTCGTTGGTCAATTGATGATGGAAATATTAATGTGTTCTTAGCTCAATTTAGTCACACATGCACATGAGAATTTTAGAATGATTTTGAAATAGCAAAATAACTTTGCATTATCATCTATATATGAAGTCTTTAAGTTTGCGCATATTTATACTTAAACAAGCATCGATAGGTTTGTTGTGGTTTGTTTGTGGCCTACGACCAACAAACCATTTATAGGTTTGTTGTGGTTTGTTTGTGGCCTACGACCAACAAACCATTTATAGGTTTGTTGTGGTTTTTTTGTGGCCTACGGCCAACAAACCATTTAAGTTCGATAAAACAACAAAATATATGAGTTTGAAAAAACTAACAATGGCCACTAGCCAGAAATATATAGTAGTCTTAACAAGTACTATCTTCAAAAATAAGCATGAACAAATATAGTTTGATCATTTCCTTGTCTGTGTTCTCAACCACCTTAGTAGCTTCCTAATTATTTCTTGCCATTTTGTAACAACCCCAGTGTTTAGTTCAGTAAAATTTCCCAAGTTTTCACCTCAAGTGAATAAACCATGATGCCAAAACATAGCCATACAAATTTTTCTTTCCATAATGTAAATTACATGCATTTTTGAAATAGCAATATTTCCAAACTTCCATTGCATTCCATTGTAATTTCAAAAATCTTTCCATAACATAGATGTCATATTGAATGAACTCAAGTTTATCATTCAATATTGCATCCTTCCATATAAATCGGTACATGATACATACATAGCCCTTCTGAGCTTCATCTAGCAATAGATATACAAATTAATCCTGATGTTGCAGCAGTGGTGCATACCTTTTGGATGTAATCACTCGTAGGTGCATACACTCCAGTTGTCCCCAATGTTGGTGCAAACATCCACAAACCTTGACTGCCATCTAATGAGGAGAATCATCACTCAAGCGCTTTTCCGCCAACCATAGACTCAAATGCAATCCCCTACACATTTACCTCGTAGGTGAGATGGCCCTACCCTTTGACAAAGAGATTGGTTGGTAAACCTCATAACAATAGCCTATCTAAGCTTAGTGTTATGTCCTACAAACCAGAAACTAATCATACGTTTGTCTTCCCTACGAGTATGAAAACCTTGAACTAGAATGCATATAAGGAACATAGTGAATTAACAGTGTAAACAATGGCAACTTACACTACTTTGGCCAAAGTATTCTCACCCAGTAATTCAAGTGACAGTCATCCTATTCACATACACCTCTATAGCTCAGTTTAGATCATGACAGTTCATATACTATGCTTAGGTAATTTCCTCCAATGGGTAATCATTAACCCCAGAAATAACCTATTCCCCTTTTCCCAAATCACTATGGTATCTCTACCAATAAGACAAAGCATAAGTTACCCCTTCAATGGATATTCCTATCGTAGATATAACATATGAACTTTTCTATTTTACACATAAACTTATTAACAAGCTATTCCCTTCAATAGATAGCCTAGTCCTAGGTTTAACTTTATAAGCTAAAGTATAGCTACATAACCTTTATTTAATCGTAGATTAATTATTCATATATAATTAACTCCATTCAGTAATATATCACATTAATAAGTGATTCTCATCAAGATTATAATCACATCAATGAATGATCTCAATCGAATAATCATCATAACAAATAAATGATTCCATTTGAGAGTGTAATCTCCTTAATTAAAAGGGTTTAAACAAATAGTGTACTCTTGTCAATACTATAACTTTATATTGAGAGCATAATGCAACTAATCAAGTAGCAACTCTAACTCACTAGGTATTTCCCACCTACATTCCAAACATATAGAATTCCATAAACTCAAGTGATTTGGCTTAATCATAAAGGTGGGTTTCAACCTTGATACATCCTAGTCTTAGGATAAAGTCATCAACCAATGACTAGTTCGATCATATAGGTTAATCTAACCCTATATGTTCTAATCAAGACCAATTGAACAACTCAACTAGGTAGGCTATTCCTAGCCATAGGTTTTAATGAGTAGTCAAGTATAAATCCTAACCTAGTAGGTAAAAATCTACCCAAGATCTCATTCTTTAATTAGACAATACTTCTTGACCCTAATAGGTTAATCTAAACCTAGGGTTCCATTCAAGAGTATGGTATGATCAAGTGAACATTTACGTAAAGATATTTGATGTGGTTTGCATAATGTCACATCATAACTTTCATACCTTCCCTTTTTTAATGCTACCCCTATCATTCCCAAGGTTTCTTACCATAATTAGATAACAATGCCAAGTCACTTCATGACATTGACATATTTCACATTATACACGCATTCTAAACTATCTATGTATAGAACATCTATATCTAATCCCTGAATAGGGTATATAGGAGTATTAAGACACTTCCCTTATTCATATTTTGTCATTTCTAGTATGTAATACCAAAGACAACCAAACACTCCTATTAGGGGGTATATACAAACACTTTCATAGAAAAGCATAAAGCAACTTCATTTCCTTTCCAAAGAAAATGCGATGATTTCCTGATGCATGTATTCTCAAGTCATTCAAACAAAGAATTCAAATCTCATTCTTTCATAAATAAAGACAAATAAGAGAAGACTAGATCCCCATGCCTGCAATACGCTTAACCAATTTATTGACTTGATGCACAACTTTCCAACAGTAGCTTCTAGCTTCACTTAGATCTCTCAAAGCAATACTTCACTATGACTTCTCTCTCAAGACAACAATATGCACTCACAAATTAATTCACAACTCTCTCATAATAGCTCTCAATTCTCTAGATAATTGTAGTAGAATAAGTTTGCAGAACAATGCATCCAAATGAGAGAACCAGCCTCTCTATCTATACAGAAAATGGAGACTTTGTAGTCTACAAAAAAGGCATGCAATTGACAACTCTCTTTCCATGAAATTTGACTCATAACACAGCTAAAAGGTGACAACAAACTAAGTGAAACTCAACATAAAATGCTATAGATCAACCCTTTCTATTTGACAGCAACAAAGACTAATTCAAATGTGCACATGACCAAATGATGACAATCGAATTGCAACTAAGATAGAATTCTACAAATTTAAGAGCTCCTATATGTTGGCACCATGTTGCGGCCACTATTCATTATCTCTTGGCACAATTTCTCTCTTTGAAATAGTCTATAGTTTACAAGCAACTCTCACACAATGTCGACTTAGTCATAAGTTCCATTGAGCAACAGAGTTGAGATGAGTCACTCCATAATAATGGTGTATAAATGGTGCTTTGACTTAGTACATTTCATGTTGTTGCTCTCCAAGTGCTTTACTTGCAGCACTGTCCATGTTTACTAATATTCAGCATTAAAGAGCCTTAGACTTTGTTTATAGCTCATGCGTTGCTTCCTAAGTCTTCAGACTTAGTCTCCTATCCTCTACATTGGTTGTGGCAATTCAATGCAACATGCAACTCTTATTATAGTGTTGCTCTGGTTCATTTTTCAACACTTAAACTATAAGCCTTACTATTGTTTTATGTGCCTCTCCTATACTATGCACATCATACTAGCCTATGAGTTTCTATTGCTTCTATCTTTGGATAAAGTGTTCCAAGCATAAGTAATTCACTATTTATAATTTAGAGATGCATTACCATAGTATCGACTGTGGTTTACTTCCCATATCAACCTTTATTGTTACACAATACTTGCATATGGTTTGGCCTTTATCCAATGTTGACATATATATTATTCGGCCTTTAAATACTTTGCATATCTCATATACAAATCAACCTATGTTCATATATATATATATATAAATCGGCCTATGTATGTGTGTGTATATATATATAAATCACCCTCTAAGCATCACATATATTTATATATGTATGTATACACACACACACACATATATCCCATGTCAAACAAGTATGTACATACAATAATAATATTAAAATATATATACTATATATATACACACCCCTCTATATAAGCATTAATGCTCATGTGTGTGTGTGTATCCAGACACATATATACATATCGCTCAAAGTAATAAAGCATTAATCCATTTGATAATTGAACGATTACGACTAAGTGATATATTCACAATAATACCATATTAAATAACTTATATACACATATGCATACTTATACATATATCAGTATACCTGTATAGCCACTCATTGTGTTGACATATACACATGTATTGATATTTGCATATACATATGCATATACTTCCCATACACACACATATACTCACTTATTCTATTGATTGGCATATATTCACGTGATGCATATATACATATATACGTTCATGTCTCTTTATCCTTTTGATAACCCTTTGCTCATAAGCAACCCGTTATTAAGTGTGCATAGGTATGTATACCTAAGCCCTCTCATGCATGTGTTCTCCATGTGTATGGTCTATTGTCGACATGTATTCGCTTACATATATATAAACATTCGACATATATTATACTCATCAATCAAGCATAGTAATAAAAGGAAGGACTCATAAGTTCCAAACAAATAAATATCATCCAACCATGCATTAAAGAGTAATCATGACCCTTACTAATGCAAACACTTCACACTAAAGGATGACTTACCAATTCCCAACAGCGTGACTAGACTCAACCATTCCATTGTGAGTGTGTGTGAGCTCAGATAGGTTTCATTTAGGGTTATCTGACCAATCTCTTCTCCTGAGTGATACTTTCCATCCACCTAGAGGTTTGAACCTGTCCCTACAACCAGCTTAGCACATTTGCAATGGTAGTTAGACGTTCATAATAAATCCATATACATCATAAAACTTAAGCATATACATATAGCAATACATGTTCATCATCAATGTAAACACAATTACTCTTCCAAGGCAATTAATACCTTAATACCTATTTCAATATTCAATTCATTTAACAAACATATCAAAATCATGATTGCATTTACCATCCAATTTACCAGTGAAGGTAAAAGTAAATCAGTAATAACAAGATAGGATGTAACACATTTCAACCACAAATTAGTTAGCATTTCAACTAAAATTGGAATTTTCTAATCATTTTATTTTCCTATTACATTTTATCAAATATTCATACTTCCTGTGACAAATAATGACAGGAGAACAAAAAAGATAAAGGAAAAAGGGAAAAAAAAGGTGAAATTATTGTAACATTTTAACCCCCATCATTTCCCCCCAGCTTAAGATCTTGCATGTCCCAATACATGTAATAGCCCACCACATAACCCTAGAGGACGACACAAACACAACGAAAGCATAACAATTTTTATTTTATTTTTTAAATGTGATTAATAACAAGTAAAGTGAACTACACTTAACACATACATCCTCTAAGGTATATGACAACGCTTATATTTGAATCCCATAACTTACAAAAGTAAACTAACCATAGCATATAAAATTAAACTCATGATAAAAAGAACATAGATCCAAAAGCATTAAACTCATCACATAAAATACAAAGTACATTAAAGAATCATTCATAGATTGCATTTATTCAATATAGCAGTTACAAAGCTCATTTCCAAGATGAGGAAGATCATACAATGTTACAATTACATTGATACAAGAATCATCCTCAAATACAAATGAGTAGTACATATACAAAGTATCCAACTGATACAAAAGAACATAAGAAATAGTACAAGGAAACTGGTACACGCAAGCTCTCCAATCTGGAAGATCCCACCATCACAAACATGAAATGGGAACCCAACGGTATAAGGTGCACATTCCACCCAACCAAGTGGTACCCAAAGACCCACCCCCATGCTAAGAGATAGTAAAAGGGCTTCCTAGGCAAAACCAACAACCTCTAGACACTGGCAACACACAATACTATACTATACAAGAACAATACATACATAAAGGTTACATTGCTTCAAGAGTAAAATAATCAAGTATATCAACTACACAAAGCATATTGTTATCATAGGATGAGTGTCATCACAAAGCTACATGGGTTATCCTAGGAGATCTTCTTAGGCCCCGACCCCCATCTTGGGTTATCTTGGTAGCCTCTCATGACCCTCGGCCCCACATGCAAACCGATGCAAAATCAAATATCTTTCAAAGGGACAAGATAATGATCTTGCCATTCCAGGCCTTTACGTCTCATCTCAAATCTAAACAAGCCCTTGAGCCATGAGTGAGGCACAATTATCTAGTTAAGCATTTTAAGCCACCCTTTCCCCCAATACATTCATTTAATTTCCACTAAATTAACTAACTCTCACATGAGTTATGCTAGCACCACTTTGTTTGCTAGCCCCCATTGAGAGCCATTCCCCTACTAACAATACAGGGATCTAATCCACAACCAAGGGTAAACACAGTGCACAAAACGAATATTAAATCCCAATCCAAAATATAAGAGGCAACACATCCCATTCGAAGTAACCGAGTGTTTAAATAGCATAACAACCAAGTGCACTACCCAAGGAAAATAAAGGGTTGAACCATAAAGCATAACAACCCCCTCATAAAATAACATCATCTAGAAGACTTACATACACAACTAGCCAATTTCCCCAACTTACGAGAACAAAAGAAATCATAATTAAATAGGCAATTCAAGCAGGAAATAAATCTACCATTAGGATCTCCTAAATCCAATTTCCTTTTCAATAAAATACAATAATGCATTGCCCAAAATAAACTAACTTAATACAATTTCAATTACAATCAATAAGAAAATTAAATCCATTTGGTTATTTCAATTTCCCAATTACATATAAATAAAAATCAATTTCCTCTTTTAAAACATTTCATTTAAAATTATCTAACTTGTGCTTTTGCATGCACCTACTATAGAAATATATCTTCTTTTTTTTTATATATATATATATATACAATTATATATTATTTAAATATTTAAAACCAATTATAATTTCCAAAACATAAATTATATATATACATATATACACACACATATATATAAATATATATTTATATTTATAAATTAAAATTCATATTAAAAAAAAAAATTGAAATCGAATAAATTGAGCAGACGAAAGTTTGAAAGCCATTATTAATGGTTGGCTATGGGGGCGGCTGCATACACAGCCAACTCCCATATGGGGTGCGTGACTTGTGAAGGCAGCGTTGGGCGCTGCCTCCAAAGTCTGCCTCCCCCTATGGGGGTGGTTGTGGGGGTAGCCCTCCCAACCCCCATACGAATATAAACTTAGACTTGCGATTTTAAAAATCATCGTACGAACATTTTCCCAAGGTTTTCAAAATAAAAAAATTACAAGGAACTTCATAATATATATATATATATATATATATATATATATATATATATATGCTCTAGTTGAGTAAATTATTTTCACAAAAAAATTTCTACAAGAAGAATTTACAAAAAATTTATAGAGGTTTTCAATTTCCCAACCAAATAAAACTAATTGGAAGAAAAAAACAATAATCTTCTACAGGAAGATCTTTTCCAATACAATCAGAGGTTTTCTACAAATTTTAACAGGAAGATTGAAATCAATTCCTATAGAGATTTTCCAAATCTTCTATTGTTTCCCCTCTGGGATTTCTATTGTTTAAAAACAATTTCCTACAGAGGCTCTCAGATTTCACTATAAATTTTTTTTGAGTATTCTATTTTTTAAAATCAATTTCTACAAAAGCTCTAAAATTTTCACGACAATTTTTTTTTATACATGATAATCTTTCAAATTTACAAAATATATTAAAGCTTCTACACAAATAACATATTCTTCTTGTACAGGCAATCTTTCCAATTTGCATAAAAATAATAACAATTTAAAGAACCTGTTTCTAGATGCTTGAGGAAATGATGTTTGAAGTAAAGCTTCGCCTTCATATTCCAATTTACCAAAGCTTATTCTAAATTATCCACTTTTCTAGAAAGATGAAAATAAAACCAGAGCCAAAATTTCCTGAGAGCTTCTTTCCCAATTTTTCAACAACCTCTACCAAAATATCTTTTCTCATTTTCCGATAATTAATTCCCAACAGTGTTTAATTTTTTCTAACACGTCACAAATAAAATATCTTTTCAACCAAATCATAGATATTTCCTCTAAGATAATTACACGATATTTATGCATTTAATAATTCATAATTCACATATTAATTTCTAATTAAATTTAATCTAATTAATTTAATTACTTTATAAAATAAATTTAATCTCAGAGATTATATCACTTTACAAAATAAATTAAATTTAATTAATTAAATCAAATATAAAGCTTCTAACAACATTAATCAAAATTAATTAAATAATCACTAAAAACCATTATAAACATTAATTAACATTATTTTCCCATGGAACATACCTTGCAAAATAAATAAACGACAAGGAAAACGTGGACAACAAAGCATACCGAAACAAGGACTGATGACACATTGTGACTAGGGTTGTGGCTTGACAAGGAAACCCTGTTACTATCTCCCAATCAACTATTTCATTGGGCAATGGACATGCTCAAACCTGTGAATCCAGGTGGAGACGATGTCATGTACCTGCAATCCTACAATCAAAACATATGTCGTACATGTAAATAGATCATAAACAATCACACTGTGAAGAGAAAATCGTAGAATTGCAAGGCACTCACAAGCGAGTGATGCAATCTTGTTCCCTTCACCAATACAGTGTCACATCAAAACTGACAAAATTAAAACATCAATTAACTATAGATGAACATATATCAATATCAACTCAAATAATCAACTATACTAACCAGAAAGCATGTCATAATCAATAATCATCCTTAAAGTGTACCATCACATCACAATATAAAAACCATCATCGCTCTAATGTCAGCGATCAAATAACAACAACATAGTATCATGGTCTATCAAAGTAAAAACACTATCTGAAAACATAAGCAAATTGAAGGGGTGCTACAATGCAAGAAAATAAAAATTACAAACCAAGATAACCTGGTTAATTTCTAAATGGTATTAGAAATTTCCCAGGACCACTGTTGCTGCAACTCTTCCATTTGTATCTCATGGTCATGGATAAGCATATACTATCTTTGGAAACTATTGCCTGTTCCAATTCTCCCTTTAATTTTTGAAATTCATTTTCCTGTAGCTGGGAGATGGAATTAGCTTGGTGAAGTTGATTCTGTAATTCTTTATAATTTGCCTCCTATAATTTTTCAACTAAACTTTGTAATTCTTTAATTTGTCTAAGGGGGATTTAATTTCCTCGAATTATTCTTTAGCTTCTACTTCAACCTCTATTTCAATCCTTGTTTCCATATTTGTGTCAACCTCTTTCTCTCCTTGGTTAAGAACTTTTTCTTCATTGTTATGTTTGGGTTCAGCATATTCCACTATCATGAAATTCTCTACACCAAATTGCTCAATGAGGGAAAGGGAACCCTTAGGCCTACCCTGTTTTTCTGCATTGGTAACAATAGGGCTTATGGGTACCCTTATCTCTTGTTCTCTATCTTGAGTCTCATTGACTTGTCGATCATCCAATTTTGTCTCCCCTATGGTATTCAATTGTGCAAACCCTATTTGTATAGTTGATACATTAATTCTTGCTTCCATATTAACTCCATTAATCTATTCCTCATTAAATTGATGCAATGGGGAAAGAGGGATCTCATCCCTTTCTTGCTCCTCTGCATCTATCTCCCCTACTACCACATTAATCCTAGTAAACTATTATTTTCTAATCTGGTTCAAGACTTATTCTATTTCCACATTAATCTCGTTGTGTTGAGGCAATGATTCTTTCGTAGTTATGTCTTTTATTTCTATATTGAACTGCTCCTTATTATGATGATGCATTAGAGAGAGACATTGTGATTTAGATGAAATATGGTCTTCTTCTTGCTCAACCAAGGGTTTAGTTTTGGGATACTCTTTACCAATTAATTCTTCAGGTTCTTGATCAGGAATTGTTCTAGGAGGAGACTTGTTTGCTTTTTGTTTCTTTGCCCCTTTCTTTCTATCTCAGATGTAGTTTTATCTTTTCCCTTTTATGTTCCCTACTTCCTTTTCCCTGTTTCTTCAAGACCTCAGATAAAACCTCGACATTTGAATCTAGGTCATCAACCCTTGGACTATCCATATGACTAATCACATTGACCAAGTCTTCTAATCGGCTTATAGGACTAGTAGCAATATGTTTACCTTTCCTGACACTAGGAGACTTGTGACCTAATTCTTTTGGACACTCTTCAGATAGGGTTTATTTTCTTCTAAGTGATTTATTTGATGACCCTAAAGCTTTAGAGGATTTATCACTTGAAGTTTTAGTTTCTTTAGTATTTGAGACTTTCTAGATGATTTCCTAGTGGTTTGTTTCTCTAAAGGGCTTTCACTTAGGTTTACACTAGGCTCTTGATTTTCTTCAGGGCCTCCTTTAGGCATGCCAATAATTCCTTCTTCCTCATCAGAATCTTCAGAGGAGGATTCACCCGAAGAGTCTTTAGAAGCATTAAAACTGGTATCATCATTTATGTTAACAAATGTATCCCAATCACTTGGGGGAAGAGCTTCTTAAGAGCATCAATAATTAATAGCCTAATTATGCCATGGTGGGATAATGAATTAATTTTCCCTTTTTGAACTACCCTACTCATACGATGCAAAGAGCAATGCATAAAATAAGATATATTTACTATCTGATTCCACCTCAAATGTGACAACAACCTTTAATGTTGAGCATATACATAGACATACCTCCCCTTGTAGGTTATATACTTCATCAAAAACTTGACTACACCATTCCTAATTTTAGGTAACAAACCCAATTTAGTCCCTTGGCCTTGTACTACCTCCATAGACTCACCCCACCTTAGAAATGTTGTGTGTATGGGCTTTAATTCAATCACTTTCTTTGTGTCACTGGGAAAATAATTTTCACCAATTAATGACAATCTTGTGATATCAAATACCACCACAGCAGTGATAGGAAATTGTAAACCTCTCACATAAACCTTCTTACCATCAAAACTTGAAGGGAATTCTTGGGCAACCCTCTTATCAAATCCCCTCAATTTCTTGAAATAAACGTCCCACTTAGCTTGCTTAAACACTGCATACATTTCTTTGTTCTCACAAGCCCATAGTTACTCCAATGAAGTGGGTTTGTAAAAGGGTCTCCTATCCTTTGCCATGGTAATTTTTTTCCAAGAAGTGTGAAAGTAGTTTAACAAAGGGGATAGTTTTAACAGTGGCAACAAAAATAAAATTTCCTAGAAAATAAGAGTGGTTTACCAAGAACAGGAAAAGATCATTTCAAATTTAGTAATCATGGCCTGAAGAGATGGATTTATGGTGAAAAGTGTGGACAAGTAAGGTGAAGATAAGAAAAGATTAAGTTGCTATAATGAAGGGGAGTGGTAGACATCAAAGAAGTGATGGGAAAAATAAAACAAAAATAAGGAAATCCTTTTCCCCCCAACTTAGCTATTAACCATCCATAGGGCATGTCATGATTAGCCACAAGAAATAAATGCATTTAATAAATGTAAAAGAAAAATAAAACTTTCAAAAGTACCAATACTGAGACAAAGTGCAAGTCTTGTCATGGAGTATGGAGTTGTAGTAGCTACTCAAACCACTTGAAGAAATTTGCATCAGCATGAGAAAAGCTAGGCAAGGCAGTAGACACATGAGTAAAGGACACACAGTTACCAATAGTGGAAAATTCCAATGAAACAAAGGAATCATATTGTTGACGAAAGCGTGAACGTGGAAAAGACATCAAAGCATTAGAAGTGCAATACAATTGGCAACAGGATGAATGCTTATGACTTCAAACAAAAATAAAGAAGTTCTTATCTGAAGAAAGCCAGTAACCAAGGAAACAAAAATTGGTGCCAAACATAGAAGTGTGAATGGTGCACCGATGGTCCTACCCTAAGAAAAATAGGAACACGTGTCTGTGAGAACCAAAACACTCAACCAAACTAGAGCGGAAATGAATTAATGAAGAAGGTCGAAGGGATAGTGGGACAAGAATATCACCACTCTTGTTGCACCATAGAATAGGTAGCAACATGAGTATCAACCTCCAAAAAGGTTCCTGGCACAAAAGTGACAAGATCTCTGCTTTTGCTTCTTTTTTTCTCTCAATGATAGACCACTGATAGCCCGGTTTTCGCTCTATCACTGCCTAGAGGTGCCAGGAAACTAGTTTTCACCCCTAAGATTATTGAATAGTTAACACTCGCTAGAAGTTGATTTCCAAGCGTTAACTGGACAACAACGCCCAAAGGTTTTTGATGTTGGATCTTTTATTGCTTGTATATATGTATACATATATAGATATATATCTTTTATTGCTTATATATATATATACATATATCATTATTTGAAAGAAGTGAGAGGAACAAGAGTTAGTTCTTCCATCACAGTACAAGAAAATGTTTCTTTCAAAAGGGGCCATTTGTAAAGCTTCAAATGATACCCATTGACAAGAAGAACCATGCGTTTAGAATCCACAGTGCATAGTCTAATGACACCATTATCGTACACAATCTAGATTTCATAAGGATTGAGCCAACGAGTATGAAACTTCCCTTTGAATTCCTATAACTAGGAGTCATAAGGCAATTACCAATCCCCAAGTTGTAATGTTTGTGATCGAATGAAGCAGTCATGCCACTATGCTCTTTGTTTCTGCACCACTTCTGCATGAAGAAGGGCCTCCTGAAGCATCTCATCTAAAGAATGGAGTTGAGCAAGTTTCTCTTTCTGGGCTTCACTGAGACACATCCCAAGTTGAAGAGTGGTGTAGAGATTCCTCACTTTGAATTCAATTAACAAGACAACCTTCTTTCCATAGACAAGCTCATATGGTGTTAGTCCTATGGTCATCTTCCAAGTTGTGCGGTAGGCCCGAACTACTTCAGGAGGTCTTTCTGCCCAGTCTTTCTTGTGCAATGCTACTGTCTTTGTGAGAATATTGTCTAATTCTTGGTTGGTTACTTCCACTTTCCCATTGGCATGTGGATGGTATGGAGAGGACTTCCTATGCTTGATTTCATATTCTCGTACCAATGCAACAACCAAGTCAAAGGTGAACTGTGCTTCCTAGTCCATGACAATTTATTTAGGCACATCGTACCTAGTAAAAATCTCTGAATACAAGAAATTAGCAACATTAGTATCCCTAGCATGCTTTAAGGCTATGATCTCTACCCATTTGGTGACATAATCTATATGAACCAAAATGTATTCCTTATTCTGAGGAGGACTAATGGGCCCTACAAAATCTAAACCCCAAATTTTAAATGGTTTTATTAATAATTGTGGGTGTAAAGGAATCTCATCAGAGTGGGTAGGTCATCCCATACATTGACATTTATCACAATTTTGAACAAACCTTTGATAATCTTTGTAAATCGTCATCCAATAGTATCCTATAGTTAAAACTTTATTAGCAATTCATTGTGTTGTGAAATGGCCTCCACAAGGCTTAGAGGATATCAAAAACATCCTCTTTTGAAACACAACGATGCATAATATTATCAAATCCCAGTACGAAAAAAGTAAACCATTTATCTAACTATATGTCCCACTAAGCCCTATAAGCTTTCAACATTCTCATGAGGAGAAGTGGGGTGGAAACCTATAGGTAACAAGATAGTTAGCAATATCAACAAACCAAGGGATTTTTACAGAAATAGAAAAAAGGTGTTCATTTGGAAAAGTATCATCCATAGGAATTGTCCATCATCATGTTGCATTATAGATAGAAAGTCAACCACTATGTTCTCTTGTCTTGGTTTATTGAGAATGATAATGTTGAATTTCTATAAGAGAAATAATCTCTAAATCACTCATCTTGTAACTATTGTCATGAAGGATTGCACCCTTTATCTAAGTGTGAAACTCAACAATCCTATGCAACATGAGATCAAACTCAGGTTGTGGGTGACCTACTCTATGAATGAACCTCTATATTATGGGTTTGTTCCCTTTAGATCTCCTAGAAACTAATTAATTTGTGAGAAAACGGAAGAAGGATAACTGATAAAAGGGAAAACTAATTCTAGAAGGTGATGCACCAAAATGTAATTAACCTACAGTAGCTTGATTCACAACTACTTCTCAAAGGATCTATTTACACAACTTAGTTTGGGTAATCTAATCACATTAATATTTCATAAAAAGGGTTTGGTGAATCTATCTTTTCTAAAGGAAAATAGGATTTCACAACTTGGAAGATGAGACAAATCACTAGCACAATTTATGAATTGTGATTATTAACTACTTATGCATACATGCAACCATGAATAAGATAGAAATTTAAAGGTTTTACTATTAAAACATATTAAATATTCATCAAAATTATTCATAAGACACACAATGCTTGAAAATAAGAAGGTAAACACTTGATTCTATTGAATAATGGAAGGAATCTCTGCAAAACATTGATAAAAATAATCTAAAATAACTATTGTTGTATCAAATCTGTAAAAATATCTGAGTTATAGATCTCTAAGTCTCCATGCAACATGCAAGAGAAGGTAAAAATTAAGAACTAAGGAAAAAAAACATAAGCTTTTTCTCCTTTAATACAAAAATTGTCCCAAAGTGCTAAGAGGTGACACTTGCAGCCAATTGCAGTCAAAATATCTTTCTCACGAGCAAAATAGAAAATCCCTAAAAAGGGGGGTTGCAACTATTCCAAAAGCACTCTAGTTTGACTAAAAGTCAAAGAAAAAACTCCAAATGCATGCTTAACACTTCAATTCTACTCCTCCTTTTGTTTTTGCATGATTTTGGAACAAGGATAGACTATTTGAACAAATATTAAAGACAATTAGTTATAATTTACTTTAATATTTGTTATGTGATTGTTTATTTTTGCATTTACATGACAAATATTGATGTAATTTGTAAAAAAATTACCTTTAGTATTTTTTTACATATTTATTTTGTCTTAATTTCATGCAAAAAATAAAGGGGTTGATTTAATCTATTATTTATTCTTATCTCCTTATGACTCATGTGGACTCACCTCTCACTAGGTATTTGTCAAGGCCTAAGTATTAATATTTATACACTTAATGAAATAAAAGTGAAAAACAAACATAGTACTTGGGTTGGCCAAGATTTAGGGCTACATTGGCAAACCCTAAAAGAAACTTGAGCGGGCTCATTATGCATTCATTTCATTTGTCTATGACACCATGCTACGCCACCAAGGGTTTGGAGTTTTGAAGATTATGTGCAATGATACATTGGGACAGTGTTGGTAAGCTCTTCCTTTGCATGAAAAATGCTAGATTTTCTCTTTACTTTGAAAGAAAAGATTGTTTGTGCTTTGTTGTGACAAAAAGATGAAAACTATCATTTTCTATGGTATTTTCTTTGAAATGCAACACTTTTCAACATGTGTGGTTCTTCTTGGTTCACTTCTCATGTATTACTAGGGTTTGAGAAATGCTTGCTCTTGCTACTTTAACGTTTCTTTCATTGCAATCATTTCAACTTAAACTGCAAAAGAAGAATTAAATAACTGTTAATCCTTACTATGCCTTGGTTGTCCTTTCACATGATGAACTTCTTGTTGGAAACTTGTATCCTTCATTCTTCATCAACTGTACGTTTTTTTTCTTTTGAAGTGTTGACATTGAAAACTTTTGTATTGTAGCTGCAACATCAAAGCATAACATGTAATTTGAGGGCATCAAATGTACTGCTCTTTATGATTGTAATTCATGCATTCTTCGATTATTCAAATATGTTGTATTTCTCTCCATTTGATTATGTTTCTTGCATTCTTTTTGATTGTGATGATTAACATTCTCTTTCACCATCCTCTACCTTGACTGTCATTAGTGTCTTTAAGGTGGGAAAGACATCTCTCAATCATGGTGTGAAACTCTACCCCTTTATGCTTTCTTTGTTCTTGATAATCATGAAGTTGACTATCCTCTATCTTCCATTCACTGTTCACTAGCTTTTGAAATCATTATGGATCTATGACTATCCATTTGCATTTTGAAGGTGTCATGCCCAAAAATTTTACTAGGGAATGCAACAATTTTTTTTTTCTTTATCAATTAAGCTATTTAACACTATAAGTGTTTAAGACGTAACACTAAACATAATTAACAAATTTCAAGATAAGGATGTCTATTCAATTAGTTAGATATGCTAGTTTATATTCTTGTCCATGCATCTTATCGAGAATGCTAATAATTGTTAACCATGCATGCACATGGTAACATACTATACATATTGGGTGAAGTTGAACCCACACAGATCCACCATTGGCACATTGCTTGAGCATGGGGTGAGGGTATAAAGTATATTTGGGTGTGTATGGCTTATCATGCACACTCCTTTAAAGAACATCAGGTTAGCGCTTAACCTAGAGGGTGAAGTAACCTAGTTAGAATGGACAGTATAGATCAAGGTCTCATCTATCTCTATGTAACAATGGTATTATATTGGAGATGAAGGAAACACTGTCAAATTGTAGTGATACTCTTCATACTTTTGCCAATTGATATCTATTAACACTTAACACCTGCTTAGCTCTAAATTAACTCACTTGATGCAATTCTCAATAGTTTGATCTTATTATTACCATTAGTACAACTTCAATAAAACATTAGTAAAATTGTCAAGTACCATGTTATATTCACTTAACAAATATTTTCTATTTAATTAAGGATATAAATAATCCTTATTAAAAAAAAAAAAAAAACCTATATTAAATTATTTTTAAAGATATAGTTTAAATTATTTTTATATACATATTAATTAAATAAGTCTTAAAAATATAAATTAAATAATCTTTATATAAATATTAATTAAATTAGTCTTAAAAATATAAATCAAATCATTCTAATATAAATATTAAGCAAATAAGACTTAAATATAAATTAAATCATCTTAATTAAAGATATCAAAATATAAATTAAATATAAGTCTTAAAATACAAATTAAACCATATGTATAAAAATACACGTGCTTTTTAAGAGAGGAGTAAAAGGGACTAAATTAGACCCAAAGTATGAATTAAGATATTTCTATGTATAAGTAACATTGTTTATGTTAGGATAAAAATATAACATATGCCATTTATTAAGTTTTCCTATTCAAGAACAATGACATTCTAAATGTAAACTATTCCATCGATTTAATCAATATTACTTTATTTATTCTGTCTAAGGAGCTATCCCAAAGGTTGTAAATTAATTCATTAATTAGTGGTAGAAGCTGCCTACTTGCAATGAATGTCATTGATCTTCTACATGTCATATGCGCATCCCTCTCATGTGTTTCATACAACGTCAAATCTAAATTTATGAGTGTAAAAAAAAGTAAATGCAAAATAATTGAGTTTTTAGGAGTCTTTTCTTTCAGCTCAAGTCCAAATAATTGTAGTTGTTCTTAGCTATATGATAACTGAAGGTCAGATCGATGGTTGGTTTAAAAGTTGGAGTTTGATCCAGTAGTTAAGATGTTAGGCGGTCATTTATTAGAAGCCATATCTCTCCTCAATATGTCAGTAAATAATTCATCAAGCTATCCTCTCGATTGGTTGCCACATGGATTGAGAGGAATTACAAAGATATGCTCGTTGCCTTATCACCCAACTAAATGATCAACTAGTCCTCTCCAAGATGTCTTCTTGATGATTCGTGGGACGACACTACGGCATGGGATCTACGCGAATTCATAGGTGTAAGAGAAATGGTGTAGTTTCTAGTGTAAGAGATCAAGTATTTAGTATTAAATAAGTAATGGTGCCATTAATTTTGCAGAGCAAAAGAATAGGAGTACGCAAAGAATAACATTGCTATTATTTATTAATCTGGGTTTCTCTTAAACGGTCAACTAGAGATATCTAGGCTAGTTTTTGTCCACTCCCATGTAGTGGTGAATCAACAATAAGTCACCTAGGCCTGTCTTGGATAGAAGTTTGGTAGAAATAATAAATGTATGTTGAAGAGCTTGCTTGGGAAGGTAAGAATAGTTTGCTTACGCAGCCAAATCAAGTTAGAAATATGTCATTAGAGGTGTGCCAGTCAATGTAGCAGTATGTAGAGTCAAATGTAAGTACATATCTAGGTTAATACGTTTGCCTTGAATACAAAAGAAGAAAAAAATACAGAAATAAAGTAAATTGGAAATCATGTCTCCGTCAATATCGGCGTCCATTATGGCTGAGTTGTAGGCAACAATAATGTTAACAGATAGGTTTGAATGCTAGCAAATTGTTGGTATAGTTTAAATCAATTAGGTGAAATTTGTATTTAACCATAAGCCTCTAACCGTTTAGAAATTGCTGGTAAAATTAATTCTAATGTTGAGTGGCATTTATCATGGATACTACATATGTCTTTAATCTGTGAATAATTGCTAATAATGCCAACGTTATAGCAACAAAAAAAAATAGCAGCAAAAAAAAACATTGAAGCCTGTAACGTAGGTTTAAAACAGTTCAAATATATATATTCGTATCAGTTAAATCAATAATCTCATGAAGGTCACTGTTACACCTCTGCATGAGCTTTTTCTTCAACACATTTATTGATGACTTTCTAAGCTCTCACCGTCTTCATTATTTGAACTATGTGATAATCTTTTCCATGCCATCATGGCTCTTTACAACAATTCATCTTGTAAATTATCATATCTTTGTGGATTCAAGGTTGTTTCTCTACTTATGACTATTACTTCTTGTTTCTGTAGACATTTTATTCATTTATTGAATCTTGAAAATGTCACTCAACTTTGACTTAGTATATCTATGATGGAGCCCTAATGACCTTAGCAAGTATCTTCACAATAAGATGATTATTTTGCTTTCAATGAATCTGTTCATTTAAAATAGATAGAGCAAAATAGAGGTAGTCAATAGCTTTTAGAAAGGCTATGATCTCATAGTCACATCCATGAAGTATGATTGTCTTTTGTTGATGCTTGAGCTCTCCTTGTTTGATGACTGTCTTTATCCATGCTCTCTTTGATAAGTCCATTACTTGCACACTTTGCAAATATTTTACTGCCTTTTATGATAATCATAAGGAATGTTGACCAACTCTTTGCTCTCTTCATTTAGTGAATCCCCTTCAATTGTTAAAAGGTGACTGAGAAAGGCCTACTAAAGTGACTATCTCTAGTCATTCATCTACACAATCCATGAGACATTTTTATTGTGACTCCATATGAGACTACACTTACTTTCAAAAGCTCATCATCCTTCAGACTATGACAGTTGAAGATACCGATATTTGACCTAGACACAGTTGTTTTACATCTTGGACTAAACTGTAACTTGTATTGATGTATTAAAATCACTAAATCTTGATTAGAGGTCATAGGAATGTCATGCCTTCAATCTTTTTCTCAATTCATATTATGCCTCCACATAGCATTGTGTTTTATACTAACCACTATGACTGCTTATTCATCCTTGCACAATCACTGTACCTTTGCAACTATCATTTATTTTTCTTTTAACTATCCTTTGTTCCTTGACCTTGCAAGGACTGTCCTTCATGATGCACAAATTCCTTTCATTTAGATATGTTATTGTCATTAAGATTGTGACTATCATGCCTATACAAACTTTGTTCTCTGTCAAACTATTGTCCTCCATTATAAATAATTGGTTATTTAGCATAGTGGGCTATGCTTTTAATAGTCCCTTTGCATGATAATGAATGTCCTTGACTGTTTACTCCTTATCATGGCTTGCCCTTTTCAAGCTTTGATCTCAAAAGTGTGAGACTATCTTTCTAACCTTTGTCTATGCCATGATATATGTTATTCTTGGAGGACGGTCCTTTGACCTTTTAACAATGGTTGCTCTTATTCTTTGAAACTATGACTATCACGCCATTTTGATGGCACTCCTTATCAAGAAGTTACTATTTGTTGAATACCTGTAACTACATAGTGAATAAACAAGTTTAAGAAAACAAGAAACCCAGAGCTTCTCATGACGATTTGATGATCTTGACTCCTCTTGGATCTTTCTGATGACTGTGTACTAATCTTGAGACATCTTTGAATCTAATCTAATGCTTAATAAGAAATAGGCTGAAAATCAATTGATTTGACATATTGAGAGAATTGGAATCCCAAGCTCTAACATTACTTCTTTATCCCTTGCAGATACCTTTGGAGCTATCAACCAAGGAGTTGAAGATGCAACCGATCAACACTGGGGTTTGTCATTCAGGCAATGAAAAATCCCTTTCCTCTTAAATATGCTCCCTATTTTTAGATGTTCAATTTATTTCTTATTGTATCTTATCCAATTATTCCCACGGCTTGTGTAGAAAACTTATAAACACATTTCTTGTAATGAATTTGAATAGCTACTTTATGCAAAAGCTTGTATACTTTTCTTCTTTTCTATAAAATAATTGCATAATGAAAATTGAAAGTTCATTTCTTGGCACTATTTGCATGATAATGAGTATCATTAGTAGATTTTGTGTACCATTCTCTTTCTACAAATTAAAACATTAGTGTTGTCCCAGCCTAATCTGATTAGGCTAAAAAGCACAATTAAGTAACAGTAACAACTGGTTTATTCATCAAAAATCTAATAGTAAAGTGATCTGTATGTACAAAAACCTTGTACCTAGTTATATAGTGGTGATATTTATTTATTGCATAGACTACAACCAAGAATTCCTTCTCAGTGACAATATATTTTACCTCGACACTAGTAAATTTCTTACTAATATAATAGATAGAGTAAAAGAGAGTCTTCCTTTTGTCCAACTACAACTCCTATGAAATTATTTGATGTGTTAGTATGTATTTGGAATGGTAGTTCCCAATTAGGTCCTCACAGTATAGGTGTAGTTATAAGTTTACCTTTGATCTCTTCAAAGGCTTGCTGGCATTCGGGTGTCCGAGAAATCTACATCTTTTCCTAGCAACACAAAGAGAGGTGAGGAAATCTTGCTGAAATTTTGAATAAACCTTTGATAATAACCAACATGTCCTAGGAAGCTACGTACATCCTTTGGAGAGGTAGGCATAGGCAAGTCTTGAATAATTTTTACCTTTTTAGAATCCACTTCAATTCCTTTTTTAGAAATATAGTGACCCAAAACAATACCTTCAGACATTAAAATATGACATTTTTCATGACTTAAAGAAAGGTTAGTATCAATACATCGTTTAAGTACATTTTTAAGATTTACCTGGGCTTCATCATATGTATTACCATAAGCATTAAAGTCATCCATATAAACTTCCACACAGTCATGAATTAGATCTGCAAAAATGCTTAGAACAACCCATTGGAATGAAGCAGGTGCATTACACAATCTGAAAGGTAAGACATATAGGAAAATGTGCCCCACAGGTAAGTAAAGGTAGTTTTGTCTTGGTTTTCTAGGGCAATACGAATTTCATTATACCCACTAAATCCATTGAGAAAGGAAAAGAACTTCTCTCCAGCTAAGGTGTATAGGACCTAGTCAATGAAAGGAAGTGGGAAATGGTATTTCTTAGTGGCCTTGTTAAGGGCCCTATAATCAACACATATTCGCCATTTTCCATTCTTCTTAGGAAAAACCACAAGTGAGGACACCCATTGGCTATCTGATATAGGTTAGATAAATCCTACATTAAGCAACTTTTGAAGTTCATCCTTAACTATTTCCCATAAGACTAGGTTTAATCTTCTCTAGGGTTGTCTCATAGGTCTACTCCCTTCCTCTATATAGATATGGTGTGTACAGGTAGTGGGATGAATGCCTCTCATGTCTTGGTAATCCCAAGCAAAGGCCTCTTTGTGGGAATGCAACATCTCAATCAGGTCCTTTGATTGTGAGGCATTTAAGTTGGGATTTATGTTAAGTGTTTTACCAAGAAAGATTTCAGTACCTTGAGATAGTACAAGGGTATCTACAGCAAGCAATTGTGAATTAGACGAAGATGGGTCAAAATTACCAAATATCAAAAATTAACTGTATATACAAGTATGCCGCAGTAATTGATGTAAAGTAATAAAATGATGAATAGACTCCAAACTACTAACTAATGGAAAGTTTCCAAAAAGGGAAATTATCACTTATACTCGTAGGAAAAATCATTGTCTCTAAAACATTATCAACCAAATAATAATTTTGCAAGAAATTATTAATAATAGTATCTTCTAAAATATCCTCAAATTCCCTACTTTTATCTATTGTCAAAATAGGTAAAGACTCTTCTAAATCACTATCTATCTATAAGGGATCCTTTTTTTCCAACAATGGCTACGTTGGAGGGTACAACCTTAATTGCTTCATTTGCTTCTCGTTCAAAATCACCATGTTTCTAGACTTCCAATTAATGAAAGCATTAGTAGTAGCTAACCAAGGTCTTCCTAAAATTAAGGGGTACCCCCTAGCTTAATCTTTGGCTTCAAAATCATGAAAACTATTGGATACTCCCAATACTCAATAGAAATAATGATATCTTCAATCATACCATTGGGTTTTACAAGGGAGTGATCATCCATTTGCAAGACTGTTGGAGTAGGTCTCAGTCCTTGAAGGGACAACCTCTCTTTAGTCTCGTTAGTCATTACATTTATAGTTGCTTGTAGATCCACAAGTGTTTTTGGAATGATTACATCACCAATACACACCTTAATCATTAGACTCCCTAGATCTGCATACTTAGGGACGAAGATCCTCCCCAACATCAAATCTGCTAGTTGTCCAATGACTTGGACTGTCTTGGGGTCTTGTTTCTTCTATTGTTTCCTCCCACAGAGTTCTTTGACTGCTTTAGTGTACATTGGAACATCTTGAATAGCCTGCAATAAAGGAATTTTAATGTTAACATTACATAACTCATTCATAAAATCAAAATCTAGTTGAGATGTTTCCTGTTGTTTTGGTTTCTCTTGCAACTTGTTGGGAAAAGGAGGCTTTGGTTGCTCTTCTTCTGATTCAATTGGAGAGTCTTCGACTTCTATGATGGTTGGCCCTTGGAGGTTCTTCCCTGACCTTACTATGTACACCATCAATTTCCAATGCATTGATAGGATAAGTTGGGAATCCTGCCACATCATTATTATAGACTAGTTGAGTCACCTTATTGTTCAGATTAGGTGATGGTTGTGTGGGCATAGGTGTGGCTTTCGGGGGTTGAGCTGAACTAGATAGTTGATTAGATGATGATGAAAAAAGTGGTAGGAGTTGTTGGGATTGTTGATAAGGATTTATTGTTGGAGGTGGTGGATATGGAGGAAATGATTGGTATTGTGAATATGATGGTGGTGGTGCTCACCATGCTTTCCATGATTATGGAGCATGGGGATATTGTTGAGTCCACTAGGGGTAGTATGGAGGCTGTTTCCAACCTTTGTACCATCCAGGTTGGTTTGGGAAAGAATTCTATTGAAAAGGACTTTGGGGCGTTGCTTGGTGGTTAGTTGGGGGCATTTCTCTTGGTTGCCAAGGTCTTCGCTAGGCCATGAAGTAAACAGGTTCATCCATGTATTCTACCTCGGTCATACCTACATGAAGAGGTTTTAGAATATTGTCCCTATTAACTTCTAAAGAAGAGATTTTTGTTGTATTATATGGAAATTCTTCACCACTATGCCTTTTTCAAAAAATGAGACAAAAGACGACTAAGGCTTTTTAGTCTCCTCCTACTTCCTTCATGTATACAAAGTATCTATTTGTTTACCCATATGATTTAATAAATTGGTTTTGAGATCTTCAAGTAAATTACCTATTTCATGATTTGTTATACTTGTTGAATTTCTTGAGGAAGAAAACTTAAATAATTCCTCTGCAAATTTAGAGATCTTGAAAAGTTCTTGCAAATGTCACACATGTCATCAAATTTCAATTTAGAGACATTACCTTTACCTATTAAATTCAATGCATCCATAGTATCATCTTGTATTCCCCTAGGAAACAACATTTTAATAGTATCAGGAGTTAGCCCTAATTGTTGTGATCATTGTAGGCCGAACATGAAGCGCCCGAGGTAATCTTCCATGGATTCATCTTCTTTTTGTGTCATATGGAAGATCTCGTCCCAAACCTCTTTCATTTCAATACTCCTGGTATTTCATCAAAAATACTTTCTTCATGTCATTCCATGTTCTGATGTTTCTCAAGTTCACGAACCAACGTAGTGTTGCATCCTTCAACGTGGTTGAGAATCATTTGAGCTTCTATGCATCGATTTGATAGTCATAATTATGGCACAACACATCAAACTTAAATAAGAACATATCAAGATCCTCAACAAAAGTCCACAAAAGATAGGCAAAGTGAAATGGGGTACGTTTTTCATAGGGGCATCCTCTTTAGGATGTGTAATTTGAAAATCAAAAGTGATTGGGTTGTTGTGTGCCAATTCCCTCTCATTATTATTATTGTTGTTGTTATTGTTGAGATCAATGTTGAAAATGGAGGTAATTATGTAGCTTAATACTTTGTAAAACTATGTGACTGTAGATCTAATTAATTGTTCTTTGTTACAATTTCTTTGTGGATGATTATTTGTTTAGATACATTTTACCATTTGTAGAAATAGATAGAAGATTGTAGAAGAATAAGACTGGAAGATAGAAGTGACACAACATATATCGTGGAGAAACTCTTTCGAGAAAAAAAATCCACCACCAGAATCAATAGTGCTTGTATTATTTAACCTTGGAACAAGATTACAATCATTCTTTATTAATCCTTGCTTGAGACGCTTCTTTTTCCTTCAACAATTCTTCTTCACAACTTGCAATAAAATTTGATAGAATTCCCTTCAACTTGCTGCAATTTATAGACAATAATGAGCCTTGTAAACTCCAAAGAGTTTACAATTGCAAAGCACAAAGCTTATTTCACAAAACCTACGCCTATTCTTTGCAAGTAGAGTTCTTCCATGAAAAAAAATGTCAAACCAAGTCCTCCATCAATTTGGGCATCCAAAATTGAAGTCCTAACTCAATGTTGATTATGAAGATATCTTGTAAGCTTCTCCTCAAAGTTGGTGCCCAAGAATGGGCCCACTTAACTCAGCCTTATAAAATATCTTCTCATGCAAGAGTGTTAACTCCAAGATGCCAACTTGGGCACCTAAGATGGGTCCAAGTCAATCTCTGTTAACTAAAACATATCTCTCCACCATTCATGCAAACATGATGCATGATTGATCATCCCCACTTAACTGAATGTATCACCTATTATCTATCATGCAACTCATGTCATTAGTCATGCATTCCAAGTCAACTGAAGTCAACTAACATTCAACTGAAACTAACTACATGCAATTGAAGATAACCGAATCATAACTGAATTGAATTAAACTGAACTGAACTCCATGCATGTAAACATCAATTCCTAACTTCTAGGATCTTTACATGCATTACTGGAGTGTTATCTTTCTCCAAACAATTAACTTAACTCAAGGTAAGTTCCACCCTCCATATGGGTGCCCCATGTGCTCCTATTTTGTAGGAATTCTTCATGGGCATCCCCACATGTTCCTATCATTTAGAATTAATTACAAATGTCAATTTACATGTTCATTTCATTCGAATTTAATCTCTTTCTAATAATAGTGTTGGGGAACACTTTCCAAGGACTTAGGAGATACATGAAATAATGTTTAGGATTGCAATTAAATGACATCCTATTCCCAACAATCAACCATGAGTTGAGATGCCTAAGGAGTGAAGAAAGTTCTAAATGGCTTTTGGTTTCTTGAGGATGGACCAGCTCCAGACTCATAAGATTCTTGGAATAACTTTTCAACCCTTTTATGCAATTCTTCAAAAGACTTTGGACGTGTATCAGAAGGGGTCTCAACAATGGTAGACTCAATAACACACTTTTCAATATCTAGTTTGTCTAACTCTTCCTTAGGTGATGTGTGGACAACTAATGATTGTAATTTGGTTTTCAATTTTTCTTGTTGTGAGCTACTTCTCTCAACAAATGGTTTTGATTTATTTTTTAGTTTTTATTGTTTTGAATTACTCCCCTTATCCTTTTTAACAAATCTCCCTCTACTATCTCTACTATGATTCATGCACCTTTATGATTTACAATAGAGCAAACTAAGGGTAATTGTCCAAATGAGGGTGACTATCATGTAGACTTTTTCCTTAGCGCACTGGTCCTAACATGGTTCACTAGGCTAATAGGCCTTTAACACCATTCTCTGACAATGACGCCAAAATGATTAGACTAAACTATGGATTGATATCGAAGATACATTTCTCTCGTGACTCTATCAAGTTGGTGAATGTATTTGGGTTGATCCTTGGGAATTTCGTAGTAGTTTCCTTAGTTTATTCCTTAATTGTCAATCCAGGAGTTATAAACTTGTGAATAGTGTTGTGTTAGTCTACCTAAGGGCTGAAATTAATGAACTAAGGGAGGATGGATGAATTTAGAAATTAAATCAAGACACACTTCTTAATCTAGAAATCAAATCAAGACACACTTCTCAATCTACAAATTTAATAAAATCTTATTTTTAATCACTACCTTCATATTTTAATTCAACACACACACACACTCTTGAATTCTCATTTAAACTCTTAAATTCAATGTCTTAGAATTACACAATACACTCCTAATCCCAAATTTGGTTTGATTTTGTTGTTTTTATTTCCTAGCAGAACTTGTGACAGGAAGTGCGCCAGGAACTGTGACAGGAACTGCAATGACAAAAACTATAATAGAAAATATGATAACAAGAAATAAAGTATGTTATGAAATGATGCACTGTTAATAGTAAATTCCAGTCCCCACAAATCAAATCCTTAATCCTCAAATTACCAACAAGTACATTAATGAACAATGGAATCAACCTTGAAATCTAATTAAATGTAACTGTGAATAATTCTGATTACAACAAATCAAGTTAAAAATGATTGTAAATAATTAATTTTGCATACAAAAGAGAAATTAACCTCAAATCAAATCTCACACTTATAATTACCACACTGAAAACTAAAAATAGATCACCAATTATGCAAAGAGTGGGCCTTGCCTCCTTGGTCGATTGATGATGGAAATATTAACACATTCTTAGCTCAACTCAGTCACACATGCGCTTGAGAATTTCATAACAATTTTAAAATAATAGAATAACTTTGCAATATCATCTATATTTGAAGTCTTTAAGTTTGGACATATTTATACTTAAACAAGCACCGATGGGTTTGTTGTGGTTTGTTTGTGGCCTATGACCAACAAACCATTTAAGTTCGATAAAACAACAAAACATATGAGTTTGAAAAAACTAACAATGGTTGTTGGACAAAAATATATAACAGTCTTAACAAGTACTATCTTCAAAAATAGGCATGAACAAAAATAGTTTGATCATTTCCTTGTCCATGTTCTCAACCACCTTAGCAGCTTCTCGATTATTTCCTGCCATTTAAGCCATAAATTAGTTAGCATTTCGACCAACATTGGAATTTTCTAATCATTTTATTTTTGTATTACATTTTATCGAATACTCATACTTCATGTGACAAATAATGACAGGAGGGTAGAAAGGATAAAGGAAAAAGGGAAACAAAAGGTGAAATTATTGGAACATTTTAACCCCCATCACTATGCTTCTTGTTGGCAAGATATAGAAGGTTGTGAGACACCACACATGTAATTTGGGTCATTTCTAAATGCATATATCTATTATATACCACTTGAATAACCATAAAACACCTCTAATATCCTTAAATAAGCTATACAAGTGTAAAATATCACAAAGGAAAAGGTAAATTCATGATAATAGGCTAATTATGAAAGGATATGATGGAAATAAATGACGAGGAGGAACTAAGAGGCTATGTAAAGAATTAAAAAGTGGGAGATAAGAGAAGGAATCATATGAATTAAATATGTGTGAGAATAAAAAAGATGATAAGTGAGAGCAAAGCATGAGGAAATCATTATAAGACATGTATAAGTCATTAAAGTATATTAATTTATGATTTTATGCATATATTGATGTATATAATTTATTATAACTTGGTTTACATTTATTACATCTAAGTTCTCTCTTTTTATTGCATCACACCAAGGTTTACTACATATAACAAAATATTTAAAACTTGGTCTTCTATCAACACTTCTCTTTAATATGGCATTTTATTTCACTCCTCTTTCTCCTTTTTAAATTTTTTTCTATTATTGCCATACTCTCTCACAAGTACTATTCTTGTCATTTATTCATAGTTTTATGTTCCCTACAACACTACAAACAAACATGTCTTTCTTCACTCTTTTACTAATTTTATCATTCCTCTCCATTTGTATGCCAACTTATATGGAGTACAACCTTTGCAATATTTGTCCAATTTAAATCCTTACTCAATATTTCTCTTCCATGGTGTCATCATGTTGGATTTTACAATTATGATCTCTCCCCTCCTATCCTCATACTATGTCTTCACCATACCTAGCATCCATTCACATCCATTGAAACCCTTCTACTTTTTTTTTTATTATGCCTATGATATTACTGGTTACTTATCTCACATTCATTTTCCTCTTGCCTCTACCGTGGAGAAAAATTGTGGGGGCATCTTTGAAGGTATTTCATTACCCTGATATACTCTTCTAATTTGAGTCCTAAAAAATTAAAAAAAATCACAATATATTCCCTTTCTTTTTTTTTCTTTCTTTTCCATTCTTACAAATATTTCTTTATGTGCTTCCTTCTCCCAAAAACTATTTTGCATAACACTTATTCCACTTGTTTTCTTGATTCACATTTTTAACCCCCTACATAATGGTTCTCTAAATCATTATTCTTCTATGACATAAATCCTTAATTTCTCTACCATCACCTTCTTTTACACTCACTTTGATATTTCCTTACTTTCTCCACCATGCCTATTGTATTGTTAGATTTTCTCCTTAACATATTTTACACTAGTTGCCCTTCTCACAAGGGTAAGGGGTGCACCGTTGAGGTAAATACTCTCTTGTTAGCCCACTTCTCTCTTTCCCTCATTTGTGCTTACACAATTGTACATCCTCTTTACACATGGATATATTACATACTTTACACTACACTCTTCTTATCTCATTAAATCAATCACATCTCATCACATCTAATCAATTTAAGAGGGGGCATATATTTTATTTCTGATTATAAATAAAAAACACCTATAAAATTGTTAAAATAGTCCTTCATGGATCCCTACATCACACACCCTTAGTTAAAATTATTTTGCATTGGTCCTACACCATCCCTTTTGGTTAATGTAACTTTGTCTAAGTTCTACACCATTCCTAGTCAAATTGATCCTCTATGAATCATTTACAACTCATCAATGATGGATTTCATCCTTCGTGGAGGTCAACTTGGTAAAAAATCCATGACTATCACATAAAATATGATCCCCTTAGAATTATCTCACTCACTTCCCAATCTTAAGTATTATGAAGGCCATGTTGGTTCCAACTCTATGATAAACTTTACTTATCTAATTCAATAATTGAAATGGAAATGGTTTAAGACATTTATAGTTAACTCTTCCAAATGTTTTCATGCCATGCACTAACTTCTCTTCTTGTGTGTGTTATAAACTTGAAGATGATGCTCAAGTGAAAGATTTATAAATAATGCTAAATGAAGCTCATTACTATCCTTTTTATCAAGCACAACAAAAATAATTTTATTTAGTTTAGCATAACTGATTTACTATAGCTCACATGTATGCTAAAGTCAGGGCAAAATGTAAGGCTGAAAAGTGCATACTTATCATTTTTCTTTTAGTTTTGCACTTATTTTAGTACATATTTTTAATAAGTATGATTTGGACCATTTTAACAACTTGGAACTCGTATTGTCCCTAAACCACCCCTCTCACATGGACATGATTGCTTGCATATTAAAACACTTGTTCCATCTTTCTTATCTTTTTGTAGCTCAAGATATTAACATGTTCTCATGCCCTCTAGACAAGGCTGCACACACTATTATCTTACAAATTCAAACCGGTAATTTCCCACTCAAACACCTATATTTTCATACACCTTAAGGTCCATTTCACCTCCGATGTTCAAATTGGGTCCAAGATTGCCTATTTAATTTGGTTGGACTAAAAATAAAAATGAAGTCAACAATATCCAAATATCCATCCACCCATATATAATTTGTAGTCATCTAGCACCTATTTTTAGCTACCCAGGGCTTCCTCCATTGTTGCACACTCCACTTACCTCCATTTCTATAATCACCTACACCAACACTCAAGGTCTCACATCTCAAGCCTACTTGATATTACTTTTGTTGAGTCAACCTAGGGATCTAACTGAGGTAGGCCCCTAAATGTGCTTCATATGCCAAGTTTGCTATTTTTAGATACTTGTAGGTAATGAAAAAAGAGTAGTAGGTGTTGAAGGCACAAATAATTTACATTAGAAAGCATAAAGAACAATACTAGTAAGGGACATAATGATGCCATACTAAACACACCACATAAGAAGGACACTAACATGTGGAATCAAACAAAATGACATAGAACTAAGCATAGACACATGAAACAATCTCTAATGTAACACAAAACTCAATTTTAACCTAATAATGTGTTGGTGATATGAGATGTAGACCCCAAATCCCTAAGGTTTAATAAACTCCCAAGTGCCAGTGGTGTCAAACTTTAGAAGATTACCACAAACTATATTCAGGTTGGGCAACTTAGGACCAATTGATGAAATGGGGAAAATATCTTTCACTTTTGTCTTTGCAAGACCAAGGGGGGTTTCTCTGAGGTGCTAGTTTGGTTATTGAAACTATGACAAAACACTTCCTTACAACAAACTATACCCACTACATGGTGTATTCCAATATTGGTGTCATAATATACCTATGCGCTAGTTTGAACATGTAAGGTTTAACACCTTATTAAATAAATAATTTTCCATATTATATAAGTCTTTGTGAATGTGTTTTATAATAACCCTGTATGTTCTTACATACATTCAAACATAACCGTTGAAACAAACACACAAATAAAATTGAAAAGATGTGTAAATTGATGTATTTTGGGTGTGTTGAGGATGATAGGGAGAGAAATATAGTCATAATTGATTCCTCTATCCATTAGGCATTAGAGTCTCTAAATTTAATCAAATATGTAATAGCTAAAACCACGATAATGTCTTAATCAAGACACCACAAAAGACTGTCTTTCAGAATGCAAAGGCAAGCTAGACTCTACACATACATTCGAGAAAATAATAAATGGTTGTAAAATATTACGCGAGTCTAGTTAGTAATCTATTAACATGCCCATATATTTCGTTTACTATGCTGAAAATATAACTTACAAAGGCTTTGCAAGGATTTTATAGACTTTTGGTTGAAAAATAAACAACATATATCCATAAATACATACCATACACAAGGAGACACTCAACTAAGGTTGTTTTTTCCTTTAATAATTCTATCTTCAAGGTTTACAATATGTTATTACGTATTTGTGTAAACTCAGATCATTACAATAAGATCATTACAATAAAAAAATTTGACTACCTAGAAATGGAAGTTAAAACCCTAAGGCTTCCTGTGAGAATTTTTTGCCTGCTATTGGTTTTGTATCTACTCATCCTTCTTCAAAGTGTTATCCTTTGATCTCCTTTCTTTCAAAATGACAACCAAGGCAGATATACCCATCGTAGGAGGGTGTATATAATGTTAAAAAGCCATCATGCAAAGGTAAACCCTAACCATGATTTCATCCAATGTATAGCTAACAAGTATCTTTTTCAAATCCAATCTAACCACTAGGAGGCATGAAAGGACATTCCTCTAACCCTTACCATACCTGAATATTGATGATTTGTGGGTTTGAGTGTGAGAATAGGTGAAATCGCCCATGAAATTGTCAAAATAACATCCTAAAGGTGTTGCTATGAAAAAAAGGGGCTATAAATGAGACATGGGCGCCTTCATTCCTTCTCAATCTATGCCAAAACACATTTAAGACTCTTTTGTAGCTCCCTTGGATCAATATTTGGTGGTTGTAGGTGTTGTAAGCATTAATGACGCTTCTTAGTCAAAATTATGCCTTTTATAGTCTATTGGCAGAGTATCAGGCTCAGGCTTGTTGTTGGGGATGAAAGAAAAAAATGTTCTGAAGGTTTAAAAGGCATGTAAGAGAAACTTTAAAATCTCATAATTTGCAAAGTGAGATTTTTGGGAAGGAAAGTTGGCAATTGAGGAAAAGGATGCATGAATGACAAAACCCATAATCTCAAATTTCAAGGAAAATGACTTAGAGAGGAAAATTAGACTTGGCAAGGAAGCAATATCAGGGATGACATGTTAGACAGACATAGTGGTATGCAAAACTCCAAAGTCTCGAAATTTGTAAAGTCACCCGAAGAAAAGCCAAATTACAAGGTAGTGACCACAAAAGCACCCTGTAACAAATTTTACTAAGGATATTTGATAAACATACGAAAGATGGATACCCTTAAACAATTACTCAACATAGGAGACCCAACTAAAGACTTCTCATATTGATTATTAACAAAAGATAGATAAGATCAAATACTGACAAAACAAAAATTAGACACATAAAAATGAGGTACCAACACGATATAAACTTATTTGCACCCTTCTTCCACCAAATTATATGACAATTTATATAAATGGAATCTAACATGTATTAAATACTATATTTGGGGTTGTAAACCGGATTATTTGATAAACAAACATATTTAGTAACTGAAAGGCAAAACACACAAGTAGATGTTTTATTTCGAATAAAAATTTCGTTCTTAAAATTTTCGATCATGTAATTTCCATTTGTAGCCTGATGTAACGTCAAGCTACTAATTATTGACTCGCAAGCTACTTAAACTTTTAATATATTACTTCTTTTAATGCGATCTGGAACGTTCGAAAACATGTTTAATGGGCTTCTCGGCATTCATCAGAAGAAGATAAAAACTATGGCAGAACAATTTTAATGTGCGCAGGTAGTTGAAAGACACAGACATTTGTTTTTAACAGACATAACAATGTCGTCTCTTTTTAAGGTAAGCTAAGCTTTTCGCGCGGAAATTACAGTACAAACACCGTATGAATATGTTTTTTTTTAAAATAAAATAAAAATTGTTTTATCTCATTCTATGCGGCTGAGGGAGTTTGCCATGTATTATTATTATTTTCTTTTCTTTTGCTGGTTGTTTCATGCGAATGTTCATCCCTGAAATAATATATGTTACACTCTAGTACGGAAAGACCAAAACGATTTCCTCAAACGAAGCCGTCGTTAACTTTTAATGAACGTTCAAGTCTGTATTTGAAAATTTTCGAGTGGGAAATACGCGTGCAGAAGTTTCAAAAGCAGAAACCCTAATAATGCAAGTTTCTTAAACCCTAATATCAGAAAGAAGCAGCATTGTTACGGGAAAAAGTATTTACCCTTCTTTTGGCGATTTGGTATTTCTGCTTGTCTTTGCTAGTTGGAGTACGCCATAGCTAGCGATTTGGGTTTGACAGTTTACCCACTTTCATCATTTTATCAATGTCTGACTGGAGTTAAAGTCCTTGGGGGGCCCGACACTCAGCCATTTGGGTTCATCATTTTACCTGATTTCAGCACTTATTATGTCTTGCCAACATTTTATTTTATTTTAATGTTTAACGTGTCGTCGATGGATTTGGACATGGTTCTCCCTTTGTGGAACCCTTGATGGTTTTTACCACTTGAGCTTATCTTATTAGAAAAAACTATTCATATCTATAGGTTGCATAAAGTGTTCATTAAGTGTATTGTGAAATTCTTGACATTCTTACCACTTGAATTCATCTCTTTAGACTGAGGATTAATCTCAAATTTTTAATAAAAGAATTAGGGTTCAATAAACAGGGCTCCAACTTATCGGCACAGCAAAAGATACTACAAGAGATTACCTAAGACTGCTTAAACAACCCAGGACACAGATGCAGAAGCGAAGAACCAACATCATATTGCAAGAGTAACATGCCACCAATACCAGAAATCAAACAGATACACCAAAGATCCAACTAAAATGTACTACTGAAAAGCCGAAATATCATGCTTTCAGAATCAGGCTTTTCCTTTTTTCCTATGAGAACGTAGAACCATAGAAGCAAACATTTTTCTCTGTAATATCTCAGCAAACCAAAAGAGAAAGATGTTCTCAATTTATGGGGATAATATCGTAAAAAATATCGAGAGTCCAAAAATCCAGTTTTTTTTTTTTTAAAATAAAGAAATAGTTGATGTTTTTTATATTTAAAGGCATCCTAATTGTATAGAAAGTGAGAGAAAGAGTTAAGGAGAGGCAAACTATTAATTTTGAAATATGGATTTTTCTCATTAAGTTTGAAACCATTACTTATAGTGCACACTGCATAGTGTGTTATTACATAGTTCCACATCAAAGTTTGAACTCTTAAAGTCAATCACAAAGCACAACATACAAATGTCAAGTTACAAAGTGACAAACTACAAAGAAACACAAGGCGGGCAAAGCCAATAATGCTAGCTATGATGAAGTACAATCCGCTAGGAGGCTGCAGTTCTTGATGAAAAAGCTCCCTCCTAAGCTGAATCAATCACTTTTCATCAACTACATTGGCTTCCCTCAAGATCTCAAGGTTTTTTGATCAAGTGGCTCTTCTTCATCAGTGGGCCATTATGAGTCAGGATTAATTTCATCAAAGTCAATTGTTTGATTGTCCTGGACATTCCCTATATAAGTAGTTCATATGCATTAGTTTGAAACCTTACAAAATAAGAATGATAATTTCTAATCGGAAGAAAACAATAACTACAATCTACAAATGTAAATGCAATTTTTCCTTACCTTGAAGTTTTTTCATTTGAAGGCGAAGGTTATGGTGGACCAAGATCAAATCAATCATTAGTTTTTGAGTCAAATGGTTGCATTTCTTGGAGTGTATGTGTTGAAATATACTCCAAGAACATTGACAACAGATAGACTACATGGTTGACTCAAAGTGCGCATTGCCATCCATTTTAATTTTTTTGGCATCTTTATCAAAAACATCCACCATTTGGCTGCGTTTTTTTTAATCAACATTTTATTTAGTTAAAAAACTTCAATCTTCAAAACAAAATAACGATCTTACAAATTCCCAAGTACTTAGTTTCAAAGTGGTCTTGCCTTATACAACACAGATTGGCAAAAAATGTTACCCTTTCCCTGTCAGTATGTGGGCAATTTTGCCAAGGCTGCCCATCAATCTTGTGATTTAGGGAAAAATCTCTCAATGCATTGGAATAAGCCTTCATTCACCTTTTTAGTTTGTCTGAAGGAGTTAGAATAAACCAATGTTGGATTGAAGAAGTATTCTCAATTCTGTAATGTTCCCAATTGGACAACTCCAAGAAATGGATGATTTATCAAACATATGCAAGCTGAAACAAGAATCAAATGATCAATGTAGATGCCAAACCCTAGCTAATTAACAACAATGCAATATTGCAAACCCTTATAAATCAAACTTATACTTCCAAACAACAAATTTAAACCCTCATAATGCTGTTATACATCCTCAAATGCAACATAAACAGTAGATTTGAATTGTATGTGTCAAACATATCAAATATGACTGATGATTTATGATTGATTTCTTATGTACAGTGATCCTATTATTCTTCAATGTTTATATGAAACCTTCATACACTGAAATTGACCAAATATGTAAGTATAATTAGATAATGAGTTGCTGGATAAATTATGACAGCAGCAATAAACATTGAAACACCAACTAGAAACCTCCGATCTGATTTTTTATTTATGACAACCAATGTAATCGGCAATAATTTATGCAACAGCAGCAATGGACCCTTATAAATTGCTCCTCTTAGGTCTGCAAATGATCTGAAAATGCCTTTCAATCAGCAAATAAAATATATATATCTGATTTGCTTGCAAATGTTAATCAATCCAAACCTCCACAAGCTGAAGTCTTCAATAAGTCATTGTAGTGACATTGTAGCAAGCTGAAAATGATTTTAATCTATAAGCCTAAGTGCAATCCTTGAATAGAATCACCTCAAATGGAGATGAGGATTTTTGTCCCCAAATCCAACTATGGAATGCTAAGAGTGTTTTTTCGTCCTTGAATTCTTCATCTCTAAAATAGAAGGAACAATGAAATGACAAAATTGGCTGATTTCCTTTGTGCCTTGACCTTTCTTATATAGTTGCCTTTTTTGGACTGTCCATTTTATTTTATTTTTATTGAAATTCACTTTCGCCCCCAAGTATTTAAAAATACTTTTAATTACATCCAAAAGTCCTTTTTTGAATTACATTTTGAGTAAAGTGTAAAAATCACTTTTGAAACATTACATGGGATCTAAATAATATTTAAGTGGCCAAAAGTGATTGGGCCCACTTAAAAATATTATGAATTTGTTAGTTTTGGAAAGGGGACATGACATATTCAGCAGCATGGAGGGCACAATGCATCTATCGATCCCATGTCACATCAATTACCTATCGGTATGTACCTACTTGTATCATGGTTCATCCTTGCCTTGATAGTCTCTTTCACCCTATCCATTGTCTCATACAAGTAGCCCATTGGGGATATTTTACCATTGACTAGTCGCAACACTTTGACTAATGGCTCATGGAGAACTTGTGAAGAAATATGCACATTCTCATTCCAATTAAAAAATGGGAATTCCTTCAATGTGGAGTTTTTTCTACGAAGATGCGATCGAAGTGCATTTTCATTCCAATTCAAAAGTGGGAATTCCTTGAATGTGGAGTTTTTTCGTCGAAGATGCTATCAAAGCTTTTTAAGTTTGATTACCTTGAGATAGAGGAGGCCACTCAACTTCGAGCAGGTTGTGGTCTTCTTCAAAGGTTTGCCATGAATGATTTACCCTTCTTAGGTAATCTCTGTAATTCTATCAAATTGTATGGATTTACTTCAAAATCTGTGGGTCTTGCAACAAATTGCCATTGTTTTTATCTAAGAACAATTTCTTCCTTGGAAAATTCTAAATGAAGCATTAAAGGGTTATGATCTTTTCTTTGGGAAAATGATGATTGGTAGTTTGTTTACTCATAAAGATTTGCAAACAAATTTGGCTGTCATTTGTACTTACAATGTTATGAAACAGGGTTTGCAATTTCACTGTCATTTCATTATTGACAATATGCTTCGTGTGCATCATCAAGAACTTGGCCCTCAACTTTTTGAATGGGTTCAAGAATACTTTTAGGCTTTGAGTTTGCTTTTGTCACACATTCCTCATCCACTTATAGCACAAGAGGGTGGAGTTCCTGACCTAAATGATGTTTGGGAAGTTGTAGATGGTTAATTTAGTCATCCTGATTTCTATGCTTCCAACAATGTTTATCCTCTATTTTTTGGCTTCTGTATGCATATTTTGTGGTTGTAATCAGTTTTGGGACACTTCCTTTGTTTTGGTTTTGAATCCTGCTTATGTTGAAGCAGTATTTGTTTAGGCTTTTTCTCCTTATGTGATTACGTTACTATTTTAATACAATATATTTCAGGCTTTTATACCTTTTATAAAAAAAAAAACACTTTGACTGAAGGCTCATAAATTCTTACAATCTCCTTTGCCTCTACCCAAAAACTTGTAACAAAAATATATTCTACCATGTTTTGGCCATCTGTATGATCAGCAAAGCTAGATTATGACTACTCATTTGAAATGAACACTTGTTTCAAATTCATCTTTTGGCCGCAACGAATTTACAATGGTAGGAAGTGTGTGGCAAAACTTGTGACCTTTGGTTGAAGAAGTTCCTTCCCATTTGTGAAGGTGTGCATCATATGTAACACCTTTGAATGATTGTAGGTAAATTTTGTGATGCTTTTGGTTTTCTGCAATATATATTTAATGCAATCAATTTTTCCAAGGTTTTCTAGGATTAAATTGAGACAATGAGTTGTACATGGACTCTGGAACAAAGTAGGATACTTGATTATTGACAAATTTTCCAACAACAACATAGGAAGCAGTGTTGTCTATGATAAATTGGACCAAATGTTATGGCCCCATCTCAATTGCCACCTCTTCAAATAGAGTGGATAGTGCTTTTAGCGATTTCACTCTATTTGAATCATTCATTGATCTTAGAAACATAGTGCCAAGCTTTGATGCAACTAGGAAATTGACGAGTGTAGAGTTCCTCACATTTGTCCACCCATGTGACATTATTGTGTGACTTGTCATAGCCCATTCCTTATGATAATCCACAAGAACTCTGTTCAAATCCTCAACCACATTTGTTAACATGCTCGTTCACAAGGTCTCATATGAAGGGTTTTGAACCTAGGACTTGCAATTGTATTGGCATCCATAATGTGCTCCCCACTTGTGTTATATCTTTGTGATATAAAAGAAGGCATATAAATTTGTTCATTTGTTGTTTTGCCCATGCTACCTCATCCAAGTGATTGACTTTAGCCTTTTTTGCCACATTTTTTAAAAGGACTTCCATAGCCTGCTTTGCTTGATAGGTGACATTTGGAGGACATTTATGGCAACTCTTCTCATCATGGCTTGATTGCTTTGCTAAATGCCATTTGAAATGAGAATCCCTCCATTCAAAACTTTGATGCAAAAATTGCACTTAGCTTTGTTTGTACCCTCAATTGATGTGTAGTACACCTGTGCAAAGTCTTTCTCACATGGCATGATGACCAAATTTGATAAAAAAAAAACTTACATTTAGCCTTTTAAATATCTAAAAACAAATTCAAATATTTTGTGATAATACATTTTTATAAAATAACATTTTAAATTTTATCGAATAGTAAAATTTAAATAAATATATTATTTAATAATTTTAAAAGTTATTTTTTGAAGTTCAACATAAAATTATATATAATAGCAAAAAAATAAAAAATAAAATAGTACACTTTAAAAAATCATTAGAAAACCAAAAAACCTAAATTAAAATAAAATAATATATAATAGTTTACAGTGTACACTTTAAAAAACAAAAACAAACCAATGCAAAATTTATTCATCACACTCCACAAATTTAAACAAAAACATATGAACATACAAAGACAAAAACGATCGCATATTTAAAAATTCATTTAAATTATTTTGGATACCTAGAGTAGATGTTGAAAATTGCGAACAACCACAAGAAATCCTAAGCGAAAATTGCAAATACCCAGAGGAAACCCTAAATAGATGTTGAAAATCATGAACATCTAGAGTCTAGGTAGTTTACAATTGAGAATATGAATGAAATTGTGGGGGTTTATCATTTTATGTAATGAAAAATGAAATATTGTAAAAAACCAAGAATACTGGCTGGAATTTCAGCAAAATGGCAATAAAAAAAAGAAAAATTATTGTTGCCCACTTTTTGGCTTTTGCCCTAATATTGTGTAATTTTCATCAAAAATATCAAGTAGGAGGGTGAGAACTGAGATCTTGTGTGATTTACTGCAGTTTGCCTCCATGCATAGAACCCTATTACCCTTACATTGTTTTTTAGAGCTTGTTTTCTTCTTGTCGACATGAGTCCAACAGTTGTGTCTTCCTCCTCCTCATAGTTAGACGACTTTGGAAAACTTGAGAGCGATTGAATTATAGGATCTAAAAACACTTTTGGAATGTTATCTCTGCTTCCCAAAGCTTCATCCTGAAACAATCTCAATTATTGAGATGCATTACTAGATCACAATGATCTTCTAATCAGAGGCTGGGATATTGCATGATTGGAACCATACACCTTTGTCAAAAAAAACTTCTGGGCTGAAACAGGCAGCAGGCATAGAACTACCCTCAGGATCAACTACTGAAGGGGAATGGGCTATATCTGCATATTTCAGAGTGGATGGAGGCACCCCTTTATAAGCATTCTGCATCTTCCCTTCAGCCATTGCCTCTTTCAGAGATGCATTTACCAGGGATTTACTTGCTTCCTTAGTGGGAATGGTTGTAGGCTTTTTCACAAGGTGGGAAAGGCACACAGCCTTCCACCATGTTGCCGCTTTTGTATTGTTTGGTTTGATCAACAGGCAATCTACAGTCATATGAACAACCTTGAATTGCTGTCTACACCTGAAAGCTATATTTTCATAATAAAGGACTTGTTTCCACACCTAGTCTTCAACTTGAAACCATATCTCATCTAGCAAACCTTTCAAGATATCTATTTCCACTTGATTCTGAGTAAGATGTAGATTGAATCAAGTCATTAGTTTTAGGTTCTAGATTAAAAAATCTTCTCAAAACATTTCCAATGCCCTGAAAGCAAACATCAACTGAGAATTGAAGTGGAAAGTATGGTAATTGCACCCAAAACAGCATAACAGGAAACTATTCTGTCATTGGTTTAAATACATGGTACATGGCTTAGTCAGCAGCATATGTTTATCCCAATACCTTGGGCCTTATCTGATATGAAAGATCTATACTTGATTTGTATAACAAGACAAAAAATCCGTGAGCATTGGGATAGATTTCTAGAGAATCCTTGAGTTTATCAAGTGAGGTTTTAGTAATCCATGCATGTGGTGCAGAAAAAATTGTGCTTAAAGAGCTAAATTTACAAATCAAACCTCTCTTCAAAAGTTTTACCTCTTCTCAAAGTACTTCCTTACCAGGCTTAGTCATTGTTCAGCATCTTTTGCACTGGACAATCTGCTGCCGAGAAGGATGAGCACCCCAAACCTTTGCATGCTGCTTAGAAGGAGAAATGAGAATGGCTGAAGGGTAAATCAGCACCTTAGCATGCCTAGGATGGTCCTTGCCTACAACATTTGCATCTACTTTGTAGGTGCCCATGCTTCCTTGTTTACATGGGGTTATAGGAGCTGTCGGAGTATGAGCTCTGTGAAGAGAACGGTCCAGAAGATCATTTCCCAATAGCATTGCGTTCTGTCCATAGGCCGCATCACTCTTGTCTGAAACCATACATTGCCTCCGTTTGCCAAAGAGGAACACAACACTTCTTCACCAATGCCATTAGTATTAGGTTTTGCTTGTGCGGAGGCAGGAATAACCGTTATCTTTCTCTTTCCAATTTTCTAATGCTATTCATGTATTATCATATGTTCACATTAATGATATGTCTGAGGATTCATCTCATTAAATTGCATTGGGTGTGTGCATTTAACTTGAAGATTTTTTTTTGTCCATGTTGAAGGGGTCTAGGAATGGGATTTTTGAGAGCTTGCTGTGCTTTGGGTCACAGGAGGGTTTGTGAGCTTGTTCTTTACCTGGCAATGAAATTGTTGAACTTGGCCTGGTTTGGTTGCATGTTGAATCCTTCTAGTATTGTGTTAACCTGTTGCAAATTTGGGTTGTTCTTCTCTCCAATGGAGTTTAGAGAACCCTCACATACACGGATGTCACATTGTGCAAAGTTTTCAACTTTATTGAACACTGCTATTTGAAGAATCTTCATATTCTTCTTCAATTTAGGATTCAGAGTTTAAGTTGTGGTTGCTTTCTTTTCATATAATACACTTTGTCTTCTTTTTTGACACCACCCAAGCTACATTCAGACCATTGAGCATTTATGCACATCCAATACAAGCATGTAAAAATGGCTTTTGTTTAAGATTGAATCTTTTTTCTACTACCTGGTCAAGTCCTTGGGGAGAAGATCACCATTTTTTATCTAGATATCTTTGAAAATGTTTTCTATTTTGAAGAATCTTCATAATCTTCTTCAATTTAGGATTCAGAGTTTAAGTTGTGGTTGATTTCTTTTCATATAATACATTTTGATTTCCTTTTTGACACCACCCAAGCTGCATTTCAGACCATTGAGCATTTTTATGTACATCCATTCCACGCATGTAAAAATGGCTTTTGTTTTAAGATTGTAACTTGTTTCTACTATTTGGTCAAGTCCTCAGGGACAAGGTCCTCATTTTTTATCTATGTATCTTTGAAAATGTTCTCTATTTTGTGATTCTTAAGTCTTGCTTCTTGTTCTGGTCCATTGCTTCCACAGCTCCATAAACATTTATTCTATGCCCCTTTGTTTTATGCCTGCTCTTCATGTTCTTTCTGTATTTGCTTCTAGTTTATGATATGCTGTTTACTCCTTTTTAGGTATACTGTTGGTTCGACCAGCACAGTTCTGTATTAGAATTTAATAATTTTGTTGCTGATTTGTATACCTGTCTATACTTGACCACTGGAACCTATCTATATTAGGAGGTCACCATGGGTTAACCCTGGTCAGACCAACAGGAGCAGGGAAAATGTTTCCTTATAATTTCCATTTCCTATTCGGCAGGGCTAATCACAATCTAATGTCACATTTTTTGCCTCTGATCATGGGCAAGCTAATAGTTAAATCTTTCCTACATCTCTACAATTGATTTCTATTATCTAACTAGTCACAAGTACATATTTTAAACAATTTTCATTGGGTTTCAGACCATAATGTTAAACCTGTACAATAACCAGCGGATAGCATATCATACTGTTCTTTTCCTTCATGGAGAGCAAATACATTTGTATTTAATTTAGAATTCATCTACACCTTTGTCTTTGGATTGCACCTGTTAAATGCTTTCTTGAGAATGCCTTTGTCAGCTAAATTTACCCCTTTTCATAGGTATGTAGTTTCCTCCCTTTTTAATTAAATTTGGTTAGTTATGGTTACTAAAGTATAGTCATGAAAGAAGCAAAATTCAAATATGCACTAAACCTGATTTTTGGTTGGCTTTTCTGTAAGACGTATTTTGATTTTCTTTAACAAAGTAAAGTCGCAATGCCTGCTGAATATGTGTCAGTTAACAGGGGCATGCAAAATTAAAAAAATTCATGCTGTTTTAATGAGGTCAGTACTTGAAAACTGTTTTTCTGGAGGGAGGTTTTTCAGTTTGCATTTCTTTTAAACTTGCCAAATCCAATAAGTGATTAGTTTGTTTTTTTGTTGGCCTTATTTGTGTATCATGATGGAGTAAATTCATATATTAATTTTTAAAATCTCTGGTTTCTCATTGTAAAATTTGAACATTTAAGGAGACAATTATTTTGATATGTGAATTTGCTAAATTTTCTTACATATTGTAGGACCCAAACCAGCTTTCTGCGTACAGAGATCGAAGATTTAATGGAACACAAGATGAATTTGAGCATGCACTTCGCACTTCTTCAACTGTTTATATTGGGAATCTTTCTTTTTATACCACCGAAGAGCAAATCTATGAGCTCTTCTCTCGGGTTGGAGAAATCAGGAAAATAATAATGGGATTGGATAAAAATACAAAAACTCCATGTGGCTTTTGCTTTGTTATGTAAGTTACATTTTAGATATTGTATCCTCTAGTTTAATTTATGTGTTCTATTTATTTAACATTTTTGTGAGGTCATGATTGGTATTTGTAAGCAGATCTCTGGTCATAAAGGTTCCCGAGTCTTAATTCTGATCATTTCCCTTGCTAGAGTGCTGATATCATGACATGTTCCTTTTGGCATGTACACAAGACATTTCAATAAATAGTATCATATTAAGCAGCATGACTAACAAGATATGAGAGATTGCAAGTGTAGCATTTTATTTTGCCCCTTTGAGGAAGCACAAAATGGAACATTTAAGGATGAATCTTTCATCAAATTAGAATGGGAAGCTTCCTTGTGATAAAAACTTAAAACTAAAACCGTAGAACTCTAAATTATAGACAAGATGGAAAATTTTATTATCTTTTGATTTGATGCTAGTGACCTAATCAATAAGAGCTAACACACACTCATGCAATTTTGCTAAGAGCAAAGGCCAAAAAGAATGAGTACACACAAGAATTGAATTGGAGATGGACACAAGATACTGAGTTAAATGCCAGAGATTTGCATATAAAGCTGCAAATATTCAAACTAATAGAGATTGCAATACAAAGCATGCAATAATAATTAAACTCGATTCAACTCAAAAAATCACATACACAAAATAACAACCTAGCTTGAACAACGATTTCAGCAGCAAGTAGACATAGAATTACTCTTCGTTTTTCTAAGTTCATAAAGCACTTATTTATAAACGTTTTTAAAGTTTGCATGCTCATGCAATAGAACTATTCAAGATAAATACAAAATCAAACTACTGAAGTTCTATGTTGAAAATAAAGTGCTTGCACACAAAGCAAACTAACTTTAAAATTATTTGAAACAGATCATCTAAAATAAAAAAATATTTAAATAAATTTTAACTTATAATATTAAGTCTTACAATAAACCTTCTAGGAGAAGATACCTAAAATAGCAACGGAACTTAGCCAGTTTGAAACATCCACAGGCCCATTTAGTTCTTCTAATGCTTTTGGCTTTGTAACATGGTTCTTGTACCTAGACACCTCAATTTGAAACCATGAAATTTGGCATTTTATTTGTTTTAGAAAAGCTACTTGTTGGTTTGGGCTGAAAACTTGTAGGGATGTTTGATACAAATTATATCAAAGAAACCCTTTTCGCATCTCAAGAACTTAGATAATTGTTTTTATTTTATGAAGAGAACATATTTTCCATCAACAAAAATGATGCCCCTACTTTTATGGCATATTTTATTTTTTATTTTTTGAATTTCAGACCAAAATAGGAATTTTTTAGGTAATATGTCACTTTCAAACTTTTTAGGCCAAAAACTTGTGTTCCATGGCATTTTGGGAATAGGGATGGGGGCACGGCAGTTTTGTTGATGTTAATGACAGCGTCGGTCATATTCTTCCAGCGATCTCCTTTGCTTCATATTAATAAATTAAATCGTAGCTTAGAGCTATTTAATTTATTGAGACATCGATTCACTCAAGAGGCACGATTTATTGTTAAGTTGCAATTGTTTAGGCCGACATGTTGATTAATGAAGAGGCACGTTCAATAAAGAAATACATTGGTTATCAAGCGGACCTTGAAATGGTGCGATTCCTTATGTGGCCGACTTCTTGCGCATTGGATACGACTTAATGAAGAGGCATCTTCCTCTATGATAGCCGACTTGATTTGAAGAGTGACGACCTTTCCATATTGTATATATATTCGATGTTTCTCTCTTTGTTGATCATTCATTCCATTCAAGTATATTCGTCACAAGTTGAGATCATCAAGTGTGAGTTTATTTACAAGTGCAGATCATAGTTGAAGGTTGAGTTTCTCTATCAGCGAATTTTCTCTTTGTATATCTGTGTTGCATCATATCTGGTGCATATATTCTGGTCTGCAAATTGACCTCTTGTAAGGAGATCATTGTTGTTGATATTCAATATATAAGTGATATATTGTTGCTGGGTTTTTGTCCCTCAAGAGGAGGGTTTCCCCAGGGTATCTGCTGTGTTATTGTGTATGATTTTGAATTAATTTTCTGTGCATTTAATCTGATCACTAAATTTGACATGGTATCAGAGCGGGTTTGAGGAGATTGTGATCAGATTTGTTTATACAGCAATACTCTATTCTCTTCTTTATATTTCTTTGTCTATCTCTACCCTTGTCAAGATGGTGAACGGTTTGAAGATTGAGGACAGACTCGAGGGAGCATCAAACTTCACATCTTGGAGATTTAGGATCATGCTTACCTTGTGTGAAAATGACTTGGGTGAGTTTGTGGAGTCCAGTGTTCCTGAACCTGAGGAGGAAGAAGAGAAGTTGCAGTGGGTGAAGAAAGATATCAAGACAATGAAAATATTGGTTGATTCCGTTAAGGATCATATCGTTCCTATTGTCTCTAAGTTGAAGACGGCAAGAGACATGTTTAAAACTTTGGAAGAAATGTACGAAATCAACAATACCAGTCGAGCACTTGCACTGAAGCAACAATTACACCATGTGAAGATGGCAAAAGGAGAATCAGTGATTGCATACTTCATGAGGATTTCAGATTTGAGAGATCAGCTCTCGACAATTGGGCATATGGTTGATGACAAAGACTTGACTATGCTTGCTCTCAATGGTCTCCCTTTGTCTTGGGAATCCTACATTCAGGGAATCAGTGCAAGATCGAAATTGCCTAAGTTTGATCGTCTAAGGGCAGACTGCATTCAAGAAGAATCAAGGTTGGTGGCTAGAGGCGTTGGTCAAAGTTCAAAGAATGAAGATATTCATGTTCTTGCCTCCCATGCTTCGAAGAAGAAAGGAAAAGATGGAAAGAAAGGGTTCTTCAAGAGGAATCGAGATAAGGGAAATGATGATGCACCTGCCTCCAAGAAGAAGAGAGACATGTCCAAGATTCAATGCTTTAGGTGTGATAAGTTTGGCCACTTTGCTAAGCATTGTCCAACTAAACCTAAGCAACAAGCCACTGTTGCAAATGTTGATGATGCTTCTCCGCAGAAGGATTCATGTGAATACTTGTTCTATTCAGCATTATCAAGCAATGTACCTACAGATACCAACACTTGGCTGATTGATAGTGGTACTTCTCGACACATTACTGGATTTAAGGAGCACTTATCAAGTTTGGTGGAGAAAGATTCTTCCGAACAAGTTATTATCGGAGATGATGCTGGTTACTCCGTGAAAGGGATTGGGACCTCTACTCTTCATTTGGATTCCGGCATTACACTTTAGTTGAGAGATGTTCTTTATGTTCCAGGAATCAAGCGCAATCTTATTTCTATTTCAGCTCTAGAAGATAAAGGATATCAAGTTGCCTTCTCCAAAGGCAAAGTTCTTGTGTGGATGGAGAATTCCAGTTTCAAGGATGCTCAAGTAATTGGTGTTAGACATGAAAGCCTCTATAGGCTATGTATGCATCCTCTTCAAGCATTAGTTCATGATTCTTCAAGCCTGTGTGATCCGTGGCATCGAAGATTGGCTCACCTCCACTTCCGAGCCTTACCTATCATGGAGAAGATGGTCACAGGACTTCCTAAGTTCAATCAGGAGCATGAAGGAACTTGCAAAGGATGTGCTATGGGTAAGAATTCAAAAGCTCCTTTCCATAGTAGAGAAAATAGATCTAAGTGTATTTTAGACCTTATTCATTTTGATTTATGTGGACCTATGTCTGTTCCTTCTTCGAGTGGTTTCTTGTATTATGTTCTTTTTATTGATGATCACTCTAGAAAGATTTGGATTTATTTTTCGAAAACTAAAGAGTTTGAGGAAGTGTTAGAAAGGTTCAAGGAGTTCAAAGCTCTTGTAGAAAATCTTTCTGGTAAAAGAATCAAGATTCTCATATCTGATAATGGGGGAGAATACACCTCTGGTAGCTTTCAAAATTTCTGTATTGATGCAGGGATTAAGAGGGAGTTCTGTGTTCCCTATAATCCACAACAGAATGGTGTTGTAGAGAGAAAGAACAGGACAATCGTGGAAGCAGCAAAAGCCATGATTCATGATCAAGATCTGCAAACTTTCTTATGGGCATAAGCTTCTAGGACTACAGTATATGTACAAAATAGAAGTCCTCACAAGATCCTGGAGAATATGACTCCGGAAGAAGCCTTTACAGGAAAGAAACTTGAGGTTAGTCATTTAAGGATCTTTGGATGTCCTATCTATGTTCATGTTCCAAAAGAGAAGAGAACTAAGTTGGAGCCTTCTGGCAAGAAGGGAATATTCGTGGGCTACAGTGAGACATCAAAAGCCTACAGGATATATGTTCCAGGTCAGAAGTTAATTGAAATCAGTAGAGATGTCACATTCGAGGAAGATGTTGCATTTAGAAGATCCAAGGGAACTCATGTGGAGATTGACTATGGTGAGCATCCTCAGGATATGGAAGTTGACCATACTCCTTAGATTCAGAGGGAGACTTCCGAACCAAAGGAAGATGTTGATCCAGTTGAGCCCTTGGAACCTACTGATGGGCCTACCGATATTGTGATTAGAAGAAAGAGACCTCTTTGGGCTAGACAAACTATGCAAGAGGCTGAAAGTTTTGCAGCTCCTAGAGGCACATTCAGAGAAAGTAAAAGACCACATAAGTTCTCCAGTTATGTTGCCTTGATGAGTTAGATTATTGAGTCTGAGCCTTCTGGTGTGGAGGAAGCTTCCAGTCATCAGGTTTGGAGAGATGCTATGTCCGAGGAGTACCAATCAATTCTCAAGAATGATGTTTGGGACATTGTTCCTAGACCCGAGGGCAAATTTGGGGTATCTTCGAAATGGCTCTTCAAAATCAAGCATGCTGCAGATGGGAGCATTGAGAAGTACAAGGCAAGATTCGTGGCTCGTGGGTTTTCACAGAAAGAGGGAGTTGATTACGAAGAAACATTTGCTCCTGTTGCTCGTTATACTTTTGTTAGAACCATCATTGCTATTGCTGCATCTAGAGGATGGAAGATTCACCAGATGGATGTGAAGACAACGTTTCTGAATGGTGTGATTGAGGAAGAAGTTTATATTGAGCAACCTGATGGATTTGAGGTTCATGGGAAGGAGTCTCATGTTTGTGAGCTGAAGAAGGCCCTGTATGGTCTTAAGCAGGCTCCTCGTGCATGGTACGAAAGGATTAATCGTTACTTGTCAAGTTTGGGCTTCTTGAAGAATGATGCTGACTCTAATTTGTACTTCAAGGTAATTAATGGTGAAGCATTAATTTTGGTCTTATATGTTGATGATTTGATTCTTATTGGAGAAGATCACTTGATTCTCGAGTGTAAGAAGGAGTTGACTTTTGAATTTGAGATGAAAGACCTTGGGCTTATGCATTACTTTCTTGGCTTAGAAGTTTGGCAGAAACCAGATGAGATGATTCTAAGTCAAGGGAAGTACACCATTGATATACTTAAGAGGTTTGGTATGATGGATTGCAAATCCATGTCTACACCTATGGAGACCAACCTACATAAATTGAAGGAGGTTGCAGCTAGTTCAGACTTGGTGGATCCTACAATGTACAGACAGCTGATTGGGTCCTTGATGTATCTAGTTAACACTAGACCAGATATCTGTTATGCTGTGAGTGCACTTAGTCAGTTCATGTGTGAACCGAGACAGATACATTTTGTTGCAGCTAAACATATCCTGAGATACTTGCGTGGCACAGTTGGATATGGGTTGAGATATTCTTCATATGTGGACTTGGAGTTGCATGGTTATATTGATTCTGATTGGGCAGGATGTGTCACAGATCAGAAGAGTACCTCTGGTTGTTGCTTCAGTTTGGGTTCTGCTATGATATCCTGGTGTAGCAGGAAGCAATCATTTGTGGCATTGAGTACAACAGAGGCAGAGTATATTGCAGCTTGTATGGCAGCTCGGGAAGCAGTATGGCTTCGTAAGCTCCTTGCAGGATTGTTTGGACAATCAATGGAGCCTACTATCATTCATTGTGATAACCAGAGTTGCGTGAAGCTTTCTGTCAATCCTGTGTTTCATGATAGAACCAAGCATGTTGAGGTCAAGTATCACTATATTAGAGATATGGTATTGCGGAAGGCTATACAATTAAGGTATATCAACACTGATGAGCAGACGACAGACATTCTCACCATGCCTCTCTCCAGGATAAAGTTTGTGTACTTTCGAGATAAGCTTGGTATGGTGGAGAATCTAGCCTTGACTGAGAAAGAGTCTCAGCATCAGTGAGCCTTGGTTAATGAGTTCTTTGTGAGAGAAGTTCGAGGTGAAATCCCTTGTTTAATGAGTTCTTCTCTGTGAGAGAAGTTCGAGGTGAAATCCCTTGTTAATGCATTTCTCCTTGAGATTTGAGGTGAAAGCCCTTGTTTCCACCCTCTGAGAGATTCATGGTAGATGTCATGTGTGTGACTCCATGACACCATCACGTGAGAGAATCTGTGATGATTTTTTTGTACTTGTGTTTCACCCTCTGGGAGAGCCATGGTGAAAGTCATGTTGAGGTGATAACATCACGCAAGTGATGAACACTTGTACATACCATACATGGTTGTAGCCACTATGGTTGATATCATGTTGAGGTGATATCTAATATCACGATGAGGTGATATTCTTCCTTCCCACATTTGGCTGTAGCCATTGTGGTAGACATCATGTTGAGGTGATATGTCTTGTGTAGCTGGAAGTATTCTCCCTAGCTGAGAGGGAGTGTTGATGTTAATGATAGCGTCGGTCATATTCTTCCAGCGATCTCCTTTGCTTCATATTAATAAATTAAATCGTAGCTTAGAGCTATTTAATTTATTAAGACATCGATTCACTCAAGAGGCACGATTTATTGTTAAGTTGCAATTGTTAGGCCGACATGTTGATTAATGAAGAGGCACGTTCAATAAAGAAATACATTGCTAATCAAGCCGACCTTGAAATGGCGCGATTCCTTATGTGGCCGACTTCTTGCTCATTGGATACGACTTAATGAAGAGGTGTCTTCCTCTATGATAGCCGACTTGATTTGAAGAGTGACGACCTTTCCATATTGTATATATATTCGATGTTTCTCTCTTTGTTGATCATTCATTCCATTCAAGTATATTCGTCACAAGTTGAGATCATCAAGTGCGAGTTTATTTACAAGTGCAGATCATAGTTGAAGGCTGAGTTTCTCTATTAGCGAATTCTCTTTGTATATCTGTGTTGCATCATATCTGGTGCATATATTCTGGTCTGCAAATTGACCTCTTGTAAGGAGATCATTGTTGTTGATATTCAATATATAAGTTATATATTGTTGCTGGGTTTTTCTCCCTCAAGAGGAGGGTTTTCCCAGGGTATCTGCTGTGTTATTGTGTCTAATTTTGAATTAATTTTCTGTGCATTTAATCTGATCACTGCCGGTTGAACGAACTAGTTGCTGGTTGAACTAACCTTCATGACTAATCACCTTCCTAGGGTAGGGACTAATGAGAGAACACTCCATCCTCCCCGGTAGCTCGAACCTGTCCTCACCCTCAGTAGCTCGAACAATCCAATGAAGCCCCCTACTATTCTAACGGTAGCGGGCTGATTAATTAAGTAACCGAATTCAATCGATCTGGAGGTGAGAAAGAGTGAGAACTCCCACAACTACAAGTTTGAGGGCCATTCTTTTGGGATGGCAATATATATATATATATATGTATAGAGAGAGAGAGAGAGAGAGAGAGAGAGAGAGAGAGAGAGATTTCTACAAGTCAATCAACAGCAGTAAAATTGTAAATTTAATCATGACAGCAGTATAACAGTAGCATTTCAGTAGTATAAAAACCGTTTAATCATGACAATAGTATAACAGTAGTATATTATATAATAACAGTATTTGATTGTTCAAATTTTAAAGTTTAGAAATTAAAATTAAAGTTAAAACCCAAATTCTCAAACTTCAAAATACAACTATGCCTCATTTGGGCTATCAATATCAAAAGACTCAAAGCTATTCGTGTCATTCTTTGGCTGAAGTTGTGGTTTGTCCAATGGAAACCTGGCCATTCTTGGTTGCACTTCCCCTTTTTCAATCTGCCTAACATGTTTAGGATTAACATCCTAACAGTCTGTTGATTCTCAATAGTTTGTTGATACTAAAGTCTCGAGGCACTATGAAGTATGAACTGCAACTAGCTTTTTTGTTTTTTTAGAGGTAAGCCTATTCTTTTGATTGAGCGGATGAAGCTATAGGTCAACCAATTCCTCTTTGTAGCAAAGGAACTAGCAATCTGCAAGAGGAGATGAACAAGTTATTTCAACTTCGAAGTGTTCTTACCATGAAATTTCCACCATCCAATGGGCTTTTTTTGGTGCAATAGTGGCTCTATTCATCCTAGCCTGTAGTTTGTTGAATATAGGACCTTGAAGATTGAAAAATTGAAGCCATTGCTCTCAAAATATAGTTTCCTTTTGAAATGATAATTCGTTATATGTTATTAACAAGGAGAGGAAATACTGCTTTAAATAATAAAATACAAGACGAGTTTCTAAAAAGAAACAATCGTGAACTAAAGAGAACTAAAGCAGAAAATAAGAAGTTACTAAAAACTAACTGAAGCAAACAAAATTTAACTGAAGCAAACAAAATTAACTGAAAGCTAACTAACAACTAAGATGACCATTAAATATTACAATAATACTTTAATACCCTCCCTTAATGGGCATTCTACTAACTAAACTAAGTCTACGTATAATCTGATGGTCTTTTGGCCATGAATGCATAATAGGCAAGGCTCCTTTTGCTCAGTATGCTTTGCAACTTGAGCCTTATGTTGAGACCCTTCCTGGTTGGACTTTTGATCAACCAATCGCTTCCTACAGTGCTTCGGCATATGACCAATCTTACTGCAGTAGTGGCATGTAAAAGAATTCTTGGAGCTTTCCTCTGATTTGCCTTGTCCTTTTTGTTGAGTGGACTTGCCTTTGCCATCTTTGGTAGTAAACGCTTGTTCATTATTGGGAGTCTCGTTGCTGCTGCCAAATTGCTTCTTCCACCTATCCTGTTGCAAGAGCTTGTTGCACAACTCATCAAACTTCAGGTTAACATTGGTGGAGGTAATGTTGAGAGTTTCGATGAAGTGCTCATAGGATTGTGGCAAGCTTTTCAATGTGATCACCACCATATCCTCCTCTTCCATCTTTTGACCAATGGCCTTTAGTTGATCGCGAATGTCTTTGATCTTCATCAGATGATTTTGCAAAGACACTTTGTCATCCATCATAATGGAAAGCAACATATTTTTCGGGAAGAACACCTTGCCCTTGTTTGAGGTCTCATGAAGATCCTTCAAATGTTTCTAGATCTCTACAACAGACTTACCAGATGGTATTTCTGGTAACATCTCATCGGTGACAAACAACTTGAGAAGCATAACTGCTTCTTGATTACTTCCATCATCCTTGTCTTGATCCTTATCCGTAGTAGTGGGACGAGCTTCTGTACCTAGAACAAGTGAATCCAGACATTGATACTCAAAGATGATAAGCATCCTTTGCTTCTATGTGTTGTAGTTTCTCCCATTAAACCTCTGGGTACTTTCCAATATGATGTTGGTCAAAGACGCCATCCTTACCATTTTCCAAAAGCACAAAAAAATGAGGTAAAAGTCGGTGATCCGCTAGCATAGATCCCAAGGTGATCAGCTAGCACAACTCTCACGATTTTTAAAAAATCGTTAGAGGCCCAAAAACCCACAATTTTGTCCAAAAATTGAGAAAAAAACTCAAACTTTGCCTTAGGCAGTAGAAAAGGAACAAATTTTTTCAAGAAAAAATCTATCAAAAAAACCTTAGATGGTAGACTAGCAAAATTTTTTTAGAATTTTTGTTTCAAAAACTCTTCACAAAACCACAATTTTTACCAAAAAACCACCAAAAGTACATTAGAAAAGTGGCTCATGAATTTTGGTCTGCAAACCCTAGCCTAAATTTTTAGCAGAAACAACAAAATTGTTTTAGAATTTTTTTTCATAAACTCTGCAAATCTTCAAACCCTAGTTGTAGAATGTAGAAACCCTAGGGAATGGCAGAAAAAGGCACACATTTTTAGGAAAATCCGTTAGAACATGTAGCTTAGGAGCCATAGAGTCAGTTAGGAACGTTCAAAAAATCCTGCCAATAAAACTTCAGCTTGTGATTTTTATTAAAAAATCCTTGCGATTTTTTAATAGTAGAGAAAAACATTGAATTTTTTTTAAAAAATTGGACAAAAACATCTAAGAAATTTTCCAATTTTTTTAGGAAAACACAAATTTTTATTGCAAAGAATTCGCCAAAAAAATTAAACTATGCTCTGATACCATGAAATGATAATTTATTCGTTATTCGTTATTAACAAGGAGAGGAATACTCTAAATAATAAAATATAGGATGATGTTTCTAAAAAGAAATAGTCGTGAACTAAAGAGAACTAAAGCAAAAAAACAAAAAGTTATTGAAAACTAACTGAAGCAAACAAAGTTAATTGAAAGCTAACTAAAGACTAACTAACAACTAAGATGACCATTAAATATTACAATAATACTTTAATACCTTCTCACTACTATACATCTAAAGGAGGGTCTTCATAAATCCCTCCATTACCTCATCACCTTCAAAAGAAAGAATTTGGCCAAGTCTAGTTGCAAACCACTTGGGATTAAGAGCATAGGAAGCCATATGAAGAGGGGTGTTCATTGTGTTCCACCTCTTTGTGATGATAGGTGTGATATGCTCCACATAGAATTGTCATCTAGGATTCTTATCACAAATTGCTTGCCTCACTTGATCAAGCATGTTATCAAAAGTCTCACAAATCTCTCCAATAGGTGAGTTTGTATTTGCATACCTTATCACCCCACAATAGGAGATATGATAGAGCAAATATATTCGCAAACAACATTTAAAAATCATAAGACATTAACACAATTAATAATGTAAATTAAAATTTAAAAATAAGAACAAAGTAGAAATATATTAATTATAAATAAAATTTTCTTACTTGATATTGGTCCACCAAGTGTCATTAAGCACCCTTTCTCACCTTCTTCCCTTTATCTTTGATTGAGCCCACTTTTTCCACTCTCCACAAATCACCATGGATTGTAAAGCATCTTGCACCTCCAACATCCTCTCCAACAAAATAACATAGCTAGCATATCTAGTCTCAATTGTTTTGAGGAATTCTTTCTTTGAATAAGATTGGAATAATGCAAGTGAAGTGTAATGGTTACATACAAACATTTGTATGTCTCTAGCTTCAACCACTACTATCTTCACCCAATTTATTTATGTCGGTGTCTTTCAAATCATTGTTCAAAGCATTTACATTGCATGGAGTCCAAAAAATATGCTTGTAATCTCTTTCAACCATCAAACCAATTAACTTACGAACATGAGCCCAATTTGTTACAACTTGCACAATATTAGAAGACTCAACCTCCTTCATGGCCTCCTCTGAAAGGGAAAATTGGTAATCAACATCCTTACATTAACCAGGGCAATCAATAGCTTTAAGAAAGTATGAACTAGCAGGACATGTAACAACAACATTAATGAGTGATTAATGTTGAAATATTAGTCCACCCATCTATGACAATGGAACAACTGGTCTTCATCCATGTTTGTCTCATCTCCTCTATCAATATGTTGACTTTTGAATATTGTTTGTCGAGGAAGGAGGTATGCAATTTGTGTTCTCCAGGGGGAACATAAGAGGGTCCAACTACTATTGCATCTCTCAACATTCATTTGAAATAAGGAGACTTTGCCAAATGAAATAGGATGGCATGGACATAAAAAACTTGGTCACTAAATTGTTGACTTGGTCATGTTTTTGCAAATTCATTAACCCTACCATTGTATTTTTCTCACCTTTAGTAGAAGTGGGCTTCCTTTTCCCTTTATCATGTCTTTCTCCAATTGGTACATTGGAATAGTCATCAATATATTTCAATGTTTTGGATGAACATTTCTTACTCTTAGTAGTGGTAGTATTTTTTTCCTCACTCTCCCCAACCAACTTCACATTTCAACCTATTCTTCCAATGTTATATCTTTACAAATTCTAACCCCATCCTCACTTTTACCCAATAAATGGTGTGTAACTCTACTATAGCTCCCATGATAATAAGTGTTAGAAACATGACAACTAATGCTTGCGGCCCCTTGTATTTTTATTCCTCTCAATGCTTAAATTGGTGGAAAATTGCAGCAAGGGCTTTTTGGGGTTGAAAGGGCATTTTTCAAAAATTTTGAAGAGAAGATGAAGGGCCAAAACGGTCTTGTGGAGCTCCAATAGAACTTGTGTGTGGATTTTCGAAATGAGAAGAATGATCCATTTTGTTCACTGTGTAACAACAGATTGAAACCAAAACGTTTTAAAACTAATTACAAACCCTCACCAATAAACTAAAAAAAATTAAAATAAAAAAACAAACTAGTCAAAATGACCTACCTTGATGCAATTGTTGTTGCTGAGCCAGTTGATGTCTTATTTAAATATTTCAGTTCTAAGTTTTTAACTTCTTTCTAATATTCAGCTATGTTACATGGAGAGGCACCCCACCACTTAAACCCTTGTCCTTGTAAGTGTAATATTGATCGATGATGTCTCCAGTAGGAATGGCACACAACCTCCAGTACATAGTCAATGGCGATAAAAATATATAACATAATGAATATTTTGAAGTTCTCAATTGTTTTCTTGTATATTAGGGCAAATAAAAGGTGTGGATAGAACACAAACCCTTCTGCACCCCTTATTTTCCCTAGTATACAAAAGAACAATTGAAAACTTCAAATCATTCATTTTGTTTTATATTTTTCTTGTGGCCATCGAACAACCATGCATCTCTATGTGTTTTGTGCTATTCCTATTTATAGAGATGTGTTTCCAACCATTCCTAATTATAGAGATGCATTTCCAACCATCCTCAATTATAGAGATTTGTTTCTAACATGTTTTTGAAATTTCTTATTTGGGAGGGATGGCTAGGGGATGTCCCCTAATGTCTTGTTGTCCCTGAAACGTGTTAGGGGACGGGGACGTCTTTGAGGGGTGGGGGTGTATCTCCATGTAACACAACAGAAAACACATTTTTTGGCTTGCCACACCAACTATTGTCATTTTTGGAATGTTGGGAAAATTGTATAGAAGTGTCTTGTTCGAGTTGTGTTTGCCACTTTTGAAATTTTGGACACATTGAACACAAGTGACTTGTTTGAGTTGTGTTTGCCACTTTTGAAATTTTGGACAAATTGTACACAAGCGACTTGTTTGATTTGTGTTTGCCACTTTTGAAATTTTGGACAAATTATACGGGGATGTCCCCTAATGTCTTGTTGTCCCTGAAACGTGTTAGGGGACGGGGACGTCTTTGAGGGGTGGGGGTGTATCTTCATGTACCACAACATAAAACACACTTTTTGGCTTGCCACACCAACTATTGTCATTTTTGGAATGTTGGGAAAATTGTATAGAAGTGTCTTGTTCGAGTTGTGTTTGCCACTTTTGAAATTTTGGACACATTGAACACAAGTGACTTGTTTGAGTTGTGTTTGCCACTTTTGAAATTTTGGACAAATTGTACACAAGTGACTTGTTTGATTTGTGTTTGCCACTTTTAAAATTTTGGACAAATTATACACAAGTGATTCATTTGAGTTGTGTTTTCCACTTTTGACATTTTGGGCAGATTGTACACAAGTGGCTTGTTTGAGTTGTGTGTACCACTTTTGAAATTTAGTGTCAATTGTACACAAGCGCATGCTTTAGTCATCTCTCGTCACTTTTGTGACTTTTGATCTTCTAGGCAATTTGTACAAAGGTGCCTATGCTGTAGTTGTCTCTCACCACTTTTCCTTTCCTTTGACAAATCTTGACATTTTTTTTCTTGCGTCTGAACTTTGATCTTTGTTTCATTTGATGTGTTGGAAAGTGTCTTTTGTTGGCTATGCAATGACACCAATTAGGGCTTTAAAAACATCAATGAACATGGGAGAGAGGATTCCATAATGTCTAACTGGATGAGAAATTATCAGTGTTTTGACATGAAAACTGACTATATATGAAAAGTTTTGTATAGGTGCAATGGTGAAAGTAGAATATAAATTGTAACTTTATTCCAAATAGAAGCTGCAACAGCAGCATAGGAGCAAAGTTTCTCATTGCATCCCATGCATTTTTTAATGGTACTCTCATTAGGCTGCAAATATGTAGCATAAACTATGTTCTTTGTTAGCCTTGAAGAGGTGGTGATGCTTAGCAACTTGAATTGCACATGAGACAGCAGCAACTTGACATCTTTAATAAAACCAATGGTTAGTAGCTCTATTTCAGTAGTGTTGATGTGCGTTTTGTGACATACCGAACATGTTAGAATAAAGAGTCCAAAGATGCTCTATCCTCTCTTGAAAAACTACCGCGTATGCTAAGATTGCAAAAAGATCATATGGCAATTCCAATGTTCTTCAATCAGGTCTTGACGTATGGATAAGCTCAATGGGCGTTGTGATATGCTGGTAACACAAAGGGACTTATGTTTGACAAATTACTCATAAGTGAGGACTTAGGTGGGTTTGACATTGAATGCTCTCTTTCTTTTTGGGATTTTCAATTTTTTTTAAAAAGGAAAAAGGGATAAAGGTTTAGAAGTCCTATACTATTCCTATGAAATCAAGAGACGGTACGAATTGAGTGAAACTAAGAACAATACTTTGCTTTGCCACGCTAACGACAACTACACAAAGCAAGTGCAATCTTCTAGGATTTGTGCTTAAGGTTTCTTTACCATGAATGATACCATCAAGAGAACAATATTATTCAAAGTAAGCATTAAAGCATCCACATTGTAAGCTTAGTCTAACTTTACGCATTGAACGAAAATCATCCATTCAAAGAAAGTATGAGCGAAAGTTTCACCAATCTATACTATCAATCTATCATTCATCTAACATGCATTCAAATCAAATTCTACTTTAATATGTAACCATGCAACCACTTGACAATAGAAGGGTTCAAAGCAAATCATTTATTCTCAAAGTAGCTATGAACAACAATTTCATAAGACTCTCTCCCATACAATGAAATGGGAGAATGAGAGTTTATATAGAGTTTTGGAAATGAAATAAACGACCAAGATTGATCCAAGATCAACGACAAAGATTAAAACAAAGTAACCCTAACTAGGGTTTCCCAGAATAACAATCAGTAATCAATGAGTGAAGTGGCGTGAGGAGCTATCTTTGAGGGGGTGCATCCTTATCCTCCTTAGTGGCATTGTATTGGATGAATCTAGACACTATTGTGTTGACCTCCTCCATCGTGACAAGTGGCAGCATATTGACCTTGTATTCCAGTATGTCCAAATCATCTGCACATTCCGCGAAAACAATTTCCCACTTTGACTCTTGTCGTTGGAAGGCATGTCAGATGGACAAGAAATTGGCTGCCTTATTCAAATTTTGCTCAAGGATTGGCCTAGTGGTGGCGAAGAAAATTTCTCGAACTCTATGCCTTAGATTTTCAAGCTGCATGTCATTTTCTTGAACAATGTCTTTCTCAAGTGCATTTGCAGCCACAAGTAAAATCTTGTTCCGAATTTCCTTTGTCCGCTCCTCAGCTCTAATAGTATCAACCTTCACCTTCTCTAAGACTTCATTCGACGCTATTAGCACCCAGTACCAGCTATTGAAATCATACACAACGCCTGCTGCAATAACCTTTCCATCAACTAGTTCCTGCTTCGGAACTCCTTTCAGCACTTTGAGACATGGACTAATTCTATCTTGGATATCTTGAGCATTGTCCTACGCTTCTGCCAAAGCTAAAATCCTTGAAAGCAAAGAGGAAGTTTGCCCATATGCCAAGATCAGTTTCTCTACAAATACAAACACTTCTTCGCTTTTGTTGATTATCCACTCTTTGGTGTCTTTGGCTGTGGTCCTCTCTTCTTCAAAAGTCTCCTGGGAAGAGTTCATCAATGGGGGAACCGCTGAGCTGGCTTGATCAAGAGGCTTGGTTAAATGTTGAATATACTCTTTTAGGCATTCAACTTCTTGTTTGTATTCCTTTTTCTTTGCCACTTCCTTTTCCAACCTTGCCTTGATAGAAGTGACTGAATTGTCCAAGTCTTCCACTTCCTGAATTTTTGTGGTTGGGCCCAAGTCGACAGTGGTGATGGCATATTCTTGAGGAGCAATATCCTCCCTTGACTTATTAACTGTTGGTACAACAATTTGTATTGTACGATGGCCGGCTTCGTCTCTTTGGATGGTGGAAAACATTCTGGTGGGCTTCTTTACATTAACTGCTTCCAATTTGGCCAAGAAATCAACCATATCATCTTCCTCTGGAATTTTTGTTTGTTCTTTTATCTTCAATCTCTCCTTCAGCTAACCAGGGATAGTAGGTTGCTCGGTGTCTTCTTCTTTCTGAATATCTTGTGCACATGGAATATCTTGAATTCCTTTGAGGATGGAAATCATTCCTTCTTGAAATTCACTATCTAGAATATCAATTTCATTCTCAGACTCCAGTATCTCTGTCCTAGTGGGAGATGGGGGTTCATCATCCTTCGGCTGGATAGGAATGGGAGAAGGAATCCTTATGTCTCCCAATGACTCATTAATATCTAATATCTCGTTCATGTTCGCGGACACGACAAAATGAAGAGGCTCTGATCTTTGCTTCTTTTGGGTAGGTTCTTCATCCACAATCTTGTTTCCTTTTGCCTCCTTCCTTTTCCTGGGATTGGTGCTCTCAATCGGCTCATCACCTTGGGATGCACTAGCATTTGAAGAGTAGGATTCCGCTTCACACCATTAGATTGTAAGTCAGATTCACATTCCTCTGCCGTAGCTCTTGGATCTGCTGATCTGCCCACCATTGTGAATACTTGACGACTGGTCTCATCAAGATGGTCAAATCTGCAAGCTCAGGTTTTGACCATCTTACAGGAGGAAGTGGCCGACTCTCATCAAAGCCAGGCTAAATATATTGTCCATCGTCCTCAAGCTGATCTGGCACATGAAAGAGCTCAGTTGTCTTGATCAAATTCATCGGTAGTCTGGACCATAGTCTTTTTCTAACATCAAATTCATCTGCAACATTGGCCCAAAAGTCCTCTAGGTCTACCTTGTGTTTGTATTTCCTCCCATTCATAGCTCCGATGTGATGGTGAGGGTCAAAATCAGCTCTGGACCGGTATGACGTGAACAGATACCGTTGCATCTCTAACCTAGCACCTTCAGTTGCCTGTGCCGATGGGCAAGATTCTTCCATATTTCCAATAAAGAATGGAAAAGTGATGGCTGCCTTGCTTTTTACTCTTTGGAAGTTTTGATACGTTTCTAGCTGCCTAAGAACCTCAAGCAAGATCATTTTGTTGGTGGGATAAATTGGGAGCTTGAAAGGACATCCAGTGAATCCCTGAATTTTGATGTAGGTGAATCTTGGAAACTGGATGTACCAGGATACGTACTTGCTGATAAGGCTCTTAGCCTCATGGGTCAGCCTTTGATGCGTCCCTCCTTGCAAATATTTTTGTAATGTACATTAGGAATGCATCATGTGCTCTTCTGAAATGAGATTTCTCAGATAACTACAACTGGGGGTAGCAATCATATGACTTGAACTCGTTCTCTCCATTGCCTACCACACCTTGGCAGATCAATCCTGAATATCTATAGGTCCTTGCCAGTAGATAGATAACATAAGAACTCATATAGAAAGATTTAGTCCTCTCCAAATTCATTAGCTGCTCATGGATGTGTCTCTGATCATCCTCGGCCAATTGAACATCCTGACGCCTGAGGTGATCTTGTTAATGAAAAAGTACATCCATGTCTTGAATGGTGCACCTTGAGGGTTGCCCATTATCCTGTTCAATAGTAAAATGATATCTCCATAGTCTTCCTTGAAGTCTATTCGGAGTAATTTCTTTGGCATCTTCTTTATAGAAGGCCTTGGCTTCTCCAACCATGCCTTGTTAATGTTGGTTGCACACTGATCCATCCGGTCCTCAAAAAGTTTCCTGGCATCTTCCTTAGTCTTATATGAAGTCTGGTTGTAGCTAGGAATGCCGAATGCTTCTTGGATAGCCAACTCTTCGAGATGTGCCAAAATTCTTCCATCATGTGCAATGATTGTCTCTCTTGCGGGTTGTAGTGTCTAGCACACTCCACTATTAGCTCAGCACACTCCACAGCTGGAGGAAATCCAGCTGCTTGAATGATACCATTCTGCATCATTCTCCGAGCAATAGCTGTCGGCAGGAGTCCATCTTGTCCATACATCCTCTTCTTGAAGTCATTCAAATCTACATGCCCAAGATTGGTCTTCGTGACATTCTTCCACTTGGAATTAATTTTCGATTCTAGTTGTAATCCTTTGCTTGCGAACTTCATTTGAGCCTTTCTCGAAGGTTCTCCACGGGTGGTCATCAACTTGCGAGAAAAAAGAAAATATATTAATTTTGAAACTCTAATTTTGATTTTCTTTGAACCTTCTTCTCAAAAATTTTAACTTTCAGCCTGTTAAAGGTCAGATTCTGCAAAAAATCAAGCAGAAAATAAAAGCACTTAGTAAATTTTGCAGGAATAAATGAATAAAGATAGAAGTAGAATAAAGAATTCTATCAAACTTTGATTCTAAATTCTGGAATTATACTCTTGGATGGTAATTCTGCTTTAAACTTTGAGAATTCTGTCTTTGTCGCTGAAAAAGCAAGCTAGTCCTTTGAAAATTTTGTTCCCCAACTTAGAATTTCACTTCTTTCTTTGTTCTTCACCTTGAAAAATCACTTAATCTCCAATATTCTCCCCTCAAAAATTCTATCTTTTGTAATTTTGAGAGAGCTTAATTTTCCTCTCAATCGAACTTGAGAAGAATGAGTTGAAAATGACTTGCTGAAACTCCTTATAAGGTTGAGAAGCTCAATTTATTTTAGCAATTTCATGTTTTTCTCTTGAGTTCATTGAACTTGGACTTGTTTTCTCTCGTTCGCCAAGGCAAGTTTCCATTTATCTCAAATCTTCAGGGTTCTCTTTTTGAGTTGAAAATCTTCTAAGTGTTGGGATAAGTGTTGGAAATAATTAAAGATTTTATGTGTGGATTTTCAATTTTCCAACCTTTAATATTTTATTTTATCCATGGAATTTTTTTGGCGAATTTTGTTTAACTCCATGGATTTTTATCTCTTTCTTGCCAAGTTTGGACTTCGTTCTTCTTTTGACACCCTTCCTTTTTAGCCAAGGTCGAACTTTGCTTGTGTTTTTTCCAAGGTGGGGCGGACTTGCTTAAGTCTTTGCCAAGGTGGGTCGGACTTCAAGATATGCTTGACACGTCCTTCTCCAAGATAGGTCGGACTTCACTTGTCTTGTGCCAATCCTCATGGCGGACTTTGGAGTGCTTTGGACATGGCTTCTTAAGGTGGGGCGGACTTCATAACTTTCATGCCACATACTCCTTGATGCCTAGGCGGACTTTAAAGTCTTCTTGCCAAGGGGTGGGCAGACTTTATAAGCTTCATGCCATATCCTCTTCTTCTCATGGCAGACTTTGTTTGTGCCTTTCCATATTCTAGGCAGACTTAGAGGTTCCTTAGACATTGTCCTTGGACGGATTTCATCAGACTTATGCCATTTTCTATCTTTGGCCACCATGAATTTCATGCTGAATCTCTAGTCTTTTTTGTTGAAAACTGAAGATCAGATTAATGCACAGAGAATTTAATTCAAATCAGACAATAACACAGTAGATACCCTGGGAAAACCCTCCACTTGAGGGAGAAAAACCCAGCAACAAAGATCCCCTTGTATATATAATAATGGCAACAGTTCACTTTACAATGAGGCCAATCACAGGGCCAATATCTAGCATCAACTCTAGATGCAATAACAGATGATAATCTGCTCTTCCTTGTGATCTAAATCTGCACTTTAGGGAGATTCACAATCTGCTCTTGAAGGAATTCGCACTTGAATGAAAGAATAATTCGAGCTTCCCTTGATCGTGTGTCAAGGAGAGAAGTAGTCTCTAATAAATACATGGCCATAATAGACCTCACAAGGTCGGCCTCAAACATAAATTACAATTTGAATAAGTCAGCCAAGATACAAGACAGTTACAACTCATAAATGATGTCGGCCCCAAGAAGAATATAATTTACAAAGAAAGGTCGGCCCAAAAATAATAAGTACATTATTTACAAAGAGATGCGCCCATGCTCATTTATTCTCACATATAAATAAATAGCCAATAGGCTACATTTATTTATGACTTTACTCGATGCTGGAAGGATCAACCGAAGCTGCTATAACATTAACACTCCCTCTCAGCTAGGGAGAGAACTTCCAGCTGAAGACAAATCATATGCCACCATTGCCTGCAATCAAATATAAAGAGAGATATATATCACCTCAATGTGATATCAACCATCACATGGTTAAGTACTAGTGTTCATCACTTGCGTGATGGTGTCACCTCAACGTGACTTTCACCATGGCTCTCCCAGAGGGTGAAACACAAGTACAGAAAGATCATCACGGACTCTCTCACGTGATGTTGTCATGGAGTCACACACATGACATCCACCATGACTCAGCTCAGAGGGTGGAAACGAGGGCTTTCACCTCAAGTTCTTCCGTCACAGAAGAAAGTGCAATAGTAGGTACAAGTGTTCATCACTTGCGTGATGTTGTCACCTCAAGTGACTTTCACCATGACTCTCGAGGGTGAAACACAAGTACAAGATATGTCATGGAGTCGCACATGACATCCACCATGACTCTCGGAGGGTGGAAACAAGGGCTTTCACCTCAAATTCTTCCACAGGAAGAAAATGCATTAACAAGGGATTTCACCTCGAACTTCTCTCACATAGAAGAACTCATTAAACAAGGCTCACGATCGAGACTCATACTCATCAAAGGCTGGATTCTCCACCATACCAAGCTTATCTCGAAAGTACAAACTTTACCTGGCGAGAGGCTTGGTGAGAATATCTGCCGTCTGCTCATCGTGCTAATGTACCTCAATGTACAGACCTTGCAGTGCCATATCTCTACGATATAGTGGTACTTGATCTCAACATGCTTGGATCTGTCATGAAACACAGGATTGACAGAAAGCTTTACACAATTTTGAAGTAGGCTCCATTGATTGTTCGAACAATCCTGCAAGGAGCTTACAAAGCCAAACTGCTTCTCGAGTTGCCATACAAGCTGCAATGTACTCGGCCTCTGCTGTACTCAATGCTACAGAAGACTGCTTCCTGCTGCACCAGGAAATCATAGCAGACCCCAAACTGAAGCAACAACCAGAGGTGCTCTTCCGATCTGGGACACAACCTGCCCAATCAGAATCAGTGAAACCAAGTAACTCCAAGTCTGCATCTTTCTCAAGTTCAGCAGACTCCCTCTGAATCTTTAAGCACATGCTTCAATCTTTCGACCTCTTCATCCAAGATTGCCTAGCCTTTCAATACACCAATCTTTACCCCTTCTCAAGACTCCCTCTTGATCCTTGCTTCAGAGATTGCAAAGAAGACTTTTGGAAGTGAACTCCCTCTGGCTACCAGCTCAGTCTCATGGCTGCTTGATCATTCCTTTGGTTGGCATGACTTTCTCACAAGATGCCTCAAGTGTTTCATCACTATGCAATCTCTCATCATCTTCTTGCTCTTAGAACATAGAACTGCAAGCATTTTAGAGAGAGATTACTAATAGTTTACCCAAGGGAATAACAAGGCTTTTAGTATCTCAGGTTATAGCATGAACACATATGAATAAAATTAAAACATGGATTAATCAACCTATAAGAGAAATACATCAATGAATCAGAATGAAGGGATAAGGAAACTTATCTTTATTGAATACTGATATATCCTGCTTCCATCTTTTGCTCCTCTTGAGAGTGCTAAACTCAGCATCAACAAAAGACAGTTTGCACAATTATAGATTTCTTACATGCAGCCAGCATGTTCCATATAGGACTAGCCTTCTCAAGGCACCATTGCAGTCCATGAACATGGAGAAAGATGTCGATGTGATCATCACAATGAAATTGCATATCACTTTTCATCTCAGAGTCACACTCAGAGATCTGTACTACGAAATGCAATAAGTGATGACATCTGCCAGAGATCTCATGCCAGTGATTACTATCATGAACTTTACCAAGCATTCATGATTCAAGTAAACAATGCCAAACCTGCTCAACTTAGCAGACTAAAAACATAAATAAAAGAATACTTATCTCTTTAAATGTTCTGATGGATGCAAGTACTTGACATAGTATGGAACACTGCTCTTGCGCTCATATCAGTCCACCATCTTCACGGCTCGAACACAGGCCCTTTTGCAAGGTTAAATTTGAACATGGTCTTTGACCATTCAAATTTAAGATGCACTCTGTTTCCAGCTGCTTGTCCACCAGATGCAACACGCCTACTAGAAACACTTAAGAGATGGATAAGATCAATGCTTGTAAACTTTATCAAATCTGCACAACTCAACAATCCTGAGTTTCACATAAGAAATATAAACAACAGCAAAACAAAACAAATGCTTATCTCTAGAAATCAGATTCTCCTAGAGTGTTACTTAAGTAAGAATACAGGAGACAACTCGACATGATGCCCGTCGAATCACCAGCCTGAGTGCATTCCTCTGCTCCAACCAAGGAGATGAGTTCTTCACAAATGTTTCAAGCAAGGATGCACCTCTGATCCCTTAGCAGTGGTGTCGCCTCTGACTAATATCATGAGATGCTTCAAGTTTTATATACAGCTTCAATCAAGAGCCTTCTTGGACTGTTGCGACACCTTGAAAGAGGACCCACCACAATAGTTGAGTAGACATAGATCCATATAAACCATGACAGCGATAGAAGAGTTTCTCCCATCCTAGCCCAATGATTACTCAGAATACACATGAATTTCTTTCCACCGCTACACCTTAACCAACACAGAGCTTGCGACATATTTCTTCCAATTATGGCGTGAGAACTGTCTCAGACACAAGTTAGGGTGGACTCCTCAGACTTGAGCTACCCGAGTAATGGAGATTCCTTTTGTTGATCTTCCACAAATGCGGAGAATGAAGTAATAAGGATGTCATGATTATGATTGAGCACGAGTATGGTGCAGATCGATGCCCGATGCAAGGTGAAGCACTGTTGATGTGCGGAAGAGGAACACTGAATGGGCCCACTCTCATAGGTCGACTCTGTCTGACATGACAACTAGCACACCCTATGAAAACAACGCCTTCTTCGCTGCTACCAGATGCGTTGGAAGTTATCTGGGTCTTTTCAACAGAAATGTCCTCCAGACCCGACTGGCGGCTATAAGGCTTTGGAGATCGCACTTCAATGAGCATTCGACAAATCAATGATATCGCAATTTGCGCAAGTCACAGCTTGAATGGTTTCACGGACTTAGAGGGGCCCGAGCTGCGATAGGTGAAAGAGCTAAGCTTGACTTCCTCCCGGACATGGACGTGCACCATTTGGCATGAGACACGAACTCTAGATTGCAATGATAGTGTTGTCCGATGCCAGATATTCATCCGCTTTAACCTATCCATGATTTCTTGCTTACTCTAGCGCAGGTAGAACTTCAGGCCACCATGCCAAGGAGCAATTATTAACAACTCAATTTTGTAATGAGATTTTTCCCGTCACAAAACACTGAACCCTGGGTGCCCCACCCGATATAAGGATCCCGAGATCGCACGGCTTCAAAAGGTTAGTGCATAGATAGGACAATAGCAAGGATACATCTCCGTCAGGGATCTCAGCGAAGTCAATGCCCGACGCTGGAGGAAGATCGCGTGAATGTTATTCAAGAAGATCCAATTCCCTTCCTGACTCTATGTAATAACGAAGCTCGGGAGAACATGAAGACGAAGGGGCACTCGAGATGCCATTGCACGAGACTCTTATTCAACACTTCTATTGAACAGATGGAGTGATGCTCAACATTCGACCATTGCTCAGGTGCAGGGGCAAGTAAAGATGTCACTGAATGAGTCCGACAATATTAATTTCGCCATAGATTTTGGCTTTAAATCCGACTTTCTCTAGGTAGTCTTCAATTCTTTTATACAATCTCAAGCTTGAAGATTATCAACGGACCTTCTCGAAGATCGATTTCTGAGATAGCTCTGATTGAACAAATCTGATCAATTCCTCCGAAACCTGGCTCTGATACCATGTTGAAAACTGAAGATCAGATTAATGCACAGAGAATTTAATTCAAATCAGACAATAACACAGTAGATACCCTGGGAAAACCCTCCACTTGAGGGAGAAAAACCCAGCAACAAAGATCCCCTTGTATATATAATAATGGCAACAGTTCACTTTACAATGAGGCCAATCACAGGGCCAATATCTAGCATCAACTCTAGATGCAATAACAGATGATAATCTGCTCTTCCTTGTGATCTAAATCTGCACTTTAGGGAGATTCACAATCTGCTCTTGAAGGAATTCGCACTTGAATGAAAGAATAATTCGAGCTTCCCTTGATTGTGTGTCAAGGAGAGAAGTAGTCTCTAATAAATACATGGCCATAATAGACCTCACAAGGTCGGCCTCAAACATAAATTACAATTTGAATAAGTCGGCCAAGATACAAGACAGTTACAACTCATAAATGATGTCGGCCCCAAGAAGAATATAATTTACAAAGAAAGGTCGGCCCAAAAAATAATAAGTACATTATTTACAAAGAGATGCGCCCATGCTCATTTATTCTCACATATAAATAAATAGCCAATAGGCTACATTTATTTATGACTTTACTCGATGCTGGAAGGATCAACCGAAGCTGCTATAACATTAACATTTTTCTGGATCATCTCGCCATGTGGTTGTCTCTTGATGAATTTTCTTGCTTTTTCTTGATTTTTCTTGCTTTTTACTTGATTTTTGCTTGCTTTTTTATTCTAAAGATGAAAATGTTGACTCCCTTGCCTGCGGGACCTTGACACTTTCTAAAAATAGAAATTACTAAAAATAGAAAAAGCAAAAAAGCAAACTTTCTAAAAATAGTAAATCCCGGATTGGTCCAAAAGTGCCAAAAATAGAAAAAGCAAAAAAAAAGAAGAAGCAAAAATCCTTAAAAAATAGGAAGTGTTAGAATTGACTGAAAGCAATGGCGATCCTCATCCTCTGGACCTTTTGAGCACTTTGGTGATGTCTAGGCATAGTTTCGGGTTTGAATTCTCTACTTGGCTCGGGTGATAACTCAAAACTCTAACTTGAAACTCTCAGAGCAAAAGAACTTATGAAATTGCAACCCAAAGCTAAACCCTAAAAGCGAACTACTGAGGGTCCCCATTTGCAATGGGGTGATGTGTGAAATAGGTCACAAGAAGTAGTCACTATTAAAGGTTCATAGACATTGTCTTGGAATATTTGGCTGCAACTTTGCTTGTTGCTGGTTAAAAAGGCATACCAACATATTCCTTCTCAACAAATATTTTGGTTGCCCATAGTTGATTCGACCTTTAACTATTGATGGTTTTTATTGTTGTTGCATTGCTGAGCTCATGCTGTCTATATAGAAATTAAGATGAATGTACTACTTCGCTTCCCCTTCAAGAAATTGTTAGCAATTGCATGCATTCTGATCTACGTTATGCAATGCCTAAAGGTTTGGGGACATGGGAATAAGGGAACAAAGTCTTGGGACCAAAACAAAAAAGAAGAAAAACTGTTTGTCCTAAAAACTTTCAAAGTAATAGATATGAATTAATAAGCATGTAGTTGCCATGTATGTATGCTTAATGAATATGTGCAATATGCCTACAGCAGTAAAATTAAAAATATCACTGCAATGGAATCAGTTTTTATTAGTAGAAAGATTGAAAATATAATAATATTTCGGGCTCATAAGCCTGATTTGATATCCATAACAGAGAAAATTTATGGATGGTATATTGCATATATTGGAAATGGTGCAAAGAACATACACATTGCAATAACATTGACATCTCTCAAGTTCTGAAACTGATAGATTATGAAGAGATCTAGAAACTGGAGACATATCAAATGTGGGAAAATAGGGGGAGGATAAATTTGCCTCGTCAAGCTGAAAAATCATTTGAGTTATTGCTAGTGTTCCTCTACTATACTCTCTTCTTAGTTGAAGATCTGTACATTGCTTTGTCAAACCTGTGGCTTAAATTGCTAATTTTGTTTTTGCATTCAAATGAGTGTACTTTTCCTCCTTAAATCTGCTGCTCAAGTTGCCATGCATGTTTTGCACATTAATATGGACAACATTTGTTTTTATGTTTACAAATTATGTTAGTGCTCATTGAGTGTGCTTTGTGTCCTTAAATCTGCCGGTCAAATTTCCATACTTGTTTTGCACTTTGACGTGGACAACATATTGCTTTTATGTTTACAAATTATGTTACGGTATGCATGGAATGTTCCCTGACCATACAATATGTCCTAGTATTTCATCAATGGAAAACAATCCCAACCAAAATCTGGGATGTTTTTTCATGGCATCAAGTCTCTGGGATATTAGGTAATGTAGGAAATGCATTTTACAACCTCAAAGACCTTGTTCCTTAGTAACATATATCTTTAGTGTAGTACCCATCTCTGTCTATTTTACTCTCAAGGATGATGATATGTGGTTCTCCTGCATTTCCTTAATGAAATGTGCTTCTAATGGCCCATCGTTGATCATCTGATTATCGTCTACTAAAAATTATGGTAAGGCATCTAAACAGTTTGGTGATTAATCATGCAATTGACAATAGGCAAATAGGTTAGTTTTGATAGATTTTTGAGGTAAATTTGTTTGGTCTGAAGTTAAAAGTTATTTAATGCGCTGGTGTGGTCAAGTGCCAATTGAACAGTTGCCATTTAGTTTAACACAATGCACAATAACATAAGAAATGAAACCAACAAACACACATGTTAGAAACATGACTTCATTGAATTCTGACGAATCTTATACGTGAACTGTTTTGGAAGAAACACATAGGAAAACTAACATTCCGCTCTCTATTCTCAGACTCATTATAGGGAATAAACTTCACTTTTTGACCTCTAGGAGACCTCTCTTCCAAGTTGACTTATTCATCTTTGTTGCAAGCTTCACTATTCTTTTGTCAGCCTTTCTTTACTCAGACCTTTTATTCAAATTGAAAAATCGGATCCAATTCAGAGCCTGTATGGTAAAGTTATGGTCCAAGTTGCAGGAAATGCTCCCAGAACCGCTGTTTCACTGTATTCATGATTCTGAACTGAAATGGGGGCTCGTGCTGCCTGGAAACAGCCCTGAAGCATGATGGTGTTCCTAAAAATGGTTTCAGCAACATCTTGACCATAGTTAAAAAACTCATGGTGTCATTGAGGTGTTTCTGAGCTAGTTTGTTCCTCTTCTTCGTGTGGATGGTCTCAAACAAGTTCCAATTGCGCTCACAGTTGGATGCACTATAAGACACGGAGGGCAAATCTTTGGAGATTTGGGGTATTTCCACCCCAATTTGTCCACCAAACCTTTACAAAAAAAATATTGAAGAGTTAGAAACATAGAAAGGAAAGTCAAAAGTTCAAACAATATTTTATCAAACTATCAAATTATCAATAGTTGTAACTTGTAAATTTGAAATTTTATACCTGGTGACTGATTGTTTGTTGCTTGCTTAGCCAGGTTTGAAGAAAAGAGCCTACCCCTTCTTTTCCTTTAATTTTGCAATTCATCAACAATGAGGTTTGCCACCTCAGCCTGGGGTGTCATCCTCTGAATGCAAGTAGTGAGGCCTGTAAATTTTAGGTGAACAGATTATATGCACAGAAAAATAATTCAAAATCAGACAAAATAACACAGCAGATGCCCTGGGAAAACCCTCCTCTTGAGGGAGAAAAACCCAGCAACAAAGATCTCTCTTATATTTATAAACAGTGGCAACAATTCTCTTTACAATGAGGCCTAACACAAGACCAGTATTCAGCACCTGTACAAGATGCAGGAACAGATAACAAACTGGCACTTCAAATTCTGCTCTAGAAGAGTTCGCAACCTGCCCTTAGATTAATTTGCAATCTGATCTTGAATCACTTGAAAGAATTCGCACTTGACTGAATTCACACTTGACAGAAATCACACTTGACAGAGTTCGTACTTGGCAATATTCGCAATCTCTGTTCTTTACTGGTTCACAATCTGCTATTAAGGAATTCACACTTGCATGGAAATTCGCCTTTGAAGATAATTCGCACTAGATGATTGTACAAGGGAGTGAACTGATCTTCTATATATACAAAGCTATATGAGATCGCACCTCTTGAGCAACCATAAATTACAACTTGAATAAAGCAAGTAACAAGTCGGCCAAGATAAGACAAATTATCTTCTAGAAAGAAGTCGGCCATAAAGAGAAAATCACAAATACTACAATTGAGGTCGGCCTCATGACATTCGCGCCTTCTCATTAAATATAAGACAATAAATTAAATAGCCAACGGGCTATCATTTAATTTATGTTTCCTCCAATAGTACTGAGCTGGAAGGATCGCCTGAAGCTGTAATTATCATTAACACTCCCTCTCAGCTAGGGAGAGAACTTCCAGCTGCACAAGACAAATCATCTCAATATGATGTCCATCACATTGGCTACAACCAGATATGAAGAGAAGAATATCACCTCATGGTGATATTAGATATCGTCTCGATATCAACCATAAAATGGTAAGTACACGTGTTCATCACTTGCGTGATGTTGTCACCTCAACGTGACTTTCACCATGACTCTCTCAGAGGGTGAAACACAAGTACAACATATGTCATGGAGTTTCACACATGACACCCACCGTGACTCAGCTCAGAGGGTGGAAACAAGGGCTTTCACCTCAAATTCTTCCGTCTTAGAAGAAAATGCATTAACAAGGGCTTGCACCTCAAATTCTTCCGTCTCAGAAGAAAATGCATTAGCAAGGACTTGCACCTCAAATTCTTCCGTCTCAGAAGAAAATGCATTAACAAGGCTCACTGATACTGAGACTCTTACTCAGTGAAGGCTAGATTCTCCACCATACCAAGCTTATCTCGGAAGTACACAAACTTTATCCTGGCGAGAGGCTTGGTGAGAATATTTGCCGTCTACTCATCAGTGCTAATGTACCTTAGCTGTACAGCCTTCCGCAGTACCATATCTCTAATATAGTGGTACTTGATCTCAACATGCTTGGATCTGTCATGAAACACAGGATTGACAGAAAGCTTCACACAACTTTGATTATCACAATGAATGATAGTAGGCTCCATTGATTGTCCGAACAATCCTGCAAGGAGCTTACGAAGCCACACTGCTTCCTGAGTTGCCATACAAGTTGCAATGTACTCGGCCTCTGCTGTACTCAATGCCACAAATGACTGCTTCCTGCTGCACCAGGAAATCATAGCAGAACCCAAACTGAAGCAACAACCAGAGGTGCTCTTCCGATCTGTGACAGAACCTGCCCAATCAGAATCAGTGAAACCATGTAACTCCAAGTCTGCATCTGAAGTATACCTCAACCCATATCCAACTGTGCCACGCAAGTATCTCAGGATATGTTTAGCTGCAACAAGATGTATCTGTCTCGGATCACACATAAACTGGCTAAGTGCACTCACTGCATAGCAAATATCAGGTCTAGTGTTAACTAGATACATCAAGGATCCAATCAGCTGTCTGTACAATGTAGGATCCACCAAATCTCAACTAGCTGCAACCTCCTTCAATTTATGTAGATTGGTCTCCATAGGTGTAGACATAGATTTGCAATCCATCATGCCAAATCTCTTAAGTATATCAATGGTGTACTTCCCTTGACTTAGAATCATTCCATCTGGTTTCTGCCAGACTTCTAAGCCAAGGAAGTAATGCATGAGCCCAAGGTCCTTCATCTCAAATTCATAAGTCAATTCCTTCTTACATTCAAGAATTAGGTGATCTTCTCCAGTAAGGATCAGATCGTCAACATATAAAACCAAAATTAAAGCATCACCATTGATTACCTTGAAGTAGAGATTTGAATCAGCATCATTCTTCAAGAAGCCCAAACTTGATAGGTACTGATCAATCCATTCATACCATGCACGAGGAGCCTGCTTAAGACCATACAAGGCCTTCTTCAGTTTGCAAACATGTGACTCCTTCCCATGAATCTCAAATCCATCAGGTTGCTCTATATAGACCTCTTCCTCAATCACTCCATTGAGAAAGGTCATTCTCACGCCCATCTCATGAATCTTCCATCCTCTAGATGCAAGAATAGCAATGATGGTTCTCATGTATGTGTAACAAGCAAATGAGCAAAGTCTCATCATAATCAACTCCCTCTTTCTCGAGAACCCACGAGCCACAATCTAGCCTTGTACTTCTCTAATGTTTCTATCTCAAGGTTTGATGCTTAATCTTGGAATAGAAGCCATTTAGAAGATACTACTGCACTTGCTCCCTGCCCAGGAACAATATCCCAAACATCATTTTTAAGAATTGACTGATACTCCTCTGTCATAGCATCTCTCCAAACTTGATGACTAGATGCTTCCTCAACACAGGTAGGCTCGGATTCTATAATCTGACTCATCAAAGCAACATAACTGAAGAACTTACGTGGCCTTTTGCTTTCTCTGAATGTGCCTCTAGGAGCTGCAAAGCTTTCAGCTTCTTGCATAGTGCGACTGGCCCATAGAGGTCTCTTTCTCCCAATAACAATGTCGGTAGGCCCATCAGTAGGTTCCAAGGGTTCAACTGGATCAAGATCTTCCTTTGGTTCCATAGTCTCCCTCTGAATCTCAGGAGTATGGTCAACTTCCATATCCTAAGGAGACTCTTCATTATCAATCTCCATATGAATCCCTCTGGATCTCCTGAATGCAACATCTTCCTCGAATATGGCATCCCTACTGATCTCTATCATCTTCTGACCTGGAATGTAGATTCTGTATGCTTTTGAGTTTTCACTGTAGCCCACAAATATTCCCTTCTTGCCAGAAGGCTCTAGCTTGGTTCTCTTTTATTTGGGAACATGAACATAGACAGGACAACCAAAGATCCTCAAGTGACTGACTTCAGGCTTCTTCCCTGTAAAGGCTTCCTCTGGAGTCATGTTCTCCAAGATCTTATGAGGACTTCTGTTTTGAACATACACAGCTGTCCTGGAAGCTTCAGCCCATAGGAAGGTTTGCAAATCTTGATCATGGATCATGGCCTTTGCTGCTTCCACAATCGTTCTGTTCTTTCTTTCTGCAACACTGTTTTGTTGAGGATTATAGGGAACACAAAACTCCCTCTTAATCCCTGCATCAATACAAAAATTCGAAAACTACCAGAGGTGTATTCTCCACCATTGTCAGATCTGAGGACCTTAATTCTTTTACCAGAAATATTTTCTACTAAGGCTTTAAACTCTTTAAACCTATCCAATACTTCCTCAGACTCTTTAGATTTCAAAAAATAAATCCAAGTTTTCCTAGAGTGATCATCAATGAAAAGAACATAATACAAGAAACCACTCGAAGAAGGAACAGACATAGGACCACATAAATCAGAATGAATAAGCTCTAAAATACACTTAGATCTATTTTCTCTACTATGAAAAGGGGATTTTATATTCTTACCTAATGCGCAGCCCTTGCAAGTACCTTCGTGCTCTTGAGTGAACTTAGGAAGGCCCGTCACCATCTTTTCCATGATAGGTAAAGCTCGGAAGTGTAGATGAGCCAATCTCCGATGCCAGAGATTGCATAGACTTGAAGAGTCATGAACCAAAGCTTGAAATGAACATGTGCAAACCTTGTAAAGGTTTTCATGTCTAACTCCAATTACTTGAGCATCCTTGAAGCTAGAGTTCTCCATCCATACTAAAACTTTGCCTTTGGAGAAAGCAACTTGATATCCTTCATCTTCCAACGCTGATATAGAAATAGGATTGCGCTTGATTCCAGGAACATAAAGAACATTACCCAAATGAAGTGAAATGCCAAAATCCAAGTGAAGTGTAGAGGTCCCAATTCCTTTCACGGAGTAGCTAGCATCATCTCCAATGATGACTTGTTCAAAAGACTCCTTCTCCACGAAACTTGATAAGTGCTCCTTGAAACCAGTGATGTGTCGTGAAGCACCACTGTCGATTATCCAAGTGTTGGTGTTGGAAGGTACACTACTTGATAATGCTGAATAGAACAAATATTCACTTGAATCCTTTTGAGGAGAGGCATCATCAACATCCGCAACGGTGACCTGTTGCTTAGGTCTAGTTGGCCAATACTTGGCAAAGTGCCCAAACTTATCACACCTAAAACATTGAATCTTGGACATATCCCTCTTCTTCTTAGATGGAGGTGCATCATCATTTCCCTTGTCCCTATTCCTTTTGAAGAATCCTTTCCTTCCATCTTTTCCTTTCTTCTTTGAAGTATGGGAGGCAAGAACATGAATATGTTCATTCTTTGAACTTTGACGAACGCCTCTTGCCATCAACCTCTATTCCTCTTGAATGCAATCAGATCTGAGACGATCAAACTTAGGCAATTTTGACCTTGCACTGATTCCCTGAATGTATGATTCCCATGACAAAGGCAGCCCATTGGGAGCGAGCATAGTCAGATCCTTGTCTTCAACCATATGCCCAATTGTAGAGAGCTGATCTCTCAAATCTGCAATCCTCATAAAGTATGCAATCACAGATTCACCTTTCGTCATCTTCACATGATGAAGTTGTTGCTTCAGTGCAAGTGCCCGACTGGTAATGTTGATTTCGTACATCTCTTCCAAGGTCTTGAGCATATCTCTCGCTGTCTTCAACTTAGAGATGATGGGAACAATGTGATCCTTTACGGAATCAACCAAAATCTTCATTGCTTTAATGTCTTTCTTCAGCCACTGCAACTTTTCTTCTTCTTCCTCAGGGGTAGAAGTGCTAGACTCTACGAACTCACCCAAGTCATTTTCACGCAAGGTAAGCATGATCCTGAATCTCCATGATGTGAAGTTGGATGCACCTTCGAGTCTATCTTCAACCTTCAAACCATTCACCATCTTGACTGAAGTAGATAAGTGAGCAAGAAAAGGGTATGCTGAATTGCAATAATCTGATCACGATCCTCTCAAACCCGCTCTGATACCATGTAAATTTTAGGTGAACAGATTATATGCACAGAAAAATAATTCAAAATCAGACAAAATAACACAGTAGATACCCTGGGAAAACCCTCTTGAGGGAGAAAAACCCAGCAACAAAGATCTCTCTTATATTTATAAACAGTGGCAACAATTCTCTTTACAATGAGGCCTAACACAAGACCAGTATTCAGCACCTGTACAAGATGCAGGAACAGATAACAAACTGGCACTTCAAATTCTGCTCTAGAAGAGTTCGCAACCTGACCTTAGATTAATTCGCAATCTGATCTCGAATCACTTGAAAGAATTCGCACTTGACTGAATTCACACTTGACAGAAATCGCACTTGACAGAGTTCGTACTTGGCAATATTCGCAATCTCTGTTCTTTATTGGTTCACAATCTGCTATTAAGGAATTCGCACTTGCATGGAAATTCGCCTTTGAAGATAATTCGCACTAGATGATTGTACAAGGGAGTGAACTGATATTCTATATATACAAAGCTATATGAGATCACACCTCTTGAGGAACAAGGTCAGCCTCAACCATAAATTACAACTTGAATAAAGCAAGTAACAAGTCGGCCAAGATAAGACAAATTATCTTCTAGAAAGAAGTCGGCCATAAAGAGAAAATCACAAATAATACAATTGAGGTCGGCCTCATGACATTCACGCCTTCTCATTAAATATAAGACAATAAATTAAATAGCCAACGGGCTATCATTTAATTTATGTTTCCTCCAATAGGACTGAGCTGGAAGGATCGCCTGAAGCTGTAATTATCATTAACAAGGCCCTCCATAACCTCTTCAATAGGATCTGAGTAGGAGCCTGAATGGAAGAAACAGGGGTTCAAGAAGTACCCTGTTGCATAGATGGGTTAGTGGAGTTGATTGTTCCACCTCCTCTCAATAATCTCCCATATGAGATCAAATTTGAGGCTGTCCCCCTTATAATAATTTCTTATAGCCTGCTTGGCCCTATCCATGGCCTCATAAAGATACCCCATTGGGGTTTTATCCCCATCTACCATGCGAATAACTCTAACCAAGGGCTCCGACACCTGCAATATGAAAATGCAAAAAGATTAAAGTTAGAAATTTACAATGAAAGACATATTAAAAAAAATATATTCAATTTGAATTTAAATTGGAAGTTTTGAAGTTACCTTCACAATCTCTGAAGCTCTTTGTGCAAATAGGTTGTAGAAGACTATGCGTGCAACTCTCTTTCCTTCTAGCTTCTTCAAATAAGTTGAGTCTAGCCATGCTTGCCTCACAAACATTTGTTTCAAAGCCGTCAATGAACCAAGAATGATTTGCAACGTTATGAAAATCGTTGCAAACCTTGTCACACTGGATCTCACCAACTCTTTCTCTTGGGTGTGATCCCTCATCAAGTGAAGAACCCAAGGGTGATTGTAGATAAATTTAGTGATCCTCCTTGCATCCTCTACAATCGGTGTGACCTAATCAAGTTTGCCTATGTCCTCCAAAACAAGGTCAAGGACATGTGCTGCACAAGGTGTCCAAAAAAGTGTGCCATGTCTATCTTGGAGGATTCTACCAACTGCCACATATGCTGCTGCATTGTCAGTAATTATTTGCTCAACATTTTCAATTATTCACCATGTTGTGTTAGATTTAGGATCAGAAATTAAATAAGCAGATATAGAACAATTTTAAACAATTTGACACAGCATATACCTTGGGAAAACCCTCCAACTTGAGGGAGAAAAACACAGCAACAATATATCACTTATATATTGAATAATAACCAGCAATTCACTTTAAAATGAGGCCAATCACAAGGCCAAATTACCACTACCATACTTGATGCAAATTCAAGATAAATAATATAGAACTCCTTGTATGATAATATCGACCTTGTTGAAGAATGACTTCGATCTCGATGAAGAATAATAATGAACACAATATCGAACTCTTACTGATGATGAACTCGCACTTGTCTTGAATCGAATGTAATGGATGATAGTGAATGAATGAACAATGCCTCCTTATATACAATTCAATGGGAGATCTCCAAACAATCGTGACTCTTCAAGATGTAAAGTCGGCCTCCAATGAAAGGTTGTGTCTCACACAAAGGGTGGCGGATATTAAGATAAAGTCGGCCACAATAAATAAATATTATTTAATATTCAAGTGAAGCGCCTCTTCACAAAATCGTTATCAATAAATAAATAGCCAACGGCTATATTTCATTTATTGTTTATTAAATAAATTTCAAGAAGTATGGAGCCTATGGCTATAACATCAACACTCCCTCTTAGCTAGGGAGGAAAACTTCCAGATATCCAATGTCATGGAGTCTCTCAACATGACACCCACAATGGCTACACCCATATGTGGAAAAGAGCTCATCATGGAGTCACTCAACGTGATATCGTCCATCATGGCTACTCCCATGTATGGAAAAGAATATGTGCACAAGTGCCCATCACGGAGTCACTTAGCGTGATGTCGTCATCTCAACATGACATCCACCATGGCTACTCCCAGAGGGTGGATAAACACAAGTACAAAGAATTCATCATGGAGTCTCTCAATGCGATGTTGTCATGGAGTCTCTCAACATGACATCCACCATGGCTACTCCCAGAGGGTGGAAACAAGGGCTTTCGCCTCAAATTTCTCTCTCATAGAGAAAGATGCATTAACAAGGGCTTACACCTCAAATTTCTCTCTCATAGAGAAAAAATGAATTATAGCAAAACACAGAGAATCAATGATGCTGAGTCTCCCTCTCAGTTAGGGCTTCATTCTCCACAACTCCAAGCTTGTCTCACAAACTTCACTTTGGACAGAGGATTGGTGAGAATATCAGCCATCTGCTCACCGGTGCAAATATATCACAACTGAATAGCTTTCCTCAATACCATATCTCTGATGTAGTGGTATTTGATCTCAACATGTTTTGTTCTGTCATGAAACGCTGGATTGACAAAAAGCTTCACACAACTTTGATTATCGCAATGAATAATAGTCGGCTCCAATGATTGTCCAAACAATCTTGCAAGGAGCTTTCGAAGCCACATTGCTTCTCGAGCTGCTACACAAGCTGCAATATACTCGGCCTCTGCAGTGCTTAGTGCCATTGAAGATTGCTTCTTGCCACACCAAGAAATCATGGCAGACCCCAAACTAAAGCAACAACCAGAGGTGCTCTTCCGATCAGCTACACTCCCTGCCCAATCAAAATCAGAATATCCTTGCAGCTTTAGGTCTACACTGGAAGTATATTTCAAGCCATATCCAACTGTGCCACGCAAGTATCTCAAGATATGCTTAGCTGCAACTAGATGAATTTGCCTTGGTTCACACATGAACTGACTAAGTGCACTCACTGCATAGCAAATATTTGGTTTAGTATTGACTAGATACATCAATGATCCAATTAGCTACCTGTACATAGTGGGATCCACCAAATCTAAACTAGCTGCAGACTCACTTAACTTCTTCAAATTGGTTTCCATTGGTGTAGACATGGATTTGCAATCCATCATACCAAACCTCTTCAAGATGTCTATAGTATACTTCCCTTGACTCAAAATGATCTCATTGGGTCTCTGCCACACTTCTAATCCTAGGAAGTAATGCATATATCCTAGATCCTTCATCTCAAATTCAGAAGCTAACTCCTTGCATTTGATAATGAGATATTCTTCTCTAGTAAGAAATAGATCATCAACATAAAAAACCAAGATTAATGCCTCACCATCAACTACCTTGAAGTAAAGATTTGAATCAACATCATTCTTGGGGAAGCCCAAGCTTATCAAGTATCAATCAATCCTCTCATACCAAGCACAAGGAGCCTGCTTAAGGCCATACAAAGCCTTCTTCAATTTACAAACATGAGACTCCTTCCCATGAATCTCAAAGCCATCAGGTTGCTCAATGTATACCTCTTCTTCAATCATGCCATTTAAGGAATGCTGTCTTCACATCCATCTGATGTAGCTTCCATCCCTTAGTTGCTGCAATAACAATAATGGTCCTGATGGATGTATAACGAGCAACTGGAGCAAAGGTTTCTTCATAATCTATTCTCTCTTTCTGAGAGAATCCTCTAGCCACAAATCTAGCTTTCTACTTCCCAATGCTTCCATCAGCTGCATGGTTGATCTTGAAAAGCCATTTAGAAGATACAACAAATTTCCCTTCTGGTCTTGGTACAATATCCTAGACATCATTCTTGACAATAGATTGATATTCTTCAGCCATAGATCTCTCCATACTTGCTGACTTGGTGCTTCCTCAACACTAGAAGGCTCAGATTCAATGATATGGCTCATTAATGCAACATAGCTTGGAAACTTTTGTGGTCTTTTGCTTTCTCTGAATGTTCCTCTAGGAGCTGCAAACTTTTCTACCTCCTGCATTGTTTGCCTAGCCCATAGAGGTCTCTTTTGACCTATGACAATATCTCTTGGCCCATCAGTTGGTTCCAAAGGCTCAACTGGATCACCATCCTCTTCTGGTTTAGTAGACTCCCTCTGAATCTCAGGAGTATGATCAACATCCTTTAGATCTTTTGAATGCAACATCTTCTTCAAAAGTGACATCTCTACTAATCTCTATTTGTTTTTGTCCTGGAATGTAAATCCTATAGGCTTTTGAGGATTCACTGTAGCCCACAAATATTCCTTTCTTGCCAGATGGTTCTAACTTAGATCTCTTATCTTTAGGCACATGAATATAATCATGAGAACCAAAGATTCTCAAGTGACTAACTTCAGGCTTCACATCTGTGAAGGCTTCTTCTAGAGTCATATTCTCCAAAATATGATGAGGGCTCCGATTCTGAACATACACTGCAGTTCTAGATGCTTTTGCTCAAAGGAAGGTTTGCAAGTCTTGATCATGGATCATAGCTTTAGCTGCCTCAACAATGGATCTATTCTTCCTTACTGCAACAAGGTTTTGCTGTGGATTGTAAGGAACACAGAACTCCCTCTTAATCCCTGCTTCGATACAAAAGTTACGAAAGCCTCCAAAGATGTATTCTCCTCCGTTATCAGATCTTAGAACTTTGATCCTCTTCTCGGACAAATTTTCTACTTGAGCGTTAAATTCTTTGAATTTCTCAAGTACTTCTTCAGATTCCTTAGTCTTTAAGAAGTAAATCCAAGTCTTTCTAGAGTAGTCATCAATGCAAATTACATAATACCAAAAACCACTCAAAGATGCAACAAACATTGGACCACACAAATCAGAATGAACAAGATCTAGAATACATTTTGATCTACTTTCACTACTGTGAAAAGGACCTTTAGTATTCTTACCCAATGCACATCCTCTGCAAGTACCATCATGCTCTTGACTGAGTTTTGGAATGCCAGTGACCATCTTCTACATGGATGGAAGAGCTCTGAAATGGAGGTGAGCAAGTCTTCTATGCCAAAGCTCACTTGAACTGGTAGAATCATGCAACAATGCCTGCATTGGACGAATGGAAAGTCTATAAAGACTCTCTTGCCGAATACCAATCACTCGGGCTGTTTTGATGCTAGAGTTCTTCGACCAAGCAAGAACTTTTCCCTTGCAAAATGCAACTTGATATCCTTTGTCCTCCAAAGCTGAAATTGATACAAGGTTCCTCTTGATGCCTGGTACGAACAAACAATCAGTCAAATGAAGAGAAATGTCGGAGTCTAGATGGAGAGAGGAGGCTCCTGCACCCTTTACTGAATAGCAAGCATCATCTCCAATTATTACTTGAATGTTGATATCTCTCTCCACCAAATCTGAAAGATGCTCTCTAAATCTGGTAATGCGACGAGAGGCGCCACTATCAATCAACCATGGCTTGATAGGGTTGAGATAAAGAGAAATCCACTTGAATTATCTCTTGAATCCTTCTGAGGAGAGACGTCATTCACATCCGTAGTAGAAGCATGCTGCTTTGGTCTTGTTGCATAATCTCTCGCATAGTGACCAAACTTGTCACATCTGAAGCACTGTATATGGGAGAGATCCTTCTTCTTCTTAGATTCAGGAGCAACATCCGATCTTCTATCTCTATTCCTCTTGAAATTGCTTTTCCTTTCTTCTCTTCCTTTCCTATTCGATGTTTGAGTAACAAGTACATGATTGTCTTCATTGTTAGAACTTCGTCCATTGCCTCTTGCTGCCAATCTTGATTCCTCTTGAATACAATCTGCCCTAAGTTGATCAAACTTAGGTAGTTTCGATCTTCCACTAATATCATGATTAAATGGCTCCCAAGATTGAGGAAGACCGTTAAGTGCCAACATGACTAAGTCTTTATCATCAACCATATTACCAATGGCACAAAGTTGATCTCTCAACTCAGTGATCTTCATGAAGAAGGAGATGATTGAATCTCGTTTCGCCATCTTGATGTGATGAAGCTGTTGCCTCAATGCAAGAACTCTGCTTGTATTATTGATCTCATATAGTCCCTCCAAGGTCTTGAACATCTCTCTCGTTGTCTTCAATTTGGAGATAATAGGCACAAGGTGATCCTTCATAGAATCAATCAATATATTCTTGGCCTTTGTGCCATTCTTCCTCCATTGTGTCTGCTCAGTCTCATCGGAAGGTTCAGGTACTTCTTTCTCCACAAACTCGAGAATGCCATTTTCTTCCAATGCGTTGAGAACTCTAAACTTCCAAGAGGTGAAGTTAGAGGCACCATCGAGTCTATCTTCAACCTTGAAACTGCTCACCATTTTCGTAGTTAAAATAGATACACAAATATGAGAATAATGGAGAAAGATAATGCTGCTTATATAAATCTGATCACTATCTTGCTTAAACCCGCTCTGATACCATGTTAGATTTAGGATCAGAAATTAAATAAGCAGATATAGAACAATTTTAAACAATTTGACATAGCATATACCCTGGGAAAACCCTC